>VTFQ01000571.1:0-554817 GCA_036281575.1 Ancherythroculter nigrocauda | reverse complement strand
GCTGAGATTAGAGAGTCTTTGTCAGCAAGAACCTGTTGGAGCCCGTTGGCCTCGTGAACTTGTGCGTCCGTTTCATCCGCCGGCTCTTTTTCCTCTGAACTCCTGCTCAAATCAGCCACTTGAGAAAGCAGGCTTTGGTTTTCTGCCCTCAGCTTCTCATTCATGGCTTGCATTTCACTCAGGTCCTTCTGCAGTCCCTCTGTGTCCAACACCACATCATCCAGACTGGCCTTCAGCAGGAGCTTCTCGCGGAGGAGCTCATCGATGCGCTCCTGCAGCTCCTCCGTTGACTGCCTCGCGCTCTCCAGATCCGCCGTCCACCGCTCGACGCTTTCAACACTGCTGGGTCAGGAGTGCCTTCTCCTCCTGAGATTTATCAAGAGACGGTTTATAGGGTCGAGACATCAGCTGTGCCATCAACCTCGTCTCGGAGAAACTCTGCCTGAGGATTTCAGCGATGTGGCACTGAACTTCAGACAGATGCTCCTGACTAGCGTCCATGTCTCGCCGAAGGGCGTTCCTCTCTTCTGACAGGCACACAATCTCAGACTGCAGGAGTTTGATGGAGTCTTGACACTCCTCTTGTGTGGACTGAAGAGCAGAGATCTCCTCCTCGGGGTCTTTATTCGATCGTCCTTTTCCACGGTCTCCGACAGCAGCTGATTCTCTGCCTTGTGCTCATGCTCCACAAGCTTCAGCGACTCCTCGAACTCTAACACAAGAGCCTCCTTGTGTTGCAGATTCCCTAGGAGTTCTTCTGTTTTGTTCCTCAGGTCCTCAAAAGGCATCTTGATCTCTTGGTCCGACATGTTCTCAGTATTTCTGATGTGCTCTAACAACGGTCCCGCTCCTGAAGGATGCTCTCGAGTTTCTCCTGCAGACCCTGAACCGAGGCCACGGTTTGCTCCTTCATGGCTTTGTACTGCGTTATAAAGTGCTCTGTTCTGTCTCGCAGATCCACTTGCTCACGTGTGATCATGCTCTCATCTTCAGGAAGAGGCGATCGTCTGTCTTGCAGCTTGTCGACAGCTTCTTCTGTCTGCTCTCGTTCAGCTCTTGAGCTAAAGCAAGTTTCCAGTTCCTTCGGAGACTCTTGTGAGGTTTGGATGCTGCACGTCTCTCTGCTTCTGTCCGCAGACTTCTCGCCGCCGTCTTTGTTCATTTGAAGCTCATTAATTCTGAACTCCAGTTCTTCCTTCTCCACAGCGAACTCCTCTCGGAACCTGCTCAGCTCCGACTCCAGCTCCACCTTCACATTTCTAAGAAACACCAGCTCTTCTTGAAACATCATGTTTTGAGACTGCAAATCCTCCAGTGCCAATTTCAGCACGCCGCCCTCGTCGCCGGAGTCGTCCGAGGCCGGGAAGTCCGCTGAGAGTTTCGGAGGCCCTGCTCTATTGGCGTCCTCCTCTTCCTCCTGGACGTCCTGCAGGAAGCCCTCCTTCAGCGCCAGCTGCTCCGAAAGCTCGTCCTGAAGCAGAAGCAGCCGCTCTCGCTCCCTCTCGAAGTCCGCGGCGTTCAGCTCCAGCTGCTCCTCCAGGTATCGGACGTCGTCTTCATACTGCTTGTTTATTCTTTCAATCTCCCTCTGCAGATTCTCGCTCTCCTGCTGGGATTCGGTGAGGCTCATCTGGTGAGACTCCTTGAGCGCTTCGGTCGCAGCCGTCCACTGGTGCTTGGCTTCATCAAGCTCTTCTTGAGTTTGAGATATCTTGGACTCGTACTCAGAACAGGCCGTTTTGAAGTGAGCAGTGAGCTCGGCTGTGTTTTTCTGCAGCTCTGTACACTCTCTATTTTTTAAGTCTAGCTCCTCCTGAAGAGCTGTTAATCTTCTCTCTGTGTCCTGAAAATACATGTTAACTAACGTCAGTTGCATACAGTGGATTTTCTGCTTTATTAAATGTGCTGTAGCTGAAAGGTTCAAAAAACCATCACTAATGTAAGTCACCTGTGCTTGTCTCTTGAACTCCTCGTGCTCTTTGCGCAGTAACGCGAGGCTCTGTTGACTCTCAGCCTTCTCCTGCAGCACAGCGTTCATCCGCTCTGTCAGCTCCTGTTCAAATGAACCCAAACACTCAAACACTTCACTGGTACCAGAGACTTTACTTGGGCGGGCCGCCCAGGTATATTAACGGCCGCCCAAGTATATTTGGAGACACATTTTTGCTTTTATTTTTTTTATCCTCTTATACTTTTATATCCACCCAAGACAATGCTTGCGGTGGATATTTCAGAAAGAGCGCTGTATGCTGCAAAGTCACAAGGTGGCGCTGTTGTGCGTTCTACATGCTTGTGCTTCAGACTGCTTCAAAGTGATTCTCAGTCAATGAAAAGCACAGATTAATCCCAAGCGATTGCTAATGAACTCAAATTGATGGACTATTACAATGTCTACTTTAAAACTATTTATTAAAAGGCCATAGACAGTTGTAAGGATACACATTTCAAAATAAGAGTCCTGGGGCCGGTTGCATAAACCATTTAGACTAGTCTTAAAAGTTAAGTCACTATTTTTTTCTTGAAGAGTGGTCCTAATTTTTTAAAGTCTGTTACATAAAAAGGTAGATTGGTGTAATTGGAATTGGAAAAATAACAATGATTACCCCTTGGTTAACAGCAAGTTGGTCAAACTAGTTCTTAAGACACAGTCTTAATGTAGTGACTAAGTTTATGCAACTGGCCCCTGGTGTATTTCAGGCTTGTTTATAATTAACACTCTGAGGTCTGAGGTATTGCCGGCGATACCAC
The DNA here is from genome assembly GCA_036281575.1 of Ancherythroculter nigrocauda. Classification (NCBI taxonomy): domain Eukaryota; kingdom Metazoa; phylum Chordata; class Actinopteri; order Cypriniformes; family Xenocyprididae; genus Ancherythroculter; species Ancherythroculter nigrocauda. The sequence continues at coordinate 552,069 of VTFQ01000571.1, read as the reverse complement.
CGCGTTTTTTTTCTTACCAGTGTGAAAGAGACTCAAAATACTCCGTCAATGTTGCATATACAATTAAGAGTTATACACCATTTTAATCTGTTGAATATCTTCTTTCATTTGTGTACACTCAGAGTAAAAACAAAATGTTATGCTTTTTGTAAAATAAAGAAAACTAACACGATGCGTGATCTCCCGTCTCCCTCTGAACAAAGTCCGATCTGATAGTTCTCAGACAATGAACTGTAACTTATGAATACTAATGACAAAAAAATTAGACTTATGTCTGAAGAAACATTGAAATGTCAGGTTTTAAATCGTGTAAGTCAAATCGAAAACAAACATTCTGTGTTTATGTAATCTGTATGAAAAGAGAGCCATGTCAGAAGTCTGTGATTCAGCTCATTACCCGCTAATGCGGCCACACCCACGGAGTCAGCGCTATTCAGAGGCAATACTGGTATGCATCGTCTCAATCGTGTATTTATTGTCTTGAAAAGTGTTTATCTGGATGTTAAAGCCATGATTAGCGAGCCCTAGAACACATGCAGTTAGTTCCTGGTTCTTCTTCTTTATATGGATTTGTGGACTAAAGGTGCACAGAGAGCGCCCTCCGGCTGCAAGTATAAATTGAAAACACAGTATCCAGCACTCATAGTGATGACAATAAATATAGAATATTATTCCTCTGTATAGAAAATTGACAAACATATAAGAATCCATCAATATTTCTCCAAATGTGCATGCTTTTAAGCTAAAAGCCTATATGAAATGCCATAGAGGTAACATAATTGTTCAGACACTTTGCATCACAGAAATACATTATATTTTAAAGAATATAATAGAATACCATTATTTTAAATTGTAATAATATTTCACAGTATTGCTGTTTATGATGAGCTGAGACATTATTACAGAGGGTTTTTTTTCACAGCCTACCTGACTGAAAGGCCTCATTAATATGCAAGTCATTTCAGGTTATTATTATGTGATTCTTTTGTCTTCTCAGGTGTAAATGGCACATTATTCATGATGATTCACGCCTCCACGCATACTGTGTTTCTTGACAAAAAGTGTCTGACAAAAACTAAATCAATATATTGTTTTATATGAAGGAGTAGGCAGCATAATTTTTACATAATTCTGAAGCAAAAACTCTAGTCTACAACCTCCAATACCCAAAAGTCTTGTGAACACAGATTTAATATACTTTTTTTGGCTTTATTTCAGTGACTTAAGTTTTTTGTTTTTTCAATAACCACGCATAAACGTTATTCCTTCAAAAACATAAACATGTACATACATGTTCCTCACATATTATGGTAGCCTAGTTTGTGCTGAATACAGTGTAATGACACTTGTGTCATTAATGTGTTTATGAACAAATGAAAAAAGCACAAATGTCAGGGCATGTCAAAATTTCTCCAGGCCCCAAATCAGCCTCAGACTCCAGAGGGTTAAAAGTCACATGCCAAGTTTTTTTTCCCCCTTTCTGAGCATTACTGGTATTTTGGTTACACAAATTGTGTTTAATTTGATTTCCATTTAATTCATAGTAAATTATTGTAGTCTCCCCCACAGGAAGAGAAGATTAAGAACATTATTTGACACATGTATTATTCATTATATAAAGTTTACTAGTAAAATCTGTGTCCCATTCACTGAGAGAGACACTATATGACAGCAAGGAGAACATAGGAGAAGGAGAACCATTTAAATGCTGTAATTTTGCATAATTTACAATGCATAATAATGCATAATATTAGTATGTAATTAAATGTAATAGTATGCTATGTAATTAAAATTAATTTCAATAATAAAAATATTGTTAAAATCACACATTATTTTTCTGTCACATGTAGAAGACCATTTTTATGCCATTGGTAATATTATCCAACGGCTACCACCGCAAGTATATTTCAATCCTGTGGGAAGCAGTGGGTACTGATCATTTTCATGTGCAATCATACCATTTCTTTGCAGGCTCTCCCAGCAGTACTGTATGTATTGTTTTTAGCCCGTTGGTCGTGTGTATAAAGTTGACAGATGCCTTTCCACCTCCAGACCTAATGTTTTTCAGCACTTTAAGGAAGGGTTACGCTTGCATTCACACTTCAGCACAGTTCAGCATGGTGTGGCAACAATACTTGGCCTGGATTTTTCGGCTCAAATTAGCTGGTGGTACTGATGATGGTTTTAAGTGTGTTTTACTTATTTGATGAATTAGAAGAAAATGAATGCATTGGCGAGCCAGCCAAGAACTGCTCATCCTGCTCACACCTCATACATGCAATCGCTTAAATAAGCAGTTTAATTTTTCAGTGTGATGTTTGTGCTCTTTTAACATCACATGATTCATTAGAACGTTGTGATAAAATCTCTCAGTGTAAATACAAGTGTTGGTAAAGAGAACAGAGCGGTTCACCCTGATCTACGCACCTGTACAGAGTTACTCACCTGGATAACGGAGGAGTCTGATGTGTCGGGAGCAGGATGTTTCAACACCGCAACCTCCTTCTCTAAATCTGTTTTTAAAAAAGTGATCACAATATTAAGATTTTACAAATATACATGTTTTTACGATAAAGAAGCAACTATCATAACCTCACCTGCACATCTCGACTTCATCTTCTGCATTGTCGCCATCTGTTTCTTTGCAAACTTTATCAGATCTTCTTTTGACAGTGTGTCCAACTGTGAAGAGACAGAGGAGCACAAAACAAGCCCCAAATGATGAAATGCTTCTTGAGTTTGATTTCCTTCACAGGAACACAGAGAGACATGTTTAGCTGTTATAGTCCGATCAGATGCACAAGGTTCAGGCTTTTGGACCCCATTGACTTTCACTGTACGGACAACAACAGCTGAAACACCCTGTGTCCCTCAGAGGACAGACATCACAGACATCACTGATGACAGAATTAAGTCAATTAAGACAACCTTTAGATGATGTGTCTCCTGTATATATAATTAACCTTCAATAAGACTTTCCTCTGGATTTTTATTGTCATTATTATCAATGAATCACAAACAAACACGTACTTTAAGCAATATGATAAAATAGAAATCAACATTTCAACCTTAAATGTGCAGTTTGTTTTTGAGAAGTGTTTCAAATATGCTTATTATTGCATTTTTTAACCAGTTAAGTCAATATCCAACAACAATTTGGGAATAAGATTTGTGGGTTATTGCACAGATTAACTTTTCAACTACTAAAAATGCACATAAGTGATGGTAAATGTTATTAAACGATGTTAAAGTGTCATTTTCAGTCAAACACACTGAATACAGGAAGTGTCACTCAATGAAGGATCTCACCTTGGATTTGCCTGCCTGTCCTGCCGGTGACGTCACAGACTCGGGGTTCGCGTCATGCTGTGACGTCACAGACTCGGGGTTCGAGTCCTGCTGTGACGTCACAGACTCGGGGTTCGAGTCCGAGTCCTGCTGCAGGTGTGAGACATTAATAAGACAATCTTACAGTCAGTGTTTTCATTATGATTGTTGTTTCGCTCTATAGAGGATCAGAGAAGCTGAAATCCCTCATACACTGCTCTATAATGAAGTTCGTGTATCATACTAAGGGATTACCATGGTATATCTGCTCGAGGCATCATTTAAATACCATGGTATTTATGAACAGAGTAATTAACAGCCTTCAGTTCTCTGGGAAATCATCACTAATGCTTTAGACTCTCTCTGTGCAAAGCCTCACACAAACAAACACATCTACCTGATCAACAATGAGACTCATTTGCATGCATTAGTGATAATTGTTGGTTTAAATCAGCTTCTACAGCAGCTTTATTTGCTCTAAGTGTTTGATCTTCCTCGACTCACCTCCATTCCTGCGCAGAATCACGACACACAGCTGCTCACACGGGAATAGTTGGGAAAATATCTCTTATTCTCAAATCCTGTGCGTGTAAACACATCTAACATCACTACGCTGTTACTTCCGCCTTCGTTACTTCCGTGAAGCGCGAGGGAGACATCAGCCAATGGCGTTCGTTTATCAACCCGGATTACCTCCACGTCACTGTTTGTCTCGGTTGCTACGGCTGTGTGACTGACATCTCGACTATCCAATCGGAAGGCTGCTCGTCCGGCGCTCCAGCTGACCGGATTGGTTAGTCACAGGAGGCGGGACTTTCGGCGTTTGTTTACTACGAGAACAAAACTAGATACAGACACATTAAATTCACATTCACAGCGAATAATAATAATAATAATAATAAAGATTATTATTCTTATTATGGGGGACAAGTGACCTTAATAAGGCCATGTACCTACCACTGTCTTTTTTGTTTTAAAAAACAAAATATTTGATAAAAAGTGAGAGGTATAAAACATAAAACTGATCACAGATCATTCTTTCTAACCCTGATCTCATGCTTTCATTCCTGCTGTAGGTACAGAAACACAAGATCACTGCATTAACATGTAACGAGAACATTAGGTTTAATCAGCAGAACTCAAGAGCTGTGTTTCAGGTGAGTACTTTAATAATCACTTCATTCACAGTCCAAAAGAACACAAGAGACTGTAGAAAATGACAAGTATTTACATTTAAACCCCATTTATCAGTTGTTGTTGTCAGAAGCAGTTGAGGCTCAGCTGTGACCGTCACTGTAAACACACCTGTGGATCAGCTGTCAATCATCATCCTCTGCAGATAATGATGAATGATGAATCCCTCATTGATCTATTGACGGATTCACTTCCCCTCCTAACAGAATTATCAGGTTTATCAGTCAGACTGAAGGAGCAGATCCGGCGCTCAGCTGATCTCTGAACAGAGCTGAAGATGAACTCATTCACACACAGCACAGGGCATGAGGAAACCTTCACATGTTCTGATAATGGTCAGTTTGGGACAGTCTATCACTACAACATTGCAGATCTTAATTTCCTTTCCTGTAAACGGCATCAGATGTGGAGGAGGAGGAGACATCATTACATGCACCTGTGTTTCTCAATTACAGTAATGAGAAGTGTTCAACAACACAAATCAGTGTCAGTGTCAGCTCCATAATGTGCTGATCTCAGAAGTCCATATAGACTATCAAATATAGTGATAATAAGCTGAATCAGACCATACCCAATGGGATTTTAATGACACCAACCTTTTATTATGTATTTATTATTATTTATTAAATGGGTGATGAACTGAGAAATCAAAATTTCCTTGAGCTTTTGATATATAAGAGCTCATTGTACTATAAGAACCAAGCCCAGATAACGACTCATTGTGGAAAGTGCCTCTTTATGACGTAATAGTGCATCATAACTCCGCCTCCACTGAAGAAACCAACGCCCACTTTATCATCGCATCGTTAGCCCCGCCCACTGGTGTGTCAGTGAGATGAGGAGGAGAGAAGAGCGATACAGGACTAAAATAACATTACCTTTCAAAGGATCCTAATGCAGGAATACGGTTATTTATTTTCAACAATGTGAATGTCTCAGTTGAGCTTTATTTATTTGTATTCGGTTCATTTCACTGTGGATTCTTTGGTAAATCAATCTCATTTCAGACTTTTACGATATGGACTCGACAGTAATGCAACAACATGTCAGTAACTGTGTTCATTCTAATGCCTGATCTGATATTAATGATTCATGTACAGTCAGATGATCTTTGTCTGTGTGTCAGTAAATCAAACCAGTGACTAAACGCTCAACTTCACCTCGTTTCTCTTAGTAGGAGGAAAATAATCTGTTACTTAAACATGATTAAATTATATATAGAAAGCGATCAAAGAACGCTCCCTTTACAATCACTGGAGCTGTCAATCAAACAGAGCGAGTTTATCATTCTGGACTCGAGCCAAAACTCCCGTTTTATTCAACAAATCTCTTCACATTTACACTGTTAATTATGATGAAAGCATTCGTTAGTGTGCAGAAATTGAGTTGCAATGACGAGATCACTGCTTTCATGAGCTCAACATGTGATCGGCTACAATGTTCATCACTGCAACCTTTCATGCCACGATCTCAATATAATGCAGCACTTTTCAAGATTAGTTAATCTTGAGAGCTCCTGGATAGTCATGACTGTAGGGTGCTGCTCACAGAGACACGACAGCAGTCATCTTCATTGTTTCTCCAGGGAATGAAGAGACATTGACATGTTTTCAGAGGGAAAGACAGGAGCGGTAAATTATCACTGAATCACTGAGAGCTGGTTTAGTCAGTTCTTGTAAACCGGCTCTGGAGGAATGCCACTGTATGTTTTCTTTAATCAGTGTGTGTGTGTGTGTGTTTCTTTAATCAGTGTGTGTTCACAGCAGGATATTTAGGGCGAGGTGAATGAAATATCCCTGCGGGGTCATCACAGACGGTCCTGCACCTGTGATTGGCACTGAAGCACAATCAGACTCCAGCTGGTTTGGGGACTCACACTGATTAAACTGTGAACCTCTGTCTGTCTTCACACAAACATGACAGTACGCCTGCCTACACACAGCTCATGAACGACTGAACCTGTTGGACAGTGTGGCTTACACTCGTGTTTTGCACTTGGCAGTTGTAAGTATACATGTGGCTTTGTTAGCGTGATGCTCTTGGTTTGATGATCGTCACGAGTGTGAGACTCAAAGAGATCAGTTCTCTCTTCGTCTTGAACATTCAAATGATTGTGAGTCTCATAGGCTCTGATTCCTTCATCAACCCTCCTTTTGTCTTCTAATGAATCTCTTGTTGAAGACAAGCACACAGTGCATCTGATTGTTTAAGAGGGACTGGTTTCATATCGTACCTCAGCGACACTAAAACAAGCTTAACAGGCCATCAAAAGAGTCTCTAGATTTCAAACAGCATCTCTCAAACTCCATGTAAACAGACTCAGTATTAAAAGAACATGACGAATCCTCCTGTAAAGCCCTGAAAGTCACAATGTAACAAATAAAACTTGTTAAGCAAATTACATCAACATATTAACATCAACAATAATAACATCATTACTAACAGTGGGATAATAGTTATGTCTGTCACAATACCAACACTTCAGTACCAATACGAGTGAAATTTCACTATTCTCAATGCTGCAGAAATAACTTGCTGTGACTTAACTCTTAACACTTTGAGCACGCTTAATTATTGTGTTAATTCAAAGGTGAAGTATGTAGTTTCTGTGACACTAGTGGAATTACAAATATAAGTATATTTTAAAACAAGCTTTTAAACGGCCCTTTTGTGCGTCACATCTGTTGTAACGTGTTGCATTAATATTTCTCTTATAGTCACTTAGTTATTCCATTCTAAAGTCTAATATCGTCTCTTTTTGTGCACAGATTATACCCATCCATACAGTGGAAATGCAGTTTAAATGTTATTGTCATATTTTTTTGTGAGTTTTATGTCTAACCCACAGATGCAGCATTATGAGAAAGTGTTTTGTCAGGATCTGGTCATGTTATCTTTGGAAACAGGATCCTGACAGCTTGTTTCTGTCTCTGTGTGATCGCTTCAGGTTTGGATTTCCTGCCGTGTGCTCTTCTGTCTGTCTCTTGTCTTTATATTTGGAGAATGGAGTCTGGAGTGAGATTCGGTGTCGGGATCCACACTTGTCTTGTGTCTCTGTTGTGAGCGTATGACTTCGGTTCTGGTTTCCTGGGCATGTGCTCTTCTGTTGTGCTGTCTTTTCTCTGGGATCACATGGCTTATGATGGGGTTCAATGAAATATACATATATTCAATTAGCGACTAATGTGCTCCAGTGCACTGGTTCTCCAAGACTCTGATCTGAAGAGTTCAGGTAACACAATGAAGATGGTTCCTCTCCAGATTCAACACAGACTGAGATTGTTTCACATATGTTTCATCCACCTGGTCTTTTTTCTGATATGATCTTTATGCACACTTTATAGCTAGCATCTGAACAAACTGCACAAGGGAGCTCCACTAGGAGGCGCTGAAGAACAGGATCCTCATCATGAAGAACACTGAAGTGATCAAGTGTCCATCAGTTGTGTTTGTTCGTGTGGTCACAACAGAGCTCCACCAGGAGGTGCTATAAATAAACTCAAATGAACTTAATAGTCTTTGTGTTGACACATTTGTAAAATGCTTGTAATATTTAGGCAGTACACAGTACATGTTAACTGTGATACAGAGCAATAAAATCAGTACTGTCCTTCAAAAGCTTTAGAAGAGGTCTCTGTGAAATGAAGTGAAATGCACCCACAGCTCAGTCTATCATGCACTGTAAAAAAAATCCCAGTAAAATTTACGGTAAAAAAACGGCAGCTGTGGTTGCCAGAACTTTACCGTAAAAAATACAGTAGCAACGTAAAAAAAAAAATCTAAATTTACGGTAAAATAACGTATTTCATTAACTGATATAATGTGTATTTACCAACCTAATGAAGTACTAATATCTGTTTTGTACCTTTATAATACACTGACAGTCACCAAACACAGTGGTGATGAGAGTCACATGATGAATCAAAGTTCATCACAAGCAGCTTTTCCACAAGCTGAGAAGCACAATACTAATATACAGAAGGTGCACACAGTGTCATTCACACACACACTAAACACCATCATGGTAACATGCATGACATTTTAAAAATGCAATAAACATTAACAACATTAGATGTAACATAAAACCCTAATGTACATAACTGATTAGAAAAAAATGAGAAAAACTAAGAAGAAACAGAGTTATTTCAACGAAAATATATCAAATGTGAAGTGTCACGCAGGGAATTGTGGGAATGTCAATTTACGGATTTTCACTGTAAATTTTACAATGAATTGTTATTTTTCACTTCCAAAAACTGTGAATGTAACGGTATTTTACCGTAAAATTACATTAAATGTACCGTTAGATCTATTACAGTTATTCACCGTATATAGTACAGAAACTTTCTGTAAACCAATTGACAGTTTTTCACCGCAGCATTTTTACAGTCTTTTACTGTTAAAATCACGGTCATTTTTTACAGTGAAGCTCATTTGAAGGCAGTAATAGCTGAGATCAGCTCCAGGAGCTGCCGATAACACTGAGGACAGATCTGGGATCTGATGGTTTGGACACGGACAATGCTGCTCTGTTCGTGAGGATTGGTATGAGTGTGATATAAAAACAAAACTTGAACTGAATTGATCTGAATAATGACTCTTGTTTGCATCATTTATTCATCATTTATATTTTCCTGTTTATGAATTAATCTGTACTGTATAAAGAGCTGTAGAAATAAAGCTGACGTTGATTAAAGTTATCCATATCCACACCTGGCTGTTGGTTCGGTCAGCGCTGCTCTGTGACACACACAGTTGATACGGTAGTTTTAAGTCTCGACCGCGTCAGAAAAGATGACAAAGGATTTTCCCCGTCAGCTCGTTCCCAGCCTCTGATTCATGCTGGAGCTGAAGCAGGAAGAAAACAATCAAATAAATAACTGGCAGTGGTCAGTGACAGCACATCCATCAGCGGCCCGGTCCGCCTCCGCTCCGGCTCCAGCTGCGCTCGCTGCCACCGCTAATATTGCCTCGCTAAATCTGGCGGAGCCCTGGATCATTTTAAAGGACGGTCCTCTGAAGCATTAGCCGAGGGCTGTGAGAGAGAGAGAGTCTGACAGCAGTTTGTTAGCAGGATAGATGACGCTCGCACACTGTGTTTTCTTGTCCGTAAACGAGCCTGATGGCGTACAGGTAATAGCAACTGTCAGATAAACGCTGGAAACACGAGCTGAGTTTCTGAGGCAAGTTTTCTGCTTGACTGTTTTACAGGTGCTTTACATGCTTTACAATTTCAAAACGGTCATAAATCTCAACATAATTTTTTCTACAAATAGGGCTGTCACGTATGTGACGTGTGTAATGGCAGCATAAATAACACACACACACACACACACACACACACACACACACACACTTCCCCCAACACTTCACTGTAATGTGTGTGAAGAAGGTCAGGAGGTCTTTTGACTCGAGCAGCGTCTGAGCAAACGCAGCGACTGCATTCATTCTTTGAAGAATGTGTACAATTATTTACTTCAGTTGAAATGTTATGTTATTATTAAATGTAGTAGTAGATATTTCTAATATTAACTTCATTTCTTATCTCCAGTTATGAACTCCTGTTGGAAAAAGCATGTCAGTGTCTGCAGGTTTCTGGTGTCCTTCACTGCAGCGTGTGTGTCTGTAAAGAGCCATTGACTTGATTAAAGTCAATATGAATGTCCTTTATGGAGACCGGAGATGTTGTGACTGCAGGTGGTGAGCAGATGCTCTTCTCTTCCCGCTGACACTCTAGACGAGTACAACACAATCGTTGAGCTTTATTTAACCTCAGGACTCAACTGATCGTGCAAACACAGCTCAGATAATCCCGGCAATCAGTACGTTTACATGGACAACAATATTCCGATATTGGAGTATTCCTATTTTAGTCTTGGTGCATTACAGACATGTACACACCTTAATCACACTGTTAACGTTGTGAGGAGTTTCACTTATGAAAGGGATATTCAAAAAGCAACTCATGTAAACACATTAATCAGGATATTGACTTATTCATAATAAGGTAAACTAGATAAAAAAGTTTGTCGAGAGTTGGCTTGAAAAAGCCGGTCCAGAAAGCTTGAAGTAGTTTTAAAAGTTTGAAGTTTGAGAGTTTAAGTTTTAGTTTAGTAGTTTTGATAGATAGATAGATAGTCAGGGTACTCCAGGTGGTTGCTAGGGTGTTGCTATGCAGTTGCTAAGGTATTCTGGGTGGTTGCTAGTTTGTTGCTATGCAGTTGCTAAGGTATTCTGGGTGGTTGCTAGGGTGTTGCTATGTGGTTGCTAGAGTACTTGGGGTGGTTGCTAAGGTGTTGCTATGCGGTTGCTAGGGTGTTGCTATGCGGTTGCTAGGGTACTCAGGCTGGTTACTAGGATGTTGCCAGGGTGATTTGTGTGGTTGCTAGGTGGTTGCCATGGTGTTCTGGGTGGTTGCTATGTGGTTGCTAGGTTGTTCTGGGTGGTTGCTATGAGATAGATAGATAGATAGCAAAATATAAATAGCGTACAAATAATAGGGCTAAAGACAAAATCTTGCCGCAGCACTTTCCTAAATATCCGCTTTCCAAAATGCATGTATAAATTTGTCTGATCCTTGACGCGATCTCGAGCAGCAACGCAAAGTTGATTCTGAGGTAGTTTGATCTAATATTTGATGTTTTTTAAAATGTTGTTGATTTAAGTAGCAAACGAGAATCCATTAAATTAATGTTTGTATTTTCAGACAATTGGTCTTCTGAATGATTTTCAGTTTTGTTCAAGGTAATTCAAGCAATAGTTTTTCAATAATGGAAGAATATGTAAAAGTATGGTATTTGGGGTAAAAGGCACAATAATTAACATGATAATGAATAACTGACTGAGTTTTTCATTTTTCCATTTCATATCAAATTGGGTATCCAATATGATCCAAACAATCATATTTTAAAATATATTAATAGATATATACTACTGTAAATCTATATTAAATAGGCTATTATGCGATCTCCTTCAATGCTTTCAGAATCTTTACTTTTTAAAGTAATTTTGTTTCTGTATTTTTAAAATCTATTTTTATATTAACAGGCCTATTTTAATGACAGTATATTTATTGAACAAAAATGAATTCTTTTATTTATCGAAATAAACAGAAAATAGTACAAACTTTGCTAAAGTGATTTATTTGAACAAGTATAAACCTAGACATTATTAAAAACATTATTTTAGTTTAAGTATTTGTATGAATACTGTGTGCCTTTTACCCCATGCATTACTCACCACCTCATACATTTATAAGATTTTTAAACAAAATTAACCACTTTATAATTTTTTTTTCACACAAAATATGTTGCTCCATCAATGTTCAATACAAACATATATATTTTTCCGGCAATCATACACTTTGAGAGTAGAGAAAAGCACAATTTTTCTTAAGGTGTGCCTTTAGCCCCACTGTACCCTATAAATTGAGATTATATACTGTAGAATCTTCTATGGTTTAAACTTCAGTCTTATTATCCACCTTATTTTTCCACGCAGAAGTAAGGTGTTTTCTGTGAATGAGTGAGACTTCATCAAGTTTTGTACAGCTAAAAATAACTGGAAGCGGATGAGAGCGGCAGCTAGATACGTTCAATTTACAAATGACTGCGTCGCTCTTATGGTAAAAATAATGTGAACAGATGAATGTTAGTGATCGAGGACACCCTCACAGTCACAGACGAGCACAGCGTTCACTTACAGAGTGACATATGAAGGAAAACAGAATCAATATGGAGCTCCTGCAGGCCTGTCCGTCACCTGCCAACATTCATAACCACAACCGCAAGCCATCATGTGGGACGCCACTCGCAAAACGCTGGGTTTACCCGGTTCACTTCCAAACACATAAAGAATGCTATTGATTTCATTCATTCGCTTGATTCAGGAAAAAAATCTGACAGTATCACTTGTCAGAGAGCATCATTCATCTGCAGGACAATCACAACAGTCAATATAACCTCCTACAATCAACCTCAGCAACATCCTTCACATTTAAACCAGCGCCTTCTCTCTGTCAGCAGCTACACTGTCAGCCAATCAAACGAAGCCATAAATTAGGACCGATGCCAAACCGAATGATATAGAAATGACTTGTCAGATACACTGTTTCTAATCCAAATGCTGTTAAAGCCTCTGACGGACAGCGTTCATTTACAACAGGAACTGATAGCAGCTAAATTAAGCAGAGAAGATGCAGGCGTCACTAATAATTTGTTTATTTGTCATGGCAATAACACGTGAACTGACAGGAGTCTAATTATCCACGAGAGGAACAGCTGTGACGTCAACATCTGTGCGAATCACGGCACAGCACTCATATTCACTATTAGCCTTATGTTAATAACAGTGACTGTTGGATCTTTTGGAATGATGACACTTAAAATACGACAAGGACAACATTTCGTATTATGCAATAACGCTCTGCAGCATATCACACACTTTACCCTTGATTATATACAGCAGCACAGCTCTGAGCAGCTCGTTTAGATGAAGCATTGCAGGACAGAGAATGAAGACTGTTAAAAACTGCTGTTACTATGTTTTAACTCCACTAGATCTTCACATCAGCAAGTGATCAATCTGAGCAGTGCTGAGATGTGCAGAGAGAGCGGCCTGCGTAATTAAAGACGGGCAGTGAGGTGGACGAGCCTCCATCCGTCCTGCCCGTCACAGCTAGAGCCGACACTGATGTTAGCTCTCGATCGGTCCGTTCACTTTTAGAGCACATTTCATTTCATGTTTAGTTAAGAAGAAAGCCAAAACACTGAGAGAGAGTGAGATTTGTGTGCTTGATGTCTTGAGATCAGTGAGGAAAGAGCTCAAATAAAGTCTGAAGCTGTACTTGTCGAGCGAGTGCGCTCAGTCTGTAACGCTTCAGGCTCCGCTCTGGTTCAGATGAGCACTTAGTCTGATGTGAACACCACCGGCCAGCTCTGCACTCCAGGCTTTTTATCTACAAACATCTGAAGCATTACGGCAAATGTACTTCTCCCTTTCCGTTCCACCTCCGCCTTTGTTTGAGGCTTTAAAACAAGACGCAGTAGTTCTGGGTCAGTGGATGTTTATTAAAGTCTTCTGCTTTTAAAGTCTTTTGCTCCTCGGGAGGAAACGTGGTTGCATGTAAAGCAATAATGCTACCAATTCAACCGCTCAGAGGTTTGAGTCTCAGTTCTTCATGCTATAAATCTTTCTTACAATATAGCATGGTGAAAAAAGTCGCCACGATTGTGCTCGATTCTCATAATTGCCCATTGATAGCATGTCGTGATGATAACTGATATGGTAAAGCAAAGCAGTGTAATAAACTCTCAAAGTTCAGAATAAGCAGTTTCCTCTCATTCAGCTCGACTCAGACAGGGCAGTTTGTATGAGTTTATTGATAGTACAGCAACATCTTTAATCAAAGCACTGGTAAAGTCATCCATCATGTGAAAATGAGCAAAGCAGCGTTTTAGTTTATGTTCTCAGGACAAGGATGGATGCAGTAGGGTTTTTGCTGTAGATGCTTCGTGATTGGATCAATAGAACTGTTTTTTGTCTGCTGTACTCAGTAAGGTTTAATAGCCTTTCATCAACACCTTTCCAGAAGTGTCTTCCTTCAACTGATGTACCTTTGAGAGTTTCAGCTCCAGTTTCAACCACCATCCAAAGACATGCAGCATATAGGTGAACTGGAGACTGTAAATTGTCCGTAGGGGTGTGTGTGTGAGTGTGTGTGATGGACTGTTCATCCGTCCAGAGTGGGAAGGCAAGAAATAGAGTCCAGTGACCCTTTGAGAACAGATGGATATTATCCACGAAAAAGACACTCCTGTGGGTGAGAAACTCATATTCTCATACCAGTTTCACCCACACAAATGAATTAAACTTGCACATATTTTTTTCTTTCCCTTAAAAGGACCTAAAAACATCAGATTGAGCACAGATGTTCATCTGAATCCATGTTATGTTTCTGCTTTATAGTTTCAACAAAGCAAATATTCAGCAGTTCAAGGGTGTGTTTACAACAATGTAAGTCACAGCTTCATCACCATATATGATGCATCGCTGTAGAAACTAATAGTGCGCTCTATTTATCCTCAGAAGTCGGAAGGTCCTAGTTCCCAGTGGGAACTTTTAACTGGAACACCCCCTCAAGCACAACAACCCCGACTTCAGAATCCAATATGGCTGCTCAGCACATCAACCGTAGTAAAAACAGTAGTAATACATGGTTATTAGCACTTCTGTTTGTCAGTGCCTCAATAAACTCAGTGGTTCACACAGTATCTCTAATCTCTATCTGTGGACATGAGACTTTGCATTTTCGGAATACAAACGCATAACTAGCTAGTTACGACTGTTTCCTGAAGCCAGTTGCACTTGCGTCATTTAAACCACGTTAAATATTTAATATAGGACTGTCATTAATGATGTCACACACAGTTGGTTTAATGATAACTGCTGCTAATTAATAGATTCGTTATCACAATTAATGTATTTAATATTATTATAATTAATTTACATAAACATCCAAAAGACTTTACATTTTTTAATCACATTAACATGCAGTATTTGGCGTACACTCCTGTATACATTGGGTTCATTCAGCACCTTTCTCCACATAATTAAATTTTTCTGACATGCTGCTGTAGTGAACTGAGGGCTACTTCACTGTTTTTGTTTCCTGTCATTTTGCTTTATTTGATGTTTGATTCATTCCAGGTTCCTTTAAGGCAGGAACACACCAAGCCGACGGTCGGTATCACTAAGTTTTCTCAGTCTGTTCCACACTGTCGGCTGAAGTTGGTCCTCGTAGGTTTTTTTTGGCCGATTCGACATGTTGAATTGGCATCAGAGGGCCAGTCAGGGCAACTGTGGACACAGACGCTGTCGACGTGAGCCAACCCCGCAGTCTGCTTTCGTCGCCACTAGTTCGTCAGCGTCGGTTTGGTGTGTTCCTGCCTTTATGCGTCACACTAAATATATAGAGATAAAAGATATAGAACATACTGAATGTTAGCTTGCTTAAGCCCAAAGTATACTTGTTCCATCTGCTTTCTGTAATTTGACACAATTTCATCCCCCCCTTCATCAAAAATATCCAACAGAGGAGGGCGTGAGAGGGCTCAGGAGGAGGACGCAGAGCTGGCAGAAGGGACCACCAAGAACGAGGGAGGAGCCAGGGAAGGGATGATGGTGGGATGAGCAGAAAGGAGAAGAGAGCGGAAGGAGACAGGAAGTGACCCCCAACAGAGCCACTAAGATGCAGGCCTATGGCAGAACCGAAGGAGGGAGGTGAAGCAGGGCATGTTGGAGATTGACGCAGAGCCAAGGAGACAAAGACCCAGGGCCGGACCACGGTGGAGCCAATGGTTCGACAGGCCAACATTCCAGGGCTCGGAGGCCTGAGGTTGATCCAGGGCATCTACACAGCAGGGCGGAGCTGGAAGCCTAGTTGAAGCCAGTGAAGGAGGAGCCAAAAGGCTGAAGAGACGAGGTCAAAGAACTGGATGGCACAGGCAGAGGAGGTGGGAGAGGGGAATAGGTGGAAGCATCAGCAACAACACAGACTTGGTGCTGAGTGGGAGCATCAGTGACGAAGGAGACTTGGAGCTGGGTGGAACAAAGGGCTTGGGGAACAGATCCTTTCCCATTACCAATATATCACAATTAGGACTGAGTTCTGCACAGTCACATCAGCCTCGGGAGTATTGGCAGGGCTCCACTCCATTCCCTCATACTCCACTAAAATGCCCACTGGAACGGACATTGGTGCCGGCTCTCACAACTGATCAGACCCCACTATTGACTCGGGATCAGGGATGAACATAGCCTCAGGGGTTAGCTCAATTTAGGAAATAAGGGCCGGCTCACGCAGCTGATCAGACTTGGTTCCACGTGGTTCTGGGTCTACGATGGGATCAGACTTATTATCCTCTATGGGCCTGGGCTCTGCTTTCACAGGCGGGCTCAGGCTTTGAGCCTTCAGTGGACTTTGTCTCATATTCATGGCTGATTGGGAATGTGCTGGATGAACTTTGGATGCTGGTGATTCTTGATCCTCCTCACTCTCACAGATGGTAAAGAGGGATCCACACTGAAAAAGCACCGGGTCCACAAACACTTGGAACGTCCCTCAGGAGCTGTCTTCAGGCAGGCGTGCTTTAGTCCGCTGATTAACACTGTCCAGAAAAACACTCAGAGGCTGATAGTGGATGAGATGCACAAGGTCTACAAATCTCTGTGTGTGGTCCTCGAGGGAGCGATCCCCTGTGAGAGGAGGAGGATCTGAACTGCTGTAACATCCATTCTGGGTCCAATCTTCTGTCACGCTGTGGTTGCAGAATGGATGAGTAGAGGATGGATCTAATTGCAACAGTTGATTTTAATGAGCA
Source organism: Ancherythroculter nigrocauda (assembly GCA_036281575.1). Taxonomy (NCBI): domain Eukaryota; kingdom Metazoa; phylum Chordata; class Actinopteri; order Cypriniformes; family Xenocyprididae; genus Ancherythroculter; species Ancherythroculter nigrocauda. Next base: position 535,168 of record VTFQ01000571.1, on the reverse strand, counting down.
AAAAATCAAAATAAAATTCTCAGAAAATACAGCAAACAAAACAACCACTTAACTGAGATGAGATCGGACCAAAAACACATCAAACTAAGGGCTATATATACAAAGGAGAATCCATGAAAGAAACAAGAAACAGGTGTGGCGAATTAAGCAATGAATGACCATAGAAACCATTCCAAATAAAGGAAACAAAACCAACTCAAACTCAGACATGGCACTATTCTTCCGAGTGAATGTCCTGTGAATTACATGACTCAGTGCTGCCCTCTGATGGCTCGCCTGAACTCATCCATCCACGCTCATCTGTGGATGACAATACTTTGAAAGCTATGCAAACACTACTGTGTTTGAGATGGAGCAGAATGAAGAAAATGAAGTATACCCGGGCCTTTATTGTGCCCCGCAAGAGCACAGTTAATGTAAGTCCACATCATTTTAACAAATCTATGCTTTTAACCCCAGGCCGAGAGCTGTAGTTCCAACCACGTAAGTTTGCAATGCTGTCTGTGAACTATGGTTTGTAATTATATTGCTAACGAAGGAGCTTGTGATCATAGTTTGCTCACGATGCTTTTAGGAAACTCACCCCAGTGTTATTCTCGCCTGTAGCATCATCTATATAATTATAATTGTTAACTGCACTTCATACACATGATTACATACAAAGCACACATAGCCAGTAATGTCAAACAATGTCATTTAATTCCTATAGCTCACATATCCATCACATAATTAAATAAATAATTTCCTTCAGAACTGGTTTAAAAATTAAACTTCTGATCTTGTGTTCTGAAGCAGCTATGCTTATTACAGCAGATATACATATACATCGACCACACAAAAATATATACTTTTTACAACAACAGATAAATAGGTAAATACATAAATACAAGAAATAATTTATAGGTCACACAAATGATATTTCCTTCATACACAGCTGTACTGGAAATATCACACACATTCTAACACACACACACACACACACACACACACACACACACACACACTAATAAAAACGAGAAAATGTGCTGTTTATCCTCTTAGTCTTTCATTCAGTATATGTGAGAGAATCTAACATTTAATTTAAGTAATATTACTTAAGCCTAAGAAGAGCACAGAAATGCATGAAGACAAATATAAAAATATGTGTTTTATAATATTATAGAATAAAAAAAAGGATTTTTTCTTAAGAATATGTTTTTCATTCAGTGATTTAAGTTTAACTGAAGGTTAAATTTGAGGGATTTACGCACCATTAGATTCTCCAGCGATGCATTGTACTATGGCGTTTAAGACCAAAAAGATAAACAACATTTTCATTTCAGCACATTTTCCACTGTCTGTCTGACTCATATTTACTAAAGCTGCTCAATGTATCATCATGTACAGAATATATACACTCACATTCAAGTCTAAACAGATACAGAGGCATGACATGGTGTCAGGTTAGGCTGTCAAATAAAGAAATCAAGGCAACTTCAACAAACATTAACATTACAGTATCCCATAACACCATCCAATGGACAAAAATACTCTATTCCTGTTTTCTAAAGCAGTCTATTGATTGACTTGAGTAGAATTCATTATATTGATATGCCATTGAGAAAAGCCCCTAAATGAAGACTCAACAGTACTGTTTTACTGAGGCAGATGAGAACATTGATTAGACATTACAGAAAGAGCCTTTACAAGTCAGCATTGGCTTTTTCACATCTTATGTGTATTTTCTGAGAGAGAATGCAAAACATTGCATGTTTCTATCACCTCTGTTGTATGTATATTCTCTACAGGGAGAGAATGACCTCTTTGCCTCAGGGAGAATTTTTACACATAGAGAGAAATTAAATTACATGTATGTAAGTGATATTAAATACTGAATGACGCAAGCTAAGAGCTCGAGAAAACACTGTTTTTGCCAAAAGAAAAAAAAGGTTTCCTGCACCTTTGCATTTTGACTTCAGAAAACCCCCAGAAAATTCACCTCTGCCTAACACATGAACCCTTCTGCAAATGTGAACGAGTCTCAGTAATTCAACATTGGTCTATCCTGAAGCAGACCCGTGGGACGATCATTGCTGACATTGACTCATGTCCTACTGAAGCATTATGTACGTTTGGGAGGTAAATACTGACGGGCCAGTCCATTATTTTAGTCACATCACAGCTATGAACTATGAACACTAGACCCGTCCGGATAGGGCTTTAGTAGAACTGGCCTTGGTCGATTAGATCTGCTTATGCTGAGCGAATACAAAGACTTGCTACTGCTAAGACACACACACACAAGCTATAGCCACACAAACAGACAAACACAAATCCACAACAAAGCAAATCAAACAGCGAGACTCGCGTATGGCTACTGTTCATCTTAACCGCATGTTTACTAGCTATACTTGTGCTTCAGTTCTGTACTGACCTTCTGCATGTACCTATCATAGACAAATGTATTGAATTTCTGTCCCGACCAAAGATATATCTATCCATCTATCTATATGTATGTCTGTATACATATATACATATATATGACAGGATTGCTGATTGAATTCACACAAAATATATTATATATAGCTATATACAGTATATAACCTAGAGCTTATGTGTTACTAGGCTGATATAACCTTATGGTTTATTCAAACGAATCACCTGCTATGAGTGTCTGAGCCAGGGTTTACCTAGTTACAAACAGGTTTCGGTGTAGGTCCAAGCGTACTGATCCATCACTCAGAGAGACGATCCTGATAGCACACTGCAGCTTCAGCAAACACTGGAGCGGGACTAAATCAAGCTCATTGGCTGACAGATCACAGCGAGACGACCTATCAGCTTGTGCCGTGCTGGCAGATTACTGTACATAAATCACACTTTTCATTAGTTTTATATATATCTATATACATACTGTTGTCAAGGCTGCCACTGTGACTTTATCACTAAAAGCTACATGTTTCTCAGCAATGAGGTGGTGAAGTTGATGCTTTGGAAGTAATTAACAGAGACACAAGTCATTCACACACACAAACATCTGATTCATTCACAGAAATGACCCATAGCCAAAATAACTAACGAAAAATATATGAAAATGCTGTCATCATTTACTCACCCTCACGCAAATAAAACAGAATGTTAAAATTGTCACACCACTCTTTTTATGCAATCAAAGTGAATAGAGACAGACGCTGTCAAGCTCCAAAATGTAAAAAACAAGATTAGTATCTTTATGCAGCAAGTGACCTCAACAAACAAAGACAGAAGACATGTGGAACCCACTTTTTATTAGGTGTCTATATAATTAGACAATATACTTTTAGTGTAATTTACATTACATGTATTTTAAACCTTCACCCAATCTCAACCTCAATGGCAGCAAATGTGAATCTGTCCAGAGATTTGCAGAACAACATCTGTGTGAATATGAACAGTGGATCAAATGCTTAGTTTTATTATGTAAGAGCATAGTAGTTAAAGTGCTCCTATGATGCTACTTAAGAGGTTCCTAATGTTGTTTTGAGTCTCCTACAGCAGGTTCACATTCATCCAAGATAAAAAACACTTTAATTTCCTCATCATATCCACTGCAGCATCAGCTCTTTTCTCTCAGTGTCTGAAACGCTTCGTTCAAAGATTCGGTCTCTCTAAACCCGCCTTTCTGATTGCTGCTCTGCTCTGATTGGTCAGATGGCCCAGTCTGCTGTGATTGGTCAGAAACCAAACGCTCATTATCATATCTGAATCTCAGGTCTTGATTTACAGTGATACGAACAGTAACGATGGCGTCGGTTTTACCGTATCAATCTCATCAAAGTGGAGAAAACAGTAACATCTCGACATGAACAACACGAACCAAACTCTTTCAGTCTCAGATACAACTACAGTGATTGAGGGCGGGGCAAAGAGACACTGTTCAGCCAATGAGGACCAGAGGTGAGCATTATGCAAATTAGTTAAAAACCTATGTAGGTTCAGCAGGAAGAGAGACTGAATTACTGACGACTCATTTCAGTTCAGAATCAATTCTTTCTTTTGGGAGACAAAAACTGTAGTTTGATCTGTGAAACTTTGCAGAGCTTTTACATTCACAAACAGCTCTATTACACACAGGAATATCTGAAAAAGCATAAAAGGGGCACAAATACAGCTAATATAAAGCAGGACCAACTTAGAATGATGACTACTTCTCTATCAGGTTTGGAGCTTGACAGCTTGTTGCTTTCACTGAGGACGAGTAACCATCAACCATTTCCTCAAAACAAGATCAATTACAGTAGCTGATGCTTTTAAAATCGTATTGCTCTATAACAGTTGTATTCTGAGCAGAAAAAAGGGAACAAACGTAAGCTTGTTTCATACATACCATCAAAAGGTCATGTCACACAATGATAAATGCACTACTTGCTCCGTCTCCATTGATATTGCACAGTTTTCCCTCTTCTGACTGATTTCGTCTCTCTACAGGTGCTGAGTGTTGGCGTCTGGGCTGACGGCGTCCTCATCCATCAGGACGTCCGTGTTTATGAACGTTCCCGCTAGAGAGCTTCCGTGCCTCGGCTTCACAGCGGCCAGTTCGGACAGAAGGATGTTGTCGTGGGTGACGAGCGTCGTCTTGTCCATCGTCTCCTTGCTGTGTTTGGAAATCACCGCGTCCAGGAAGTCATACTTGGGCGAGAGAGTCCCACTTTCAAACAGATATTTGACCAGATAGGAGAAGGCGACGTTGCTCAGGAGCGAAGCGAGCATGGAGACCGTCTTGTAGGGGAACCTCTGCTCCACGTATCGCTCCAACTCCTGCGTCAGACGGTGCTGCTTCTCCCGCGGCTGCCAGCCGGGATAGTAGATGAACGGAGGCAGCCGGAGGTACGGCTCCCCTCCGCCGACCCGCAGCAGCAGGCCGAAGACGTACCCGGCCACAGACCCGTAGGTGTTGGTGCCCTTGACGAACAGCACGCAGAGCAGCTGAGGGAAGATGATGACGTACACCAGGTCCGAGCTCAGGTACCACAGGCCGTACACGGAGCCCGTCAGCAGGGCCATAGTGGTGGCCAGCGCTCCGAACACGAAGATGGTGATCCTCATCACCCACACGATCTCTCGGTCCGACGCCTGCCGGAGACACAAACACAAGACACGACTGCGCTCAGGCTGTTAGTGTCGACGACTCATCAGTGCGCATTATTCTGAAGAAAATAGTTCGGTTTCATTAACTTTCATAAAAACATAAATTAAAGCTGCAAGCAGCATTTACCGGGGTTCAAGCATTTAAGGACTTTAAGCATATAAAAAGGTATTATATTTTATTTAGCAAGCATGTAAACATTTAGATCATAGATGGAAAAGACCATTTACAGCCAATACAGGCAATTCAGTAAGGAAAAACATGTTTTTTAAAGGTTTTTTAACAGTTATAGCGCCAGCTATTGCTCAATCTCCACCATTTTTTTTGGGTGTCCTCAGAGTGTGCCCATACATGTGTGTGCCAATTTTGGTGAAAATATCTCATTTAGTTTTGAAGTTATAGATACTTATATATAAGAGAGCATAAAAAATGACACGTGAAAGACTTTGATTGGATTTTTTCTAAAATTTTTCTTCCTATCAAAATTTTGACATTTGGGCTTCAACTTTTAGTAAACCAACTTAGGTTCCGTGTTTCCTGCGCTGGTTTCGTCTCAATTGGACTAACGGTTTCGAAGATATTCACAAAAGTTTTTTAAGCGCTAAAACACAACGTAGCACAAACCATAGAGCGAAACCTAACATGTTTGGTATCGTTGGACTCGGCAAGGATTCAGGAGTCTAAAGACGTGACTCCTGTGAAAATAAGTCAACCACATCCAAAGTTATATATATTTTCATCTAAAACCATTAAAAACGTGTTTTATTTAAGGTTTTTTCACAATTATAGCACTATGGTCCGATCTGCACAAAAATTGGCATGCTTCTTTAGAGTCATATGAGTTTTTGTTTAGGTTTTATAGGCTTTTGGGTATATGTAGCCACGCCCACTTTCTAAATGACCTGTTATAGCGACATTGATCTAGAGAGTCCAGAGAATTGTCCTGCACTGGTTTCATACCAATTGGGCAAAAAACCTAGGACTAGTTCGCAAAAGTAGGTTTTTCACATATTTGTGAAAAATTAATGAAAGATTTGATTGACAGCATTGGTTCTTGCATAAAACCCATTAGTGCCAACTTGTGGCCATTTTCTTTTAAAATTCTTACAGACCTCTAGGACCATGAGTCGAACATGCCCACCGAGTTTCGTTCCGATCGGCATCCGTTAACCTTGTCTAATAGGTGCTCAAACTTCATTGGGCGATGGCGGCCATGTTTTTTGAGATACGCCAATGTCCTCATAGACTATCGTGCCCCCTTGGACCAAGACACTGCATGCCAAATTTCAAATTGATTGGCCTAACGGTTGCAGAGTTACAGCTGTTTTCGAAATCGGGCAAGGATTACACTGATATAAGACACTTGAGTCTACGACAAACAGTCTGAGTTATGAGCCGTTTTGTGTTTTTGATCGCTGTAGCGACACCTATTGGCCAATTGGGGTCATAACATCTGAGGTTCTCCCCAAATTGAGGACTATCATCTGGCAAAGTTTCAAGGCCTTGCGGTTTGGGCTGCATGATTCATTTTACGGCAGAAGAAAAATTTAAAAAATCTGTACTATTACAATAGTGTTTCAGCACTTCGTGCTTGAACCCCTAATGAAAGTGATGACACACAGGCTATTGGTCTGGCTCTGTTCTTGACAAGCACAATATTGGCTGTGTTTTAATGTACAACACATCCCACTTCAAGCGCACGTTATTTATGTGACTCTAATATTGTAGGCTCGCTCAGTGATTCGGTTTCTAATAATAATATTCATATAAAATACATCTTGGTTGTGATTTACATTGCTTTTACACACAAATGCAGTCCTGAATAAGACCCACGAGTGGATTAATGGTGTAAGGAACTGACCGACTGACGGAAAGCGAGCTGGTAAATATTTCGAGCGAACATGGAACTGGCGGAGAGGATGGAGGAGTCGGCGGACGACATGACCGCGGCGGAGACGGCGCCCAGCCCGAAGAAAGAGACGAAAGACGGGCAGAGGTGCTGGAGCACGATGGGCAGAATCATGTCCGACTCGTCCTTCTCCACTGGAGGAATCGGCCCGTACGACGTCTGGTTCCAGTCTGACGCCACACACACACACACACACACACACAGTATAAGCTTTAATTACATCTAGATCTTTGTGCTATATTACTGTATGCAATATAATCTATAATAGAAAATAAAGTCTATGCCTCATTTAACTGTACAATATGTAATAACTGGTTTATTTTGTGTCTTGTGAATCAGTCTTCATTCAGTGAACATCTGCTGATTTACTGAGACTCTGCGATCAACAACATTAATGAAGTCCCTGTGGATTCAGAGAAACTCCAACAGCAGCCATCTGGAATCAGCAGCCCGTCAATCCCCGGATCTGAAGAAGAGCTGATGCGTTTCTGACGTCACCTGTGGAGGCTCCGATGGCTCCGATCAGGACGGAAGGGACGGCCATCACGAGACAGCCGAACGCGGCCAGGAACGACAGGAACTGAGCATAACTAGCCGAGGAGGCCGAGAGAACCCGCTGGAAATACACCTGCCACGGGATCCCGCCCAGCATCTGCAGGACACACACACACACACACACACACACACACACACACACGGTCTTTAAACCGCAGGGCTGTGTCGTCCTCACACTCCACTAACACTAAACCTGACTAACCCTGTACAGATATGAACAGAGAACGGGATATGATTTTCAGCACATCAGCTCTATCTACAATTATACAAGAGTGTCAGATGGCCTAATAATTTATTATCCAAGTAAAAAGAATGTCAAAAAGCAAAAATGTGCTAGTGATTGTCTAACAAAACAGTAAAATGCAGATCTTTGTGCAATTTGAATGAAATAAAGCAGAATTATGTATACTGAGAATCATATTTGAGCACACAGACTCACGAGAAGGCAGAAGTTATCGGCCCATATCCAGCCGTCGGACGGGTCGATCTCGCCCAGCCACGGAGACTGAAACACTGCGGTGACGGCAGTCATACTGATGTCGGACACGGCAGGATTGGACAGAGCGAACGGCACGCTGATCCACTGGATAAACACATTCACACGTGTTCAGAGACATCATTATCTCATTATATATACGATCATCTCTTTAACAAACCTGAGGGAACAGCAATACTGCTGTGACATATTAAAGTGGAGTGGATGGAGACACTTTCTTCAGCTCATACTCGTTGATCCCGTTCACTGCCATTATAAAGCTTGGATGCATCAGAATATCTTTATTAATATTTCTCTGATTGTGTTCGATCAGAAAGAATAAAGTCAGGATGGCTTGAGGGAGAGTAAAGCTTGGGCTAATTTTCATTTGAAAGTGAACTAATCCTTTAACGTCCGTGACGTAGTACACAATGACATAACACGCGTTATAACGTAGAACATAGCGCAGTACATCATGGCGTAGCACAGTGTGTCATGTTATCGTGTACTACTTTGTGAAGTTAATGCTTTTTAGGGGCTGTTTACACAACACAGTTTTCAATTAAAAACCAAAAATTTTTATGCGTTTTGGCCATTCATTTAGATGCCGTTTTGGTGGCCTGAAAATTCAAACTTTTGAAAACGGGTTTCAAAGTGGAAGTATTTGAAAACGATACCATTATCATCTCTGTGTAAACTGCAAAAACGCAAATCTGTGAAAACGGTGAAGTCATGCACATGCTTATTACATGTTTAGTCTATCCATCTTATTTTGTGAAACTTACGATTTGTGAGCCGCTATAGGGAAATAAGGAGAAGAATATGCAGTAAACTGTGATGAAATAAGGTGAAAGGCGTGTGCGAGGCGAGTGCTCTGTGAAAGAATGCGTATATGCGCAGGCGCGTCGTCTTTCTTTACAAAGTGACATCGCCATCTACTTGTCTGGCATGAGTAATACAGGGTTTTTAATCATTTTCAAGGATCCGTGTGAACAGGATAGTTTTCATAACGATGTCATCTGTACAAAGAAAAAACTTTTCTGTTTTTAGTCCATCGTTGTCGTGTAAACGTACCCTCAGACGAATGTGTGAGGAACTCAGTAACTCAGTGGATCAGTGGAAGTTCATCTCACGTCACTCATTCTGTCAGACTCACCAAACCTATAAAGATGCAGAAGAGCTGGACGACATCGGTGTACGCCACAGAGTACAGTCCTCCCACCAGCGTGTAGAAGATCGCGATCAGGGCCGAGATCACCACCGACACGTTGATGTTGATGTCCACGATCACGCTGAGCGTCGCACCTGTGCAGAGGACGAGGGTTTGACACAGAGAAGACCGACGGACGCAGAGGCTTCGCGTGTGTATGTCTGCTCTGCTCACCCAGGGCGGACAGGATGGCCGCGGACCAGAACATCTCTCCCAGAAGAGCAGGGATGAAGAGCAGGCCGCCCATCCTCTTCCCGTACAGCTGCTGGAACGGGTCCAGCATGGTCACGTATCCTCGGGAGCGCATGGGCTTGGCGAAGAACAGCCCGCCTGCAGCGAGAGGAGCTCAGCGTCAAAACCACTGCAGGACTGATGTGGAGGAGAGACTGTCCTTATTTTTGTTTGAAGTATTCTCATCTCTTCATTACATTAAGGTTGATCCACTGCAGTCACATGACTGCTTTAATGATGTCTTTAGTTCCTTTCTGGACCTTGAAAGTGTTGATTATATTGCTGTCTATGGACGAGTCACAAACCTCTCAGATTTCATCAAAAATATCTTAATTTGTAATAAGGGTGTGGAACGACATGAGGGTGAGTGATAAATGACAGAAACTTCATTTTGGGGTGAACTAACCCTTTAATGTGGTAATGTGTTCATTTAAAAGCATGAGTTATGATGGAGTGATGAGTGTGAAATCGTCTCACCCACTACCAGACTGAGAGCGTATCCGAACGGAGCCTGAGCCCAAGCCAAGCCGGAGCCGGGAAGATACACGGACTCCGCCGTGCCGTTGATGTAGCCGCCGCCGACCCACGTGGCTGCAGTCAGACACACCATCATCAACACACACACACACACACACACACACACAACATCATCAACACACACACACACACACCATCATCAACACACACACACACACACACACACACACACACACACACACACACACACCATCATCAACACACACACACACACACCATCATCAACACACACACACACACACACACACACACACACACCATCATCAACACACACACACACACACCATCATCAACACACACACACACACCATCATCAACACACACACACACACACACACACATGTTTGTTTTTGTGAATTGTGGGGACTTTCCATAGACTTCAATGCATTTTACACTGAACAAACTGTACATTCTATCCCCCTACCCTGCCCCTACCCCTAAACCTAACCCTCACAGGAAACTGTGCACACCTTTATTTTCTCACAAAAACATCATTTAGTATTTTTATTAATTAATTTACATTGTGGGGACCGGTGGCTGGTCCCCACAATGTAGGTGAACTCAGGTTTATATTACATCATGGGGACATTTGGTCCCCACAATGTAATATAAACAAAAGCACCATCATCAACACACACACACACACACACACACACACACACACCACCATCATCATTAACACACACACACACACACACACACACACACACACACACACACACGCACACTATATAAATTCCTTGATTATTCCATTCATTTTTAATATCCCAATTAACCAAACAGAACAAGTGAATGACTTTCTTTAATGCTTTCATTCTAATTAGCATATTAGAAACACTATAATGGCACTTTACTTAAAGCCTTTATATCATGCATTATAAATGAATTTTAATGCAATAATCATGCACCTTATAATGCATTATGATCTCATGAATATTAGTAACCACAGTTATAATAAATTATAATACTGATCTACTCAATGTTGCACCTTTAGAAAATTTAATACATTAAAACATGACAAATGTACTAATTTCAGAGGAATCTGCAAATATAACACACTTAAACTTTGGTTACATTTATTTATGAAAAGATATAATGCATTATACATAAAGGTTTAATAAAGTGTTATCCTCATTTCTTCTGATATTAAGGCTTTACAGTTTTAATGTTGTATTCCAGCTGTTCAAAACGAGTCACTAATTCAACAACTTCCTTCCTATCAAACATTGTGAATAATGTCGTAAATATAAATAAATAAACATCATTTTTCAGCAAGTTTGTATGTCAGCGCTGTTTCTGTATTATTGTGTAAAACACACCATCATATTTGCATTATATTTAACTATTTTAATATAACAGCTCTGAAGTAAGAGAACTTGAGAGAAGCACCCTTAGGGTTAAGGGTTAGTTAAGGTTAAAGGTCAGTCCTGAGCAGATGGAAACACTGACCGGTCATGGTGAATGCTCCCACGAACAGGCCGATGTCTCTTCCTCCGACCATGATGGATTCGCTGCGGTCTGTTCCTGCTGAGATCCCAGAGTTCTTGTTCTTCCAGGCGGCCCAGATCCCGACAGCTAGGATGAGCAGGTAGAAGATGACGATGGCCAGCAGTCCTTCCACATGGATGGCCATCATACGGCGCTGCACGGGTCACTCACACCACTGATGACCACTGAAGAGTTCAGATAAATCACTTTCTTATTATACATGTAATAATAAACGCTTTAACATTCTGACACAGAAAGAGAAATACACAAGTCATATGATACACTTTGGCTGTTTATTTTTAGAAATAATTAAATGATCTGTTTATGGGTGTGGATATATAATGCACGCAGCAGTTTTGTTTTTTCTTTGAGCTGTCATAACACTTTAGTACAATACAATTATTGAATCTGTCTATCCAAATGCAACTTTCTTTAGTTATTAGAAAAACACTTATTTTCTTATTTTCTTTTCAAATTAAACAGCAGTGAGAAGCAACAAGTAGCAGCGCGATGCATTATAATTCATGCATGATAAAGAAACACACAAACACATGATCAGTATAGAAGTGTACCTGTGGAGATGCGGGAGCTGCGCTCATCACTGGAGGCTGCGCGCGTCTGAAGAGCGCGAGCTCACTGGAGAACTGCTTTATATCGCTGCGCGTGTGCGTGCGCGCGGGGACGAGCGTGGAGAACAGCTGGGTCCACTGATCCCAGTGCATTATCAAACTAAATAACAGATTATCGTGCTAGTTCATTTAATGAACCGCGTTCCGTTGTTCTTGTCATAACTACAGAAACATGATCCAGTCTTTAGTCCATCTCTAGCAGCTGATCTTGTCTCCACCTACAGGCCAGAAGGGAGAAGGCAGTTTCTCTCAGGCTATCACAATAGCATGTCATTTTAAACATTTTAACAGGTTTGCTAATAATAATAGAACAACTGATTATATATAATAAGTAATTTAGTAATTTAATGCTGTTATTTCATATGGTGATATTTCATATCACACCTTAAGAAAAATTGTGCTTTTCACTACTCTCAAAGTGTATGATTTCAGGAAAAATATATATGTTTGTATTGTACATTGATTGAGCAGCAGATTTTGTGTGAAAATAAATCATAAAGTGGTTAATTTTGTTTAAAAATCGTATAAATGTATGAGGTGGTGAGGGGGGGCACACATGGGGTAAAAGGCACACAGTATACTTTAGCTAAAATAATATGTTTTTTAATAATGTCTAGGTTAATACTTGTTCAAAAGAATCACTTTTTTTTATATCTGTTTATATTTTGATAAAAAAAGAATTAGATTAAAAAGAATTAATTTTTTGTTCAGTAACTATATTGTCATTAAAATAGGCCTATGTGATATAATATTTTATACATAAAATATAAAAATATTTTTTAAAAATACAGAAATACAGAAACAAATTTATTTTAAAAAGTAAAGATTCTGAAAGCATTGAAGGAGATCCCATAATAGTCTATTTAATATCGATTTACAGAAACGATAAATGATATGTTATTATGATATGATTAATAGGCTATATTTTAAAATATGTTTGTTTCATTATAAATATGGGTATTATCTCTAAGATGGATACCTAATCTGATATATGATATTTGCTATCTGAATCTAACCATGTCACGTCAACAAATGGAAAAGTCAGTCAGCTATTCATTATCATGTTAATTATTGTGCTTTTTACCCCAAATACCATACTTTTACATATTCTTCCGTTATTGAAAAACTGTTGCTTGAATTACCTTGAACAAAACTGAAAATCATTAAGAAGACCATTGTCTGAAAATACAAACATTAATTTAACGATTCTCATTTTCTACTTAAATCAACAACATTTTAAAAACATCAAATATTAGATCAAACTACCTCAGAATCAGCTTTGCGTTGCTGCTCGAGATCGCGTCAAGGATCAATTTGCACGCGCATTCTGAAAAGCGGATATTTAGGAAAGTGCTGCGGCAAGTTTTTGCGCCATCTAGTGGTTTAGAGGAAAATAAAATCAAAGGCACCTTTAGCCCCGTTGTACCCTACTTCTTACTGTCCCAGAACAGATAGAGACAAGACATGTAAGTAGCAAACAGGTATCTTTATCTGCAGGTATCGGAGAAGCAGCGGGAGACAGGAATGGCTGAGTATCAAGCAGTGAAGGTTTGGTTCAACTTAGCTTGTTGGGAACCATGTCAGAACCATGGAAGACGACCTGCAGGTGGATGGATCTGGACGGCAGGAGATGTAGAAGGTATCTCAGTTGAGTCGAACTGTGAATGCTGATGGTCAGTGATGAGACCGGTGCAGGTGCGGAGAGTCAGTAATCAGGTGACTGTGAACGGGTGGATCTGAGGGATTGGGTCGGTGTGTGTTGAGCGGCAGAACCTGTGACACTTACTGCACGACTGCTTCAGACAATAATAACACATACTGTAAATCCACTGTAAAACACCTTGATATCCTGTCAGGTAATGCGCTGTACTTTATTCTGCACTGTCAACCTGCTGTAATGATGCTGAGGTGTCGATATGAATCTTTGCATCGTTTTTGAAACTGAAATACACTTTATTCTCTCCAAAGGGAAAATTTGTGTTGGACTCAAGGTGTTTACATTGACAAAATCATTAAAACATACTGTATATATAAAACAAAGATAGTGAAATAAAATTACATTCATTTATTCATCATTTAACATTTTAATTGAAATAGGTGTAAAAGACTTCTTAAACTGACTATACCTACAGTTAATTGTATTAAAAGCCAAACTAAAATCAACAAACAACAGCTGTGAATAAGCTCTTGGATTTTCCAGATGTTTAGTAATAAAATGAGTGACAGTGTTAACAGCATCTTCTGTGCTACGACCCTGCCTGAACGGGTCAAATAAAGAGTTAACTTCTGTCATACTTCTCAACACTTTTCATTAGACAGCATGTCAAAGCTACTGGCCTAAAATCATTGTTTTCATTCTTTGATACTGGAACAATTATTGATTTTTTCCAGAGATATGAGAGTCCACAGATTGCTGAAAACTCGGACACCGTGCCACAGTGAGTTCCTCTGCACAAGATTTTAACAGTGAAGCAGAGATACCATCAGGACCTGTGCACTTCTTAGTCCGTGTAAATCAACTTGGATTTGTGTGTGTATTGTAGTGATGTGTCATTCTTGAACGATTCGTTCATTTTGAACGAATCTTTAATGTGACTCGGGAAGAACGAGTCGTCTCGGGGGGTGATTCGTTCAGTCGCGCATGCGCAATATTCTACAGGTTCTGTACTGCTAGTAGTAGTTCACCTGTTTCAGTCAATGCAATCTGAGCCGGAAAGAGAATTGATTAGTTCATTTCATGAGTCTTTCGGGTTTTTGAGTCGTCTAGTTTGTTTCTGCTAATTGGCTGTAAGGGCAGAATTTTCAAACCCAACTTTTTCCTACAGCTCAGATGTAACCATGAGAAATTTACAAATAAATTTATTTGATTCGTTACATTTTTAAGTACTTCAGTAATTTATTTTTGTTGAATACTATGTTGCCCTGTTATGATTAAATACAATGTCAATGAACAGTATTTGAGTTCTACTTGTTTAGTATAAAAAAAATATATAATAATATTGGGCTTGATAAAAGTTTACAGGAAATGTGTTTTGAGTTGCAAAAAATAATCATAAGTAGGTTTTATAATTATGACCTTTACCTTTTTTAATGATTTGCTCACATTTTGAATATCAGGTAGGTTATTGTTTAATTTAATTCAATAGCGCTTTTCACAATTTTGCATGGTTGCAAACAGATATAGCCTACATATAGAAAGTAGTTTCAGTAAATATTTGTAATTATGACAAATAAAGAAAACAACATTTCAATCATGACAGCTCTCGAAGTGGGTTAAATTCAACCAGCATTTATTGGCATGGGGCATGAGGTATACATGGCTTGATTTTGGCGTACGAGATCTGCTACGCTGCTGCTGAGCAAATACAAATTTCTTCAGCTTATAAAATAAAACAACAAGGAAAAGGCTGCTGTAAGAATGGTAGAACCCCCTCAAAGCAGTGGACCGAAGCAGTTGGGTCTGTGCTACCCAAGTTAAAGCGGCCGAGTAGCTTCGGCCTGATACCCCCCACACAGCAGATCTGAACGCCAAAATATGTGTACTGCTGCTGCTCCGTAGAGCTATAGGCGCGTGTATGACTATCTATGTGAGCCTGGGCCTGCTTTGCCGAGTGGCTTAACGCTATTGAACTTACCTATAAATGTGCATCTGACCTAGTGGCCTAAGCTAGAATGATACTGAGCCAGAGCTCATGTGCATAAATGACATGCCTATAAAATGTGATTAGTTTTATCTAATGCAGTGTATGGTATGCTTTTTTTTTTTTTTTTTTTTTTTTTTGGAATGGTGACCGCTCTGAAAACATTTGTCCCTGGTCCCCTGCATCAACTTAAATCTCGCAGCCGAGATCCTCCCCTCCACTAGCTGAAGATTCGGATGCTGTAAAATGCTGCATACACGTCGTTGCTAACATCTGCAAATAATCAAATCGAATAATTGTATCTGAATAATAATTACAGTTTTTTACAATCACTTTGCTACTATTTTCAGAACCTTGATGTCATTTTTCACAACTCTAGACACAAAACTCACAACCAATGATCAAAATGCACATTTTTCAAAACTCTAACCCTTTTCTCAATTGCTTGGATACAATACACATAAAACTTAGATCATTTGTTCATTCAACAAAAATCACCTGTTAAATATGACACAACTTAACATCAAATTACTACTATTTCAAAAGGCAATTCACACATTACATTTCAAATGAGTGTCTGTTCATTTCCTCATATGATCTAACTATCAATTGATACAACTGCTCAAAATGATAAGTAACTGTTGCATTACTCTTAATGCATAGTTGTATGGAAACAGAAAAACAATCTTCCATATTTACTGTAAATCATGAAAGTTTCAGGTTAATGAGATTCATTGTCACCAATTAGCGTGGAGCATGAACCAATTAAACTACAATATCCATGGATGTAGCCCAATATTTTATCATAATGCTTCATCAGACACTGTGATATCACAAAATATCTTAAAGTTCTTAAATCAAGAAGCATTTTCTTGACAAATAAAAATTATTTTCTTGTTTTCAGGAAAAACTTACTTAATTTTGACTTATTTTTCCTGAAAACAAGAAAATAATTTTTACTTGTCAAGAAAATGCTTCTTGATTTAAGAACTTTAAGATATTTTGACTAGAAACAAGACAAAAACTAAGCAAGAACAGCATGTTATGCAGTGCACTCCTGTTTTGTTTCTTACAGTACAAGGAAGTTGAGGAACACTGCATTTGATGTTTTACAGCACTGTCTTTTCTTTTCTATTTCATAGCTAATTATTTTTGCTTTGATTCAAATAAAGCCATGTTGTGATTGTACTGTAGTGTTTTGCATCAATATATTACAAACTTTGTTCAATGATTCCACTGTGTCTGTAGTATTCTCTCTACTACTGCAGTACTTTTACAGAGATGTATTTACTGTACATGTAGTTCCATAATGAAACCTGTATCACCTATTTTGTTCTACAGTATTTAATGATTGTACGAACAATGACACAGTGAAACTATCGGTTGCTTGTGTGTTGGTGATCTATAGTTATGTTTCAATGGTATTTCACAGTAAATTTGTGTTTTGAACCAATGATTGTGCAAGTGCAAGATTTCTTTAAAGATGTGAAAGCACAATGCAATGTTTTGAACATTAGACAGCCTGTGTTACAAGTGATAACTGTTTTGAGTTTTGTGTCTAGAGTTTTGAAAAATGACATCAAGGTTCTGAAAATAGTAGCAAAGTGATTGTAAAAAACTGTAATATACCAGAATGCCCAGCGCCACCTGATAATTTAAATCAGAAGTTTCTTGTCCTTTCAAGTCTTTGGAATTATGTCTGATGTAGCATTTGTGGACTGCCGAATCCCAGCGGCCCATTTCTTTAAGGGTAGTGGGTGGTACTCTGGACTGCTGACATTGCTGCGCCAGTTCTGGATGAGTGGTCAGTGTAGACTTCTAGGTTTAAGCCACGTGAATGACATGGGTGTTTTAACGAACCAGGCCATCGGTTTCCATCAGCTGTAAGGAAACAGTGGATCTGAGCAGCTGCATCTCCGAATTTGCAGGGATTGTTACATGAAAGAAGAGCAAAACACAGAACTAATGCTAGATAATAAAGTGTGACCTGTTAAATCTGTCGTTTTTGAGTGCTTAAATGTAAGACAAACAATTTAATTTATTTATATAATACAAGCTGTGAGAACTGCCTCTAGAAAAGTATGGAATGTGGATCAAGTGGTGAAACATGTAGCGCAGGTGTGTAGGAATAGCTCTGGTTGTTGGGAATGTCTTTACTATGCTGTTCAGTAGACGGTTGCAGGGACTTGGAGAGGCTTGGTGCGCTGGGGTCCAGAGTCAGCAACAGGGATGAAACTGTGAATTGAAGAAGCAGATTTTTTTTTTATAAAAATTTAACTGGTAGTTTGCTTAAGCTTGGCTCTAATGCCTTTTAGACTGTGTATGCCTGCTACACACCAGCTTAACACCGAATGTCTAAACCTAATGGCTAGATTACAGTCAAAAGGTGCGAATGTGTCCGATTAGAACGTGAATAAGTGCTTTAACAAGATGGACGCATTGCAAGCTAAGAGATTGAAAAAATATTTGAACAAAATAAAAAAATGACCTCAAGTGAGCATTAGGCTAGCTTGATAGCACAGTTGGCTCACTGATGGAAGGTGGTTAGGTGACCCAATGATAAATCATAGTGGCTTTTAATACATTTATTGAATATATTTCACTACATAAATATACAAATTTATAAGTTTAATATTTATTTAGGGTTTTCTGTTTGTTCTTGGTGATAGTGGTGAACAAATACATCAGTTATCAACCCCATAAAGGCCTAGTGTAGAAATCTCAACCTCATATATATTTTTTTTCTCTCCATATAGATGCGGACATATAAAAAAAAAAAGTAACCGTGGTGCTTATACAGAGCAAGCTCTACAAAATGCCATCAGAGCGACTGAAGAGGGAACTGCTTTGAAGGCTTTCAGCCCATCAATCTGGAGTCCCCCCAAAGACCTTGAGGCCACAAGATGCAGCCATTAGACCGCACCTTTTTCAAGTCTTTTAAGGCAAAATAAAACACAGCTGCAGATAACTGGATGACCTCTCACCCAGGACAACGAATATATATGTATGCTGTGGGCTTTTCGATAAAGCCTACTCAGCTTCAGCGTGTGTGGGGAAGGGCCAAAAGGGTTTCAAGGCCTGTGGGATGTGGCCTGTTGACAAGACCGTCTACAAAGATGAAGACTTTGAAGGAGCCGAAGTAACTGAGGAGCCAGATCCAACCCTCGAGGACAGCAGGGAGATTGAGGAGGAGATAAGTGCTGGTAAACAATTACAACTACTATTACTATAAGGCCAGTGTCATCTTCATCATCACTAAATTGTGTGTGTGTGTTCTCTTGACAGGTCCCAGTGGATCATCCGTGGTCCCCAGCTATATGTATTATAAAGAGCTTAATTAAACTTCCAGTCACTTGAAAACACAATCCAGCGGGTAATTTAATTTGTATTACAACCTCTATTATGGTTAGGCTACTGTCATCATCATCATCATCTTATTCATCACTAAATTTTGTGTTTGTATGTGTGTGTGTGTGTGTGTGTGTGTGTGTGTGTGTGTGTGTGTGTTCTTTTGACAGGCCCCAGTGGGTTTCTGTATTCTAATGTATTTTTTATTCCTTTTTAAAGGACCGAATCAGATGAGATTCGAGGGGAATTCATCTGTAAAATGTGCATAGATTAAAAGTTAATGGTTAATGAATTAATGTTCATTTATTTATGTATTTATTTATTACAACATATTTGTTTGCATGATTTAGTTATATGTATAAATTTAAATGTTAAAAATTTGGATATGTTGGACATTCCTCAAATAAATATTTATATATATATATGCCTATACATGTTGATACATTACTTGCCTTTTACTTTTAGAGATGAAGCAAACTTGTTGGTAAGAAAGGGTGCATTTTACCCCACTGCTGCCCCCTTTGTACAAAAATATTTTCAGTCAAAATACTAATTAATTATGAAGGCTGAGCAATTTTAATATTTGGTGAATAACTCCTGCCATAGTCACTCAAAACCGGGATGGCATTTCTAGTCACATTTATGTTTTGTTTCACTGTAATGACACATTTTCCTTAAGGGGGGCGTTTTCCCCACTCTACCCTATTAAGAAGTGTATATTTCCCAAAAGAGTGTATACGTTAGCTGCTCACGTACTTAATATGCTAAGTGAATATATACGTTTTTATCGAGAGTAATCGATCCGTGGTTAGCAGATAATTGAACTATGTTACTAGATTGCGAAACAAATTTACTTCTGCTAGCGTTCTGCTGTTGATATCCGCTAATATTTGTTTTAGCATGTTGCTGCTGCTTAAATATAAGGAATCGCGGTATCTTATGTGCGAAAACGGAGTGAAGCCCATTTCACTTAAATTTAGCAAGCTATATTTCTGTATCCTTACAACATATTGCTGCTTCAAATGCGATGCATGTACGCTAGCTGCTAATGCATATAGTGATCACTGTGGGTTGGAAGTTGACATGAATTGAACCTCGTGTATGATACTTCAACAAATTGAAAGCATATACGCAAAGCATTGTGCAATGTCATAGAGTATGCCGTCAGGGACCAAGAGAGATGATAGGAAGGCATAGGTGAACACCGGGATAATCCAATGAGCGCTTTTTATTAAACCAAGCATCAACAGCTGGGGTGATATTTACAAATAAGTGATTAACGCATAAAGAAAAATAAATAAATAAATGAGCAAAAAAAAAACTGAAAAATATTACAAACGCTTTACACAGCGTACACTTGCTCTATCTTACCAAGAACAAAGTAAATTGCTTAAACAGCATAAACGTAACCTGCAATTTTACTCACTGACCCCTCTTTTCCCAAAGGCTGAGAAGGTCTGGCTTAAATATCTTAAATTCCCGCCAGAATAGTAAGTGGACTATACCACCTCTTTAGCCAGACAACATAAAGAAAAAACAAAAAACAAATAATAATAAAAAAAGAACACTAATCTCATGTTTAAAGAAGAACCGGACAGCCATTGCAACAGAAAATAAACAGATATAGAAAATACAATTAATAAGCATAACAGTTAGATAGTCAGTTCATTTGTCAAAAGAAAACACCTGAAAAAAAAAAAAACAAAAAAAACAATGGACTATATTCACGGTTACTTCCTGGTTGTGGTTAAGCCAGCTCGGGCATTTCCGGTGAACTGTTATCTGTTCATTCTGTAGTCGCTGTACATCGACACAAAACCATCTATGGTTGACTTTTTAATGTTGTATTCATATTTTAATGCAGTAATCACATTTACCTAATTTGCCAATAAACCAGTTTTATTGATTGCAATAAAGACGAAGCTATTCAGACCGTTTAAAAACGCTGTGTCTGTAGACACACACACGCATTTTTTTCCTCAGCACTTCAAATGTTATTTTTAATGTGATGACCACAAACATTACTTGTTCATCCTTCTGAGATTGTCCCCATTGTAAAACCGATCGTTTAAATGTAGTAAATTCAACATTTGATAGAAAACACTTATTTAAAAATAAAAAAAAGACAATATTACCACTTTAACCAGCAGGTGGCGGCAAAGTAGCATGTATTTGCGCATTTGTGAGCCATTTCCTCTAATCGTTTTTCACTTCGTTTTTGACTAAATATTAAACATTATAAAATAACTAGGTTTACAAATACAATTTGCCAATGTGAAGTATGAAATACTTACAAAATCCTAAGAAAAACAATAACTTTTATAGTGAATTAATTAAACAGAAAGTGAGTACCGCACTTTTACCTTGTAATCACAGCAGCTGTCAGTCAATGCAGCGCAAGATCAATGATTTCAGCACACTTATAAAAACACACATTTTATTCAATGAATCTAACTAAAGTGCACAATAAATATTTAATTTTTGAAGCTTTTTTTCACATAAAAGTGTGAAAACTGATGGTCGAATTGAATTTAGCCGAGGAGGAACACTGAGGAACGTCTTTATTTATTTTTTTATGCGTGTTACGTTTGAATAACTAAATTAATGCTATGCCTGTCTATTCAAGCGACTATATTTTGATTATAAACTAAGTATTACACTACTGATGCTCAACACACCAGCAAATGACATCTCACCGGAAGTTTTCGAGCTGGCTTATATTAATGCGGAAGTTCTAAAGAACGCTCCGTGCATATAGTCCATTGGTTCGTTCCCGATCCAACCAGGAAGTGAGTGGAAGCGTCTGAGCCAGAGCAGACGAAACGGAAATCATCTTTACTCTTCAATCTTACAAATAAACGGTATAGTAACAAAACAATTGTGTCATGTCCTTATTTAATGAAAACTGAACTGATAAATGAAGCGTGTTGTGATGTTCGCTGATATGTGCACCCATCACGAACATCCACCACAGTGTCCTCATTCCCCCGTTCATACTTGGGTAAAGTTGGTTTTATATTCGCACATTCGGACATCCGTATTCAATAGCCTTGTTAATCACACTACATTGGACATTCAGTGGACATTCACAAGTAAATATGCCATAAAAACAATACTTGCCTATTTTGATCGACTGTGAAAAATGTTGTAAGTTGATAATCGTTGGTTGTCAATATCATGTCGCTGCTTAAAATGCGCAAACATTAATTTATTGCACATTTATTGGAAAGTCTGAATTTATCAGAAGTCCGAATGTGCGAATATAAAACCAACTTTACCTAAGTCCCGTCCATGCCATCTTACCCAAAACATGACGACTGACCAAGGTAACTAAACTTTTTAAATATAAACGGTTTTATTGTCCGAGTGTGGAAATGATTTATGTGAATCATGTAAGGACTGTATATCACACAGAACCGGTGACGATATAAATACATAAACGCATCTCATTGTCACATGTAATATCATAAGAAAACCTGTTTACTTAGATGTTGGATTTCTGTAAGCATAACAGCGCTTCATATTGCGCAGCTTGTAGATCGCAGGCTAGGGTACGATATATGGTTGTGTGGATTTGGAATTTCTTCTGATTGGCTGATGCCACGGCGTAGAAAGAACCAATCAGCGCTCGGTTAGAGTTTCATGAATGAACTTTGTATTATTATTATTGAAACTTTGTGTTTATGATTAAAAGAAACTCACAGAATCATACTTTAAATCTCATTAAATTTCTTCTTAAAATCTCACACATTCAACTCAACTGCAGATCTTCCAATGTGGTGGCTCAATTGGGCTTTGAGAAAGTTTTACACAAAAAAAGAAGGGTGTTCAGTCTATAGGCTATTAGTGTAGATGCAGTCCTAGACATTGACATAGTGTAACCGAAGTCTGTCTGCATTTGTAATGCTTAACCATAACTTCAATGGCAAACAGTTGGATCTTCTTTTTATGGTGACTCCTTTAATCTTCAATCTAACAGTCTCTTCTATTTCTTTTTTTCTTTTGTACTGTTTTTTAATGTCTTTCCATTATTATTTTCATTTTATCACAGACGTAAAGCTTTAGAAGTATGCCTGTGCCAATGATTTCTTTGTTTTTCTTGGTTTTTACACATAGTGAACACAACACATAGTGAATGCTGAGTGATATTTTCCTTTCTTCAATAAAGGTTTTGCACACTGAGATTCTTTAAAGATGCACTGAAAATAACTTATCCAAGGATTTTTCCATCCAAAACTCCATGATGTCCCACTGACGTGGCTTCCTAAAGGTACAGCTTTTTTGTCTGACAAAAAGGAACTCAATTTCCTATACTTCAACAGATTAATACAACAGATTTGACTTTTATCTTACTGAGGCTGAAAACGGCAGTGACTCAAAGTGTCCACTAGATGGAGCCAGAGTTTACTTTGTTTCAGAACTAAACACTGAGAGTTTTGTGGGGTAAAATATATAATTATATATATAAATATTTAAATCATACATATATAATGCTGCATTAAACAATTTAGTAAGGGGATAAAATGTAAATAATAAATCAACTCAAGTGTATGGGACATGTGATTGTCTTTTAGTTATTCCACAAGTTTTGATGCGTTTCTTCTTATCTTGTATTCATCACACGAAGTCCATAGTTTCCTTTATCATGGTTTATTCTTCCAAGAATCATATTTCTCAAATACAGCATAATCCTCTTGCTCAGCGATGTCTTCTTAACTTATTTGTAAATATACTATACTTGTGAGGCAATTTACGCTATATCTCAATGATAAAACGGTCATTAAGAACACATATAAACCACATAAATATATTCAACAATAAATGACTTTTTAACCAAAACAATTATTGTACCAAATTTACATAATAAAAATGTGAAAAAATAAAATTGTGAAATATGAAATATGGCTCTTACACCAAGTGATCAAGGGCTTAGGACATTCCACTTCAGCTGCTTGCAAAGGTTTCCACCAGTAGTGGGCACTCGTGCAACAAAATGACTTACATCCGAGTCAACGTGACTGAGGGAAGTTAGTGAGGGAAGGGCATAAAAAACTAATTGGAATGTAGCCAATGTCTCAAAGCATTGCAGAGATGCATTTCAGTAGTTAATTTGGTCCCACTTTATATTAAGTAGCTTTAACTACTATGTACTTACATCAAAAAATAATAGCAATGTACTTATTGGGTTCATATTGAATTGCAAAACACTATTGCTGCTATTGAGGTGGATACGGGTAAGGTTAGGGAAAGCTTTGGTGGTATGGGTAGGTTTAAGGGTAGGGGTAAGGGGTAAGGGATGGGTCAACAGTGTAATTATAAATGTAATTACAGAAATTAATTACAGATTTAATTACATGTAGGTGTTTTTAAAATATAAGTACAATGTAAAAACATGTATGTACACAATAAGTGCATTGTATCAAATGATTAATTTAAAT
Source organism: Ancherythroculter nigrocauda (assembly GCA_036281575.1). Taxonomy (NCBI): domain Eukaryota; kingdom Metazoa; phylum Chordata; class Actinopteri; order Cypriniformes; family Xenocyprididae; genus Ancherythroculter; species Ancherythroculter nigrocauda. The sequence goes on along the minus strand of VTFQ01000571.1, from coordinate 510,603 downwards.
GTATAAGTACATAGTAGTAAAGGCCACTTAATATAAAGTGGGACCGTTAATTTTGTTGCTGTGGTATACGAAAATGTCTGGTTTTGTCTATCAACTCAAAATAAGTTTCTTCCAGCACAGTCTAAAAATGATACAATTTGATTTTGGTGAAAATCGGACAAAGAGTTTTGAAAGAGAAAAAAGAAGATTTTGAAGGAAAATAAAAATGGAAACATGAAAAACATGAAGTTCGGCCAATTATGGCAAAATGTGTATGTTCTCGGAATGACCAAATTAATCTATTAAGACCAGGTTAATTATAAAAGGGTAATTTAATCAAACGTTATTAGCATTTTTGGAAAATTCATTGTAACTTTTGACCACAAGGTGGCGCTGCCCCAAAACTTTGAGTGTACTGCCAGGGAATTGGAGTGATTACCGCTAAGTGGTATTAGTGATCTTGGTCATTTTGAAATCTTATGATCCATGATCTGATTTGTGATCTTTGCGTTGTTGTGACAGTATCATTGTTTTTTGTATTTTATGTGTATTTTTAATTTTTTTTTTTTTTTTGTAAAATTGATTCTTTTGTTAATTTGAGTATTGTGAGTTGTTTTTTTCCCGGTCTGAGACTTGAGACTTTTTCACCGGCATTAAATCTTGCGCAAGGTTTGCACCTTGCTTCTTGTGTGATATCCATTGGCTCCCTTTCTTGTTTTAAAACGGAAAGATTTACAATATTTTGACGTATCTCCCATCACTGCCTGTTGACGTAAACGTGAACTTGCGCACTGCATAATGCGTGTCAACATTGCACTGTGCATCGCCCCAGAGACTTCTGAATTCGACTGAGAATGTAGTCGGATTCAAGCATTTACATTTACAGTAATTTGTTGCTGTTGGATCGGATTAGAAAAGGAATAAATCACCCCTTCCAATCCGATCCAAATTTCATTCAAATCGAGCTCAGTCAGATCGATTAAGGTGTTTACAAGAAAGGGTTTGAGAGATTCTCAGACATATAGGGCTGTTTTAATCTTTAAAGAACACAGGATGAGAGCACAGGATATGATGTGTGGAGGATGAGGAGTCGGAGAGGAAGCTGAACACACTCCAGCATTACATCCTCATACACAAACACAACACACATCACCCATCTAAGATATACAGCTGATGGCAGTAATACTCCTGAGGAGTCAGTGGCCATTAACAAGATTAAGAAGATCGCTTAGTCACAGTTCTGTGTCCCTGCGGAAGGTAAGGAGGGTTCTCGCTCTTCTCTGTGATATCTATTGAATTTCTTTAATCATATTGACCATACATGCTTGTTAAAGAAATATAATGTTGTTAAGATGTTTATTTATGTATATGTGTGATTGTTTTTGATGGTTTTGTATTTGTAATATTACTGAGTGTTTTGTAAATGTGGCAGAGCATATATTTTCCGTATATGTTTGAGATTTATTTGGGTATTTTGGGGTTTTATTCTTTGTATTTTGGATACAGCTGACATTTATCTTTATTTGTCACATGTTCGAGTTTATTTTTAGTGAGTTTGTGTACCATGTGCTTAGTATTAATTTAACTGCAGCCACAATTACATTATTTCCTTTTATAATTTGCAGTGTATTGTTATTTTGATGTTGATCAGTAACACAGTTGGGTTTCTTAAAGCTGTAGCAGTTCTGTGATGAATGTGGAGATGCTGCTGTTTGCTGACTAGTGGCTGATGAGGAAAAAGAGCCTCATAAAAAGAAAAAGCTGCTCTGCTTTGACTGAACCACACCCTCACAGAGACATTAGTGGGAGCACACCGACAAAGAGGATTACATGTATACACTGTATACATACATATATATATATCAATTTCAAATGAGCTTTATTAGCATGACTGTGAATCACAGTGTTGCCAAAGCATTAACATATTATACATAAATAATAAAATAAACAAACAAACAAAACATATATGTATACATCATGTTACATGCAGCAATGCAAACAAATCTATCTTAGTAAATTAATAAATAAAGCAGGTCTAGAGAGTTATCCGTCACTAATGTTGTGAATGGCTAACACATATTTTGCAGCTATAGCTGTGTTGTCATCTTCACCAAGCATGAAGGGCATTTTCTCAGTATCACTCAGTTCAATGAATGATGGAATTAGTGTTCCAAGTATGGAGAGAAATGTTTCTCTTGCATTGTGATATTTAGGACAGATGAGTAGGAAGTGTTTCTCATCCTCTATTTGCTATAGATCACAGTGTCTACAGATCCTCTGCTCTCTCGCTGTCCATGTTTGTCTATGTCTTCCTCTCTCTATTTCTAGATCATAGTCACTTAATCTGTATTTGGAGAGGATTTGTCTTTCTTTAAATTGTTTGATTAATAAATAATTTGCCAATTTAGTGGTTCTATTTAGGGTCGAGTAACATTGGAGTTTATTTTGGATCTCAAAATGTGCTTTTAGTGATTCATCATGAGTATCTTTTAGATTTTTGTCAATTTCTTTAATAATAGTATTAGGGTTGTAGCTGTGGTCAATTGGGAATTGAGTTTCATGGACAAGTTGAAGAGCGAGTGTGTTTAGAGGATGAGATACTGTTGAGATTTCATTGGCGAGGAGGGCTTTATATTGGACTGAATCAGGATCAGACTGATGGAGGTGATGCCAGAACTGAACACATCTCTTCTGGATCTCAATGTTCAGCGGGTACAAACCTAATTCAGCCCTACAGGCGTTGTTGGATGTGCTTCTGTGAACCCCTAAAATGTTTTTGCTAATTTCCAATTGTAGTTTTTCTGCTGAAGTTTTATCCCAATTTCTAAAATTTTGTATTAGTCCCCAAATTTCACATCCATATAAAATAATTGGTTTTATTATTGAATTATATAATTTTATCCAAGTTTTAATGGGTAATTTTAAGTGACCGCATCGTGACTTTATAGCATAAAAAGCCCTCCGAGCCTTTTCACTCAGTGTTTTGACAGCCAGACCAAAGCTTCCTGAAGCGCTGATGTCGATGCCCAGATAACTGTAGCTGGTGCTATGCTGTAGGACCTGGCCTTTATAAGTGAACTGGTGTTTGTTTATATATATATATATATGCAGCATGAATGAGTACACCTCCTCTGAAACTTAAATTCAGCAATTACTCTTTACTCAGAAGACATGTTAGGGTTCTTTAGAGATAAAAATGTTCCAGCAAGTTTGCTTGATCAATTACCAAAGAAGCATGTCAAAATTATTCAGGAAAATAAGATTTTCTTATCAAAGTGATATGATAAGTTGTGTTGCAAAAATAGAAGAAGTTGTTTTATTTATATAGTGCCTTTCCATAGCTCAATGTCACTTCACATAGTGCTATACATTTGCATGCACAATACAAACACATATCCATCCAATGCTTGATATCCCTGATGCATGCAGTAAGTGAGTCAGACATGATAGCCTATCAGAGCTGGTGGTAAGGTAGATTTGAATGTCATCAGCATAGCAATGAAATGGATAGCAGGAGATCCAGGAAAGAGCGGATCCAGTGATCCCAATATCAGAAAGGCGAGAGATGAGTATTTCATGGCAGACTTTGTTAAATTCAGAGCTAAGATCGAGAAGAATCAGGATGGTAGAGGGAATGCCATGGCATGCACCAAAAATTGCAGTGAGTGGGCAATGATCGGTCAGCAACATGAACTGATTTTAGGTTAGGAAGTAACCAGGTGAGTGTGAGGATATGGGGTGGTGGAGGGATGCTGAAAACTGTTGAGGATGCATGGGTGAGTTGACTGTGATTATATATAGGCCTGAACTCATGCTGATTGGGTAGATATGTTGAATACTGATTGTTGACAGCTGGTTGGGATGACTTGACAATTGGATAGATTATTTGACATTGTTCCTCCTGAACTTTGTTAATAAAACATCATATCATTATGTGGAAAGTGTATATGTGTGTGTGTGTGGTTGCTCATGTCTCATATGGTTTTCTTTTCCCTACAGAATTGGGTGCCAGTACTAGCCAGAGTCCTCTGTGTGTGGTGGTGGTTCAGCTGTCAGTCTGCAGTGTTCACAACGGGGGTTTTGCTGCTGTGCTGTGAGAGAGCACGAGTTTCCCACTTCATGTTGTAAAATTGTGTGTCCGTGTGGGTGTGTAACATGTTGTATGGTTGATGCATTCATTTAAATGTTTGTATATTAAAGTGACCAGTTTTGTATTATTCTGAATAATGTTTTTTTTTTTTTTCATCGTTGTCTGATATCTGACTTAGCCAAGCTATGCATCTGTGTGCTTTGTGTACTTGATGTACCTCTGGGTCCCCAGACAATTTCCGGGATGGCGTAGTCTATTTAGTGCCATAATTGTGTTAAGCTTTTGAGAGCATACTGCCACATATATAAAGCTGTTTTAGTAATCAATGAGATCAATCTATAGAAGGACTATATTAACATTTGGTGTGGAGATTGAATGTTTGGATTATTCTGTGTTGCAGGTTCAGACATGATGAGCGGCATTATTCCCAAGAGCAAAACAAAAGGCACTGACATCTGTGGAGTAGGTAACTGGTATTATTATATAATCCGCTCTGATCTCGGCTGTTATTTGCAGTCAAGAAATTTAAATAAAGGTTCAGCCATCTCTATTCGGAGTCTGCACCCTTCCTGCCAAAATGGAGACCATTACCTTGGAGATTCGGATAACTATTTTTACATCATCAAGGGCAATTTCTACCGCAGAGTCAGGGACCTGACGACAGACAGCGATGCTAAAGTTTACAGCCTTCATCCCAAATGCCAGGGTGGAGACCACTACTTCTCAACTGGTATAGATTTTTTCATCATCTTCCTCCCTGGTGGTCTGTCAGTAACTAAAGGTCCAGCCTTTGGCATTTGGGAGAATATTAAAACTATATCTAATGACAGCAATACACCAGTGACATGGACAAAGAAAATCACTAAAAAGGTGGGATGGAATAAGGAGAAGATGACCGAGATCACACACAACTGGAAGATAGACATATCAGATAAATCTGGAGCCCTCGCAGCGTTAAAGAACTTTTGATTTCTTCCTTCTTCATGCTTTAAATAAGGAGGTAATATCTTTGTTCTACAAGCCGCAGGAAGGTAAGTTGGGCCCATATTTTTGTTTATAAAAAGTGTGGACCTTGTTTTTCCTGTATAGCTTTCCTGAGTCAGTAGTCAGTAAATGTTAGAAGGGTTTTTTTGGGGCAAAATAACTGTAGCTTTAGGTTGGCTAGTTTCAAAACATGCAGGCTGCTTTATGGCCGCTATTTTGTAGCCTCCTATGTTAGAGTAGCTTCTCAGCTAATACTTTAGTTTGGTTTGAGTTAGCACTCGTTGCTTCAGTTATTTGTGTGCAGGACGGCTTATCGGCCGCCTGACACTGTTTGCTTGCAGTGCTTCATTTTCTCCTCATATTTGAAGGTTTCAAGATGAAGCCCAAGCTTTGCTTGGCCCAGTAGGCCTTAGCTAGTGGCTAGGCTAGAGCTAGGTTAGGTGTTTGTTTACATTCCTCTGTTATTTACTATCCCCTTGTGGTCATATAGTTCCTAGTTCTGGCCTCCTCCTGAGGGAGTTGGTGGCCGTTTTTGCCCATATTCCCCTTCATATTTTTGTATGTAGGTGCTTCAAAGCATTTTTTGCTTTGGGGTTCTTAGACTTTAGCCCTACATATTTTTGTGAGCTTACTCTAGTGCTGCCGCAGGTTAACACCTGTTTCTGTGATAGCAGGCTGTGTCTAGCCTCTGTCTATGAACGTGGTGTTTTGTTGTACTCCCCGGTTAGGGTTTGTGTTTCACTGAGTGCATCACCTGTTGGACTGCACACTCAGGGTGAGTGTAGAGAGTCCTATTCTGGTTAGAATAGTATATTCTCGACTTCCCCCAGTCGATCATGACCACAGCAGCTGTTTTACACTTGCTGTTAGATTGTTGGCTCTTTATTATAGCTTCTCTTTAATACAGCTTGTTTTTGGGCGCTGTTTGTTTACGATCACTAGTTTGCTCACGTTTTTAGCACTGCCTCAGGCTTATGCTCACGTGTTTTGAGGTGTTAGGCCTTATAGGCCTTCCTTAGACCGTGATAGCATATTTATATGTACATTGCCTGTTGGAATGTGTAGGCTTAAGCTCAGGTTGCATAGCTAGTTCCCCACAGTTATCGTGCAGGATCTAGAACTGGTCCCCTTGAGCATTGGCCCTGTAATGACCACGGGCTGGTGCCACATGGTGCTTAAAAGTAGTAGGCCTTACCAGGCCTCCTTTGTAGCCTCTGTGCTGGCCCAGCTGGGTTGGTTATATCTAGATTCTTTCCATGGTTGAATCATGTCTTATGACGCATGCCGCCATTGGCCACGCCCCCTCCGTACGAATAAGCCTTAGCTCAGGCTTTTCGTTGAGTTCTGTGGCGTAGTGTGTACTTCTCCTACCTATGGGTTTTTCGAGTACTGGCCTGTTGGCTGGCATTTGTCATAAGTTACCACTGGTTGCTGCCATGTGTTCATGGAGGTTGTAGGCCCCCATCAGGACCTCCTTTCGGTCTGCATGTTGGCACAGGTGTTTCAGGTGCTTGGCCTTACGGACCATCCCGGAATATCGCCTCATTTGTTGAGTTTCTGTGGAATGCTTAGTTCATTATTAAGAACTCTAGTTATGTTGTAGGCCCTTTGTTCCAGCCTCCATGCCCACAGTACAGTCTGTCTGTTAGGCTGAGCTTCGTACTTCCCTTTTGGGTTGACTGTGTAATTGTGCTTAGCTCCCTAAGCTGGTCATTGGTTGTAGGCTTCTATGAAGTTTCCCACTGAGACCTGCCCTTAGGCTGGTTTGTGCTCCCTTTACCAGGATTTTTCTAGTGCACAGCCTCCTCAGTGCTTTATCAGCCACTGAGTAGATCCTAGGAAGAGCGGATTTTACTCCCCTCATTACGAGGGTTTATAGCGTTTACCTGAGTTCTGCTCTCCGGGATGCCCATCTCTTAATGGCCGCTAGCTGACGCTGCGTGTAATGGGTAGGCCCTCGGGGCCTCCTTTGGGAACATGCTGGCATGTACCTTTTGCTTTTCTTTTGACAAGAAACAGTGAAAGGGATTCTGTCGCTGGCTGGCCAGGGCTCCGGCTGACTCATTAACCTACTCCGTAGTTTGTTCTGCCTGGAGCTTGATAACACTGCCACGAGCTGATGCCACGTGTCTGCTGAGGTTATAGGCCCACGGGGCCTTCTTTAACACGTGATGGCGTACGCTGTACTCCTCTTACTTAAAGAGTAGAAAGGTGCTTTTACCGAGTACACTGTTCATTGGATTGTGTTGGACGGGCTGTTTCGTGGGCACTCACAGCTATCTAATCATTTGGTTGGTCATGCACTTAGCATGCTATGTTTTCAGTTGAATGGCCTTATGGGTCATCCTGAATACCACCTTATGGATTGGGTTCTTGTTGTGATATTAGTTCATTTATAAGAACTTTAGTTATGTTGTAAGCATTAAGCATACTATTTTCATTATGTAACTCTTGGTTAAGTCACAGTAATGTCAAATAACAATAATAAAGATTAATTTAAACCATACAAAATCATTAAATAAGTAATTTAATTAAAATTATTTGAAGATGGGTTAGATTATTTTCATTGCATTTGTTTTTTTACAACAGTTCTTATGAGCTTGTTAAGATAAGGTAAAATAAATACTGTAAAATAAATCAAGTTTTTAAAATATTGTGCTAATTCTAAAATGGGATAGAAATTGAAATGAAATGTGGATTGTGTATAGACTTGTTAAAAGTTCAGTCTGTTTAAATAATGAAAACAAGGAATTAGTAAGGAAAACAAGCATGTAAAATGTTTTATGTATGTTGTGTAAATAAATTGGCATATATAAATTAAACATATATCTGTGACAGGTCATAACATATAATATTATATAAACAAAAATCATATACATGGTATTAATATATGTCAATATATTTATTTAATATGAAATTTTTATATATGTTACAAACATATATCAACATATATCTAGAGATATGTATATATGTGATAGCAATATATTGTCATGTATTTTGCATATATGACAATGTCACTTGCGATATAGGGACATATATGTCATATATTACATTTCCGTATGGGCGGGCGTGCTCGTATACGCCAAGTACAGAATGAGTACAGAATGCAGCGCTTTTTATGAATTGTGAATAAAAAACTTCAGTAGGCTTCAGTTACAATATGAAAAAATCTACAATAATATACACTAAGCCCCCATTTTTTTCTAGCAAAACTTTCCTAAAGCCCAATTTAGCCACCATATTGAAAGATCTGCAGTTGAGATTTAAAGTAGGATTCTGTCAGTTAATCATAAACAGCAAATTTCAATAACACCATAATGTTGTCATTCGTAGTTACATTGACTGAAACTGAAAAATCTCTTTGCTATTAAACGATTCCAGGCTCATTTTAAACAACGCATGCAGATTTCTAAATAATTACTAGAGAAGTCATAATAAATGTATTTAACTGAAGCACTTGGTTATCTTTGGAGTTAAAGCATCCTGATGTGTTTTCATGATTGTGCGGGTGGCAGCGGGACTTCAGTCGGAGGCTTTGGATCACTAGTGATCTTTAAATCATGGCAGAACAACACTGGATCTTCACCAAGACCCATTCTGTACTGCCACAGATATACAGACTCGTTTGGCTTCAGCTGAAGTGAGAGTTGTTCTTCCACTTCAGTCATTTCATTCCAGCTTTCTTTTTCAGTGCTGACATGTAAACCTCCATATTCTGCAGAAAAGGAGAACTGAAACTTTGTAATTAATGCTGTAAGCTCTCCAGATTCAATCGAGGTTGACGTGGCTATCTTCCAGTTGTGTGTGATCTGGGACATCTGCTCCTTATTGTATCCCACCTTTTTATTGATTTTCTTTGTCCATGTCACTGGTGTATTGCTGTCATTAGTTATAGTTTTAATATTCTCCCAAATGCCAAAGGATGGGCCTATAGTTATTGACAGACCACCAGGGAGGAAGTTAAGAACATCGGGATGAACAGAATAGACTCCAGGGTTATCATTATTGCTGAGGTCGGTAGTGCCGCAGTACTCAACTCCCCACTCTGAGCCCGGCTTGAGGAAGAAGATGTTATTTTTTATGCCCCAGTAATAGAGGCCGTTTCTGCAGTTGGGATGCAGGTCATATTCTTCAGCATCCGAGTCTGTATTCATGTCTGTTGTTACTCGATAAGTGCCCTTTTCTTGGAAGATGATGTAAAACTTGTAATTGGCTGAGAAGTAGTAGTCTCCACCCTGACAGTTGGGATGAAGGCTGTAAACTACAGCACCGCTGTCTGTCGTCAGGTCCCAGACTCTGCGGTAATTATTGCCCTTGATGATGTAAAAGGAGACATTATCATCACCAAGGTAATGGTCTCCATCTTTGCAGGCAGGATGCAGACTGAAAATAGAGATGTCTGAACCTGAATGTAAATCAGTTGTCCACATATAGTAGCCAAGATCAGAGCGGATTATATAACAATACCAGTCACCAGTTGCACAGATGTCAGTGCCTTTTGCTTTGCTCTTGGGAATAATGCCGTTCATCGTGCCTGAACCTGCAACACAGAATAAGACAAACACTCAATCTCCACACCCAATAAAATGCTGTTATTTTAGTCCTTCTACAGATTGAGCTCAGTGATTACAAAACAGCATTATGTATGAGGGAGGAAACATGAAAGCTAACTGGTAATATAATCCTGAGCTTTTATTCAATGTGTTTATCATTTAACAGAACTAACACTTTTTATATCAAAATGCACCTCTTGAACTTGAGGGTTTTTTTAAAGTACATTTTTCCCCCGCATTTGCTTCCTTGGTTACTCATTGTTTGATTATGACATACACCTGTTTCTTGTTTCCGTTCATTAGGCTGCCTTTGTATATAGGGTTAGGGTTAGGGTTAGTGTGGTGGTGTGTTTGTTCTGTTCATTGCAGGTGCACCGTTAACACGGGGGACAGTTTTGAAAAGATGGCAATCGACCCCCGTGCGCCAAATCTTCTGTGCGCCAAATCTTCTGACACTGCCAGAATTTCATCTGAGGTAAAATTTGATCGCAACAGTGATTAACCGGCTGTCTGTGAACGTCAAACTAGCGACCAAAGACAACAGATTTTAGGCTAGGATTTGTCTCAGATGAACAAATCTTGGCCAAAATCGCACAGTGTGAACCAGCCTTTAGTTCTTAAATAATCAACTATTTTGTTGCAGATGTACAGAACAGGAAATGCGCTCTCGAATAGAGAAACACTCAACCTCCAAACCATCGATCAAAGCGTGCTAGCATTTTCTGAGGACATGCTTGGTATATGGTATATAAATCATGCCAGGAAATCTGTGTCATGTGTCAATCAAGGGAACCATCCATTCAGAAACCGACAAATTTGACACTTCAAGGTCAGGAGGCTGATCTCTCAGATCAGTTACAGTTGACATGCACAAGCTACTTTTGTTTTCGCAAATTTTTTATTTTGATAATTACATCTAGAAAGGGAAAAGCATCGATGGCATCTTTGAAAGTGAAACTGAAAGCTAAAGTTTTGATTGCCTTAGCCAGAGATGCACTGGAGATCGAGGACCTTGCACATTTGGTATGTATACTGTATTACTGCATTTACAATGCTTATACTCATTTTTTTAAAATTATTATTATTACTTTGAAAGGTGAAAGCACAGCAACCAATCCGATAAACTATTATTTGACAAAAAAATGTAAAGACTACGTTTAGGATATGGCAAGACTGCTTGCACAGCACTCTGCAAGTATGCAGGCTTGAATAAAATAGCCATTTCTGTAAATCTGTCATGTCCCTGGGCTGATTTGTCAGTTGTTCCCCTGTCTGTCGTGTGTTGTTGCTGTCTGGAGCACATGTGTGCGCTGCAAGGTTATTATAATTTTGCATTTTTCATTAGTTTTTATTTTTATTTCGTTTTGACTTTTTGTTTTCAAATTCAGTTTAGTTTTAATTAGTTTTTAAAGTGGGTTTGCTAGTTTAGTTTAGTTTTTATTTTTTGAAAATACTTAGTTTTAGTTTAGTTTTTATTGGTTTTAGTGTTACTTTTAGTCTTTTTATGTAATTTGGGTTATTTGTCAGATGCAAGATTCAAAAAGGTCAGAAAAGGTATTGTGTAATAATAACTCAACAAAAACATCATACAATTTTAGAAAATATTAATTAAAAAATAAAACCAGTACATTTGGGCACAAATATGTAAACAGTCTCAACACTCTGCAGTAAGTGCAAAATGTGTAAGTGTAACCCTCGTTCCCTGAAGGAGGGAACGGAGACGTACGTCAGTAGTGACCTGACGAATTGGGATATCGCTTAGAGAGCCCTATCAGCTTCGTATGAACTAAAACAAGCCAATGGAATTGGCGTGCGATATTTGCATAATGCGCACCGCCCCCGTCAGGTGTATATAAATAGGAAGCGGATGCAATCGCACTCTGTTTTTCGCTGAGGAGACAACTGGAGTCCGCACTACAGCGAGGGTACAGAAACTGTGGCGACGGGACGTACGTCTCCGTTCCCTCCTTCAGGGAACGAGGGTTACATACGTAACCGAGACGTTCCCTTTCAGTCGGTCACGTTCGACGTACGTCAGTAGTGACCGACGAATTGGGATCCCAGCTAAAGCGCCACAGTTACGAAACCCCTTCCAGTGCTCAACGCAAGCTCTATCCGCCCATAGCACCGGAGGAGCGGAGAAGGGGGCGAGCTTACGCCGAGGAGTTTACCGCTGTTTTACCTGATACCCACTAAGTAAACTAGACTACACTGGGGAAACGAACCCGTAGGGGACGCTGCGGGAGGCCACTACCTACCCAATGGGGGAGGAGTTTACGTGGAGAATACACATATGGACTGGCCCGGGGGGCAGTACACATATGGAGTCCCTGGGATGGCTCCACCTGGGTAGGGGGAGACTCATCTAACAGGTGACAGCAGAGCTGGCTCTGCTAAGGGAAAGACACGGACTTGCCCGTAGGGAGTTTTAAACCGTGGAATTACACATATGGGACTGCTCACGTAGAGGAGTCATGACATATGGACCCCAGCCAACAGACAGCGTCAGCGACGGATGTAGGCCTGGCATCAGACACTCTGCAATGTCCGAGCCGAAGGGGGAGGCGGAGGAACTCAACAGGGTTCACCAAGCGGGGAACACGACTGGAGTAATAAATATGCACGTATCCGGCCAGAGGGCGGGAATGGCATTGCAAGCCGACACTTAGAGTGGGTACAACACGTCTACCGACTAGTGGATGCGAGTACACGTGAAGATACCGGCTCTACACGTAAGCTATAAAACCTAGCGAACGTGTTAGGTGTCGCCCAGCCCGCAGCTCTACAGATATCTGTCAGCGAGGCGCCATGAGCCAGCGCCCAGGAAGAGGCCACCCCTCTGGTGGAGTGGGGTCTCAACCCGAGCGGGCAAGGCACGCCCTGGGATTCGTACGCCAAGGCGATGGCATCCACTATCCAGTGAGCCATCCTCTGCTTGGAGACAGCCTTTCCCTTCTGCTGGCCTCCGTAACAGACGAAGAGCTGGTCTGAGGTCCTGAAGCTTCGAGTTCTGTCCACGTACACACGCAGAGCGCGGACGGGACAGAGCAAAGCTAGGGCTGGGTCTGCCTCCTCCGAGGGCAGCGCTTGCAGGTTCACTACCTGATCTCTGAAGGGAGTGGTAGGAACCTTGGGCACGTATCCAGGCCGGGGTCTCAGGATGACGTGAGAATCACCGGGCCCGAACTCTAGGCACGCTTCGTCGACCGAAAATGCATGAGGTCCCCCACCCTCTTAAGGGAAGCCAATGCGACCAGAAGGACAGTTTTCAGAGACATTACTTTCAGGTCGACTGACCGCAAAGGCTCAAAGGGATGACCCTGGAGAGCTGAGAGAACCAGGGTCAAATCCCAAGAGGGTACAGAGGAAGGGCGAGGAGGGTTCAATCTCCTAGCCCCCCTCAGGAACCTGACGATCAGATCATGTTTCCCCAGGGACTTACCCTCAACTGCGTGGTGATGTGCAGCGATAGCGGCAACATACACCTTCAGGGTGGAGGGAGACAGCCTACGCTCCAACCCTTCTTGCAGGAAGGAAAGCACAGATCCGACCGAGCATAATCGGGGGTCCTCTCGGCGAGAGGCGCACCATTCGACGAACAGGTTCCACTTCAACGCATAGAGGTTCCTAGTGGAAGGAGCTCTAGCGGAAGTGATGGTGTCTACGACCGCTTGCGGGAGATCACTCAGAACCTCCGCATCCCGTCCAGGGACCACACGTGGAGGTTCCACAGATCGGGACGCGGGTGCCACAGGGTGCCCCGTCTCTGAGTCAGGAGATCCTTCCTCAGAGGAATCGGCCAGGGAGGGGCTGTCGCGAGGAGGATGAGGTCTGAGAACCAGGTCCGAGTGGGCCAGTACGGAGCCACTAACAGAACCTGCTCCCCGTCCTCCCTGACCTTGCACAAGAGTTGTGCGAGAAGGCTCACTGGGGGAAACGCATATTTGCGCAGGCCCTGGGGCCAGCTGTGTGCCAGGGCATCCGAGCCGAGTGTGCCGCCGGTCAGGGAATAGAACCACTGGCAGTGGGCAGTTTCTGGGGAGGCAAACAGGTCTACCTGGGCCTCGCCGAAGTGCTGCCAAATCAGCTGAACCGCCTGGGGGTGGAGCCGCCACTCGCCTGCAAGTGGAGGCTGCCGTGACAGCTCGTCGGCTGCACGGTTGAGCACACCTGGGACATGAGTGGCCCGAAGAGACCTCAGATGCTTCTGACTCCACAGCAAGAGATGGCGGGCGAGTTGCGACATGCGACGGGAGCGTAGACCACCTTGACGGTTGATGTACGCAACGGCCGCAGTGCTGTCTGAGCGGACGAGAACGTGCTTGTCTGACAGCAGCTCCTTGAAGCGAGCCAGCGCAAGACGTACTGCTAGCAACTCGAGGCAATTGATATGCCAATGCAGCTGAGGCCCCGTCCAAAGGCCCGCCACTGCATGCCCGTTGTACGTGGCCCCTCATCCCGTGGCAGAGGCGTCTGTGGAGACCACAGCATGCCTGGACACTTGTTCGAGGGGTACTCCGGCCCGCAGGAACGAAGGGTCCGACCACCGGACAAGGGTGCGACGGCAGGTCGGTGTCACGGGGACACGGAACGTGCCGCGCTGCCACGCCCATCTCGGGACCCGGCCGCGGAGCCAGTGTTGAAGCGGCCTCATATGAAGCAATCCGAGCGGCGTGACCGCGGCTGCAGATGCCATATGCCCCAGGAGCCTCTGAAAATCTTTCAGTGGGGCCGCTGTCCTGCGCTTGAGCGAGCTCAGGCAGTTCAACACCGACTGGACGCGCGCCTCGGTGAGACGTGCCGTCCGTGCGACCGAGTCTAGCTCGAGACCGAGATAAGAGATCCTCTGCCCGGGGGCGAGTTTGCTCTTGTCCCAGTTGACCCGAAGACCCAACCGGCTGAGGTGAGCTAGAACCATGTCCCTGTGTTCGCACAACTGCTCTCGCGAGCTGGCCAGGATCAGCCAGTCGTCGAGATAGTTGAGAATACGAACGCCCTGTTCCTTGAGGGGAACAATGGCCGCCTCTGCAACCTTCGTAAAGACGCGGGGTGACAGGGCCAGCCCGAAGGGTAGGACCTTGTACTGATATGCCCGACCCTCGAACGCAAACCGCAGGAAGGGTCTGTGTCGAGGCAGAATCGAGACATGAAAGTACGCGTCCTTCAGGTCTATTGCTGCAAACCAATCCCGGGGACGGACGCATTCGAAAATGCGCTTCTGCGTGAGCATCTTGAACGGCATCCTGTGAAGATACCGGTTCAAGACGCGCAGATCCAGGATTGGCCGTAGCCCACCGCCCTTTTTCGGTACAATGAAGTAGGGGCTGTAGAACCCCGACTTCATATCGGCTGGAGGGACCGGCTCGATTGCATCCTTCGCCAGGAGGACAGCAATCTCCGCCCGGAGAACAGGAGCACTGTCCAACGACACTTGAGTGAAGTGAACACCCCTGAAGACTGGGGGACGCCGGGCGAACTGAATCGCATAGCCGAGTCTGATAGTGCGAATGAGCCAGCGGGACGGGCTGGGTAGCGTGATCCACGCCTCCAGACTCCGAGCCAGCGGGACCAAAGGCACCACAGACGCACCGGGGGTGGGGCAGCAAGGCAGAGTGGGACCCGACCCGGACGCCATGAGAGCGGCCCGGAGCGTGGTCGAACTCTGCGAGGCAGCAGTGTATGGGAGACGGTGCACGGGACGCGGCCTGCACCAACACACTGCCACCTGTTGGCGGAATGGGAGGGGGCTGCAAGCGGCGAGGCGGGGCCTGGCACACTGGCAGACGCACCCTGTTGTGACCTGGAGTTTGAGGAAACTGCTCTTTTTGTGAAAAAGTGGGTACCGCTGGACTCCGGGGAGCCAGCGGAGGTAGATGGACAGACATCACAAATTCCCCCTGGCCCTCCTCCGGGGGTGGGAGAGAAGGTGGAAAACTCTCCCGAAGAGCAAGAACCTTCCCCTCCAGGTTGCCCGTCTCAGGGCCGTGACTTCTTCTTTCGTTTGCCACCTGGCTTGGCAGAGACGGGCTGGGCACCACGTCCACGACCGGCACCCTGCTGTTTGGCTGGTGTAGACTGCTGCTTTGCCGACTTAGCAGGGGCGGAGGACGACGCAGACGGGCGCCCTCGGCGACGAGCAGGCTGAGGCTGAGCCACGGGCGGGTGGGTGGAGGCAGCAGCGGCCCGCCATGGCATGACGTGTTTGATAGCCTCGGCCTGCTTTTGTGCAGCGGAGAACTGTTGGGCGAAGCTCTCCACCGCGTCGCCGAAGAGGCCGACCGGGGACACGGGGGAATTCAGGAACCGCTGCTTGTCGGCTTCCCGCATGTCCGCCAGGGTCAGCCAGAGATGGCGTTGCTGGACTACCAAGGTAGACATCGCATGACCAACGGCGCGTGCTGTCACCTTCGTCGCCCGGAGGGCAAGGTCGGTGGCAGCGCGCAGCTCCCCAAGCAGTTGTTGGTCAGGCCCTTCCTGGGGCATCTCCGACAGCGCTTTTGCCTGATAGACCTGCAAAAGTGCCATCGCGTGCAGGGCAGAGGCAGCCTGCCCACAGGAACTGTAAGCCTTCTCAGTCAGACCGGCTGAGAACTTACAGGCCCGGGACGGGAGACGCGGCTCACCACGCCAGCCAGTGGCCGTTGGACACAGCTGCATCGCAACGGACCGCTCGACTGGCGGGATCCTCGCGTACCCCCTGGCTTCCCCACCGTCCAGGGAGGTGAAGGCGGACGAAGGACCGGGCCTCGAACGAACACTATACGGTGTTTGCCAAGACCTGGTCACCTCATCGTGCACCTCCGGGAAGAATGGCATTGGGGCGGGACGCTGGACCTGACCAGTGCGACCCCCCCCCAAAAACCAATCATCCAACCGAGATGGGCCGGGGCAGGGTGGAGGGTTCCACTCGAGCCCGACACACAAGGCGGCCCGGGAAAGCACAGCCGTCAACTCGGGATCCGGCTCGGGCAACGCTACCGTCCCGGAGGGCGGCAGCGCGTCCGGACCTTCCTCCCCCGAGGACTCTTGCTCACCTTCCGATGCAGAGATCGACATCTGTTCCGCCGCCGGCGCACCAAAGGTAACGGCTGGACAGTCCGAAGAGGGCCCAGCGGAAACCAACGGTGGCACAATGGGTTGCGGTGCTGACGAGGCGGCAGGGGCCCATGGAGCGTTTCCGCTCGGCGGGGAAGCCCTGACCAAAATCCTCAGGTCACCCTTCCTATACGCCGCCGAACCGTCATTCCGGCCGGGGCCGGAAAAAACGGTCGAACGGGGCATAGGGGAGGGGACCCCCACTTCCTGAGACTTCAGGAAGGAGAGTCTAGACCTCAGCACCGCGATAGTCATATTCCCGCAATGGGAACATGAACCATCCACAAAAGCCGCTTCAGCGTGCTGAACGCCCAAACACGCGATGCAGCGATTGTGCCCATCAGCAGGGACTAGGGAACGACCGCACCCAGTAACGCACAGACGAAATGACATACTGTCAGGGTTCGTCCGTAAAGCTCTTTTAGAAGGGGAGAGGTCAGCTCACTCGTGCTGAAGCACACAGGGAGTGACGCGATGTGCTCAGGTACACCACTCCCTAAGCACACCGAGGAACCGGCCCAAATCGCAACACACACACAGTTTTCTCGGGGTGTTGCTGTTAAAACAGCAGTTGAGAGCTTTTATAGCTCGGCTCCTTGGGAGCTCGCGACCTCGCTGAAGTGCCTTCTCTTCCAACACCAAACAGCTCGCTGTCAATCCTCTTCTGAGGCAGTTTTAGTTTTTTTTTTTGAAGAAAAAGAGTCTTCTGAAGCAGGACACCAGTGTATGGCTCCGAAGCGAAAGACAGAGTGCCATTGCATCCGCTTCCTATTTATATACACCTGACGGGGGCGGTGCGCATTATGCAAATATCGCACGCCAATTCCATTGGCTTGTTTTAGTTCATACGAAGCTGATAGGTCTCTCTAAGCGATATCCCAATTCGTCGGTCACTACTGACGTACGTCGAACGTGACCGACTGAAAGGGAACTTTAAATACAGCTTTTCGATTTTTTTCGTGTGTGCGTGAGTGAGTGAGTGTGCAATTCCTTCGTTAATAATTAGTTACACAGAACTTTATTACATTAATTTATTATATGATTCACACCTTCGTGCACACGTCACTTGTGCTCTTCTCCTGAATTCCCAGGCTGGCCTCCCCTGCATTCAGTCATGGTTGCGCTCCCCGTCTCCCTGCACGGATCGCTGTCTCTTTGCCCTGCTTCACGCACTGCCTGAGCGCCACCCGCCTACCGCCTCAACAGCGCCCCCTGCTGCATGACACCTTCCTATTCAGGCACTTCAGCAGCTGTGTTATTCTCTGAAGACAGCTGCTCTAATTAGGGCCCAAGCCAATGTAATGGCGAAGGGCCCTTTTGTTTTTCTACGGAGAATTATTTTTTTTTCCGTCATCCAGGGCTTTTGGGGGGCCTTAACGTGCTCAAAAACTCTTGAAAATTGGCACACACATTGGAATCTGCGGCCATTAGGATGCCACAAAGGATGGGACCCGGCCGTGGCAGGGGGGCTCGACAGCGCCCCCTTGAATGGTGTTTACGAAACTTGGTCCATATATCAAACATGCTTGCATGTATTTGTTTGAAACTCTGTACTCATATAGACCTCATCGGGCCGAACAACTTTCATGCTCTAAGTTATATGCCAGCTCAACAGGAAGTCAGCTATTATGGGTTGTTTGAAAAACGCACACTCTGGAATTTGATATACTCCTCCTAGGGGACTAATCCGATCACCACCAAACTTGGTCAGCATGAAGTTAAGACATTGAGGATGTAAAATTGCGAGCGGATTTTTGATATCTCGAATGGTTTGGTCGTGGCGAGGCAACGAATTTATGTCGAGAAAAGGGAAACAGGAAATGTGTTATAACCTCTGCATACATTGATTGATGTTTATGAAACTTCAGCGGTGTGTTCGTTATAGGAGTCTGATCACATGGATGTGACTATTGTGAGTCAAAGTTATAGTGCCATCAGCTGGCAGCAGGAAGTGTGTTACTTTCAAAACGCTTTAAGATCACCCTCAAATTTTTACCCAATTTTCTTCAAACTTCATTAGCATAATGTCAAGACAACAAATGAAGACCTGTAAAAAGATTTTTTATATTTTTCTAACACTGTTGCCATAGTAACAGATCAAACTTCAATATTTGTTTTGGATGGGTTTGAGACACTTAGCATGCTTCAAATTGCATGAAACTTGACTCATATGTCAGGATTGTCATCCAGTAGACATGGGCAAAGCCTCAAAAACGGGCAGGAAGGAGGGCCTCTATAGCGCCACCTTTTGAAAAAAATGTGGGGGGTTAGTTTAATCTACAGTCACCAAACTCGATACACATATTGTTCTCATTAAGCCAGACAACTTTCTAATTTACAGTCATTAGCTCTGACCAACAGGAAGTCCAATATTTTGGTTTGAATGTGGATTTTTTCACCCTCTTTCTGTGGCACCCCCCTCCCCCTCACTCCCTCCTCACTCTCTCAGTCTGACTCTTTCTGTGTGTGCGTGAGAATGTGTGTGTGTGTGTGCGTGTGTGTGTGTGTGTGTGTGTGTGTGTGAGGGTCTCTGTCTGTGTCCCTCTCTGTACTTGTTTTGACTATACTTGTGAGGACCAAATGTCCTCACTTACTCCGTGGAATACTTTCACAACCCACTAGTGAGGACATTTGACTGGTCCTCACTATTTTAAAAGGCTTTTAAATAAAAACATATTTTGGCTGATTTATATCTAGTGATGGTTACATGTTTCTGTGATGGTAGGTTTGTGGCCCCGGTATACTTCAAACAAAATTGAAGAATGAACTGATGTGAAAATATGAACAAACTGGATATCCGCTTTATAGTACAAAATGAAGTTGTGCTTGTAAAAAAAAAGGAGGCACTAACACTGTTTTTCATGTTTGATACTGTAAAACTGCTTGATTTTAAGCAATCTATTGAATAAAGTGCTACATGAAGACGTGACGTGACTGGAGTGCAGAGCTCGTGCTAACATTCTTTGTTGTTATGATCAGATGCTTTTCTTATGCTTTCTATAATAAATGCTTGCTGTTTTCTCATTTTCGTTGTGTTTATTTTGTTACTGAGAAGGAAGTGCATGGGCATATTTACATATTCATCTAATTGTCTCCCTCAGCAGTGTGGGCGGCGTCAGAAGTTCATTTACAGTTTATCGCTGGTCAAGCATTTAGGTCATTTTACTCCTAAATGAGAACGAAAAAGAACTTTGATTGAAGTATACCAGGGCCTTTAGGAGTAGGGGTTGGGTTAGGTGATAGAAAATATCATTGACCCGATTTAAAATCAATGGAAGTCTATGCAATGTCCTCACAAAGACAGCAATACAAACCTGTGTGTGTGTGTGTGTGTGTATTTTTGATGAACTTATAGAAATATTGAACTGCAAATGGTAACTTCACACTCATTTGAAATTGAACCATGACATTATATCACTATTTGGACGTTACTACTTTTGAAATGTCATTTGAGTTACAATTATTATTACCAACACCTGTGATTTCATGTTCTGATTCATACAAGACTTAAATCTTTGTTTTGTTTTGTTTTTACGAAGGAGAGTGTGTGTTTTCTCAACATGGATGTTATAGAAAGTCATGTGCTGTGTTTGCAAACATCATGTACAATGCATGCCTTTAAATTATTTATTGATATAATTCAAATTTATTAAAAAATCACTATTTAAGTAAATTTCACTTGATTTTATAAAAGTGTCTGTTTAAAATAAACTTGCATAAGTGAGCAGAAAAATTTAGACATGTACCTTACTATTACCTGAGACTGATATTAAAATCGTCTTTGCAGGTTCTGTGATTTGGCTCTATTTATTAATTTTATAATTTTTTTATACCACACATATTGAAATTTAATGAAAGCATGGTTTTGGAGCATAAGACTGTTGCACAAACGATAGTTCAGGGAGGTTTTAAATGCATATTACCTGCTGTGCACAGTTGCCGTGAAGCCACCATGTTGGCGGTGCAACTGGGCTTGGGCCCGCCATCGCTGCTTGCAGCTATATTTTTTCTTTTGAGATCGCTCCTGTCTGGATTATAGACTGAATTTTGTGTTTACTGTTTGAGAAAAGACTTTAAAATAAACTTTTTGAGTCTGTGTTCTGATCTGATCTGACAAAATCTACATTTTGATATTGTGAAATGGATATTATTACAGTGCAAAAACTGTGTGTATAAACAGATTTTTTTTGTTTTCGTTACTGTTGAAGATTATTGAGCAGCAGCAGCTGGCACAGCAGGCATCATCTCCAGGAGGCAGCCGGGTGATGCTGAGGTGATACTCAACACAGGTGACAAATGATGCACATATAAGGAATTATAAAAATCTAGAGGATATAGATCCTGTTCCAAATTGTAATAGATCAATTTATAAAATCTTGTCTCCTGAAAGAATAAAACTGATCAAAATCAAAAAGCATCTCTCTTTTTTTGTTTTATTATAGCACAGACGACATATACTACAATATTTATCACTTTCAGCAGTGTTTAAGGGTTTTCTGTAAAATGATACTGGGATATTGCATTCATATTACTGTATATGGGTATGGTGAGACTTTAGATTTGGGTAGGTGGAAATTACTTTAAAAAAATTAATATTCTTCCCTTCAGGTGCATTTGAATAACTCTAGCATACAAAACTGTCTGGAGGGTGCTAGAGCACACAGGGCCTGAGTTATACACTTTCAAAAGCTTTTCAATTTGGGTAGGCCAAATCCAGGTGGAAATCCTCAAAATGGTCCTAGTGCTTATAGTAGGTTAAGGATCAAGTTTAATATATGATGGTGGTCCGATATCTGGAAATCTGATATTACTATCTGGGCTTTTGCTTACAGTTTGGTCCCCCCACTATGAAAATATCTCCTGCGACCCTGGTTCATTGTCTGATCTCGTCATTACATAGCGGTTGTTTTGTTTGCCAAGTTATTGGTATTCTGTTATTCTGAGAAGTGTTCCCTAGTGAAAAAAAAGAGAAAACTTTATCAAAATATATTTAAAATAGATTTATTTTATACTAAGTATACTAGAAATTCATTAACATATTTACTGACAACCCTGGACCACAAAACCAGTCATAAGTCACACTGGAATCTTGTAGCAATAGCCAACAATACATCGTATGAGTCAAAATTATCTATATTTTTTTTATGCCAAAAATCATTTAGATGTTAAGTAAAGATCATGTTCCATGAAGATATTTTGTAAATTTCCTACCATAAATATATCAGTATTTTTGTGAGTGGATATGCATTGCTGAGGACTTCATTTGGACAAACTTAAATGCGATTTTCTCAATATTTTGATTTTTTCACACCCTCAGATTTCAGATTTTCAAATAGCTGTATCTCAGCTAAGTACATCATTGGAAAGCTTATTCATTCAGCTTTCAGATAAAGATATAAATCTCAATAAAAAAAAATGACCCATATGGCTGGTTTTGTGGTCCAGGGTCACATATTGCTTAAGACTTGAGACTGATATAAATGTTATAATTAAACTTTATTTGGAGTACAGTAGGAACTCAACCAAAATGCCTAACAACATGTGTAATGCTGCTGCGAGGCTGCAGCATTAAAGCAGAACTAAGTAACTTTTTTCACCTTCATAAATAGTTTTCTAAGTCCTTACGATGGTTAATTTACTTGTAGTCGTGTGTTTGAGGTGTGCACTAACCCCCTCTGGCACGTCTACGCCAGAAAACAGCACTTGCAAGTTGAGCTGCACCGACCCGACACAATCTCGTCTCATGTTCACGTTCACGCGAGAGTGACAAAATGCTTTACGGTAATTCAAAAATAATGTAAATATAATGACTTTATAAGACAATTTCGAAAATTACCCACCTCCATCGAGATTTCTTGTACTGTATTTGCAAAACTACTGCGCTGGTGAGCGTTGTAGTCGTTGTAGTCCAGAGCTGCGTATTTACGACAGTGTGATTCACTGAAGGAACCTGTAGGGGGAGCTTCGCAAATCTTACTGAGTTCCGCTTTAAATGCAACCCAGTAACATGGGACACTTGTCATGAAATCACCACCAGATGGCGCAAAGGGATGGTTTGCAACATTGCTCAGTAAGGCTGCTGTGATATTTGTACTTTTAAATTAAGGTAAAATAACGAAAATAAATTAATAGTAATATAATAATAATAATAATAATATAACCTTTAATCTTGGCTAATAATTATCATATAAGTGCTTAATGTTCCAGCTATTTGACTACTGCTACAGTGAAATATTACAGTGACGGCAGACAAAACACTTGAAATTGCATTTGATCATTCACTGATGTATTTCAACAGGTCAGGCATGAACATTGAAACATTTATTCCTATCCTAGACCCGCCCTGGAGACCTCCGTACCTGTCTCACATCCCCCTGCACATGCGTGTAGGTCTCCAGGGCGCCCACCCCCCCTCCCCCGTTGTTACATCTTAAGCCAAGTTCAGACTGCACGATTTTAGCCCTGATTTTGGCTCGCCGACAGGTTTTGAGAAATCGCCGACAAATGCCCGAAATCACAGGCAAATCGGTGCTCGTTCACACGAGTGAGAATCACGCAGTGTGAATGAGCAAAGACACAATCTGAGAGAATCGCAGACGAGTCGCCGACGCCCATGAGATATTTGGCATGCTAAATATCTGGACCATGGGCGGTTTCTTCATTAGGGCAATCGGGGCAACGCACAACCAAAGTGAGAAAGGGACGGATTTTTCAATCACATTCAAGCACAGAGTTACGCTAGCTGTCACTGCTAGGCTGTTTGTTCTGCCTCTGGATATAGTCCAATCAGCGTCGAGTCACGCTCTGTGGAGTACCGCCTCTTTTTGGGCATTTCAGTCTGGCGGAGATTTGCCCCGACTGCTCCCATAGACTTCCATTCAAAGATTTTTTTTTCGAACTGCAGGCACTGCAATGCAATCTCTATGGGTTCCGGGAGGGCTCACACTAACGTGCTTTCGTCATCATACGTAACCTTAACTTGTGCAGCGATTGGTGGAAACAAACATACCTCTACTAATAATTTTTTTTTTAAGCTGAAGTGACATTTAATAATTTCCTCAGTGCATAATTTACATTTCACAGACATATTCTCCATCTGTAAAAGTTAGAAAGTCGAGAAAATATCTCCATTTTGCAGTCAGGCGTGGACGAGCCTTCAGCAAGCGCAAACTTCCGTGAACGAGCGCCGCTGCGCGCCGAACAGACAGAGTTCAACTTCAATCTGAGTGAAATACATTTTGCTCAAAATATTTGTTGAAAATTTGTTTTTGTTGGCGAACATAATTATGTCATATGTAGAATTTCGAACCAACAACTAAGTGTATTTGTACGATAGCAGTAACTGTGTAAAGTGACTATTGTAGGGTAATCAAAGTAATAATTATTAGTCTGTTCTTTTGTTTTTATTTATTTTCAATTTTAGTTTAGTGTATTTAATTTCTGCTTCAAAAAACATTTTGTTTTTAGATTGTAAAGATACAATTTTAGAATGTAGCCTAGGCCTAATGTGATTTGACCCTTTTTTGCACATAATATAGCATATACTACACAGTTACATTCATGTTCGTTTTTATAGCCTTCAATATGAACATTGTTTCTAGGACAATATTGGGCAGGATCTTAAATATATATATATTTTTTTAAATTAAATACAGATATATATATATATTTTTTTTAGATCTCAGCCCTATGGCATGCTTTAAATACTGAATTTTCCATGTTTTAGATAGATATATTATTATATCACTTGTTAAATGGTTATTTAACAATTAGCCTATTCATTCCTGCATTTCTAAATTTTTTTTTTTTTGCGCCCCCCCCAAATATTTTTTGCACCAGCCGCCACTGATCTGGACCTGTCGGCGATTGAAAACTACATCGGCGATGACCGACAGCCAATGAGAGAGCAAGATACAGAGCAGCGGGGAGTTCGGGGAGGAGTTATAGACCACAATATCAGCAATATCAATATCACAATATCTCCCCAACTATTTCCTCCTCCATATTCTTCTTTTCTTTTTCTTGTTTTCGCTGCAAATCAGCGCACAGGCAATTGCAAGCTTCTTTTAATAATAAACCCAGTCTCACGTGAGAACTCTGGTCTTGCACGCGTGATATCGCGTTGTTTCCTTGTCACATCTCGCGTGTGTTTGGTTGTGAAACGGAGTTTGCGTGCCAGACAGAGTTGTCGGCGATTCTTCCTATTGTAAAGTCATGCAGTGTGAAACCTCCTGTCGCCGATCCATCGTGCAGTTTGAACACAGCAGCGACTGAATGCTGGCCAAGATAGTCATGCAGTGTGAAAAGAACAGTGACCCGACTACTTTGAAAATCGTGCAGTCTGAACTCTGCTTTAGGCGCGCGTCTAGTGTTTGCTGTTCTGTTCCTTTCGGTTATTAAAAACCTGTTTGTAGAAGTCCAATTCTGACTCATCCCTGCTGCAGCAGCACACATCTGTAACAATGTGCGGAGAGCATTCGCTCAGTATCATTATCTTATTTTTGAGGTGGTGTTTAGCAGCTTTTGTAAGCTTATATAAGATTATATATGGATTTATACAGTTTTATACCACATGTGAAATACCTATAGTAAAATTAGTATATTTGCATATATTAGAGATATTTAAATAGTGAATTTCTATATTGTGCAGTATGTTAAGACCATACAGTGGCAAGAAAAAGTATGTGAATCTGTGAAGATGTGAATAATTTTAATAAAATAAGTGAGATCATACAAAATGCATGTTGTTTTTTGTTTAGTACTGTCCTGAGTAAGATATTTTACATAAGATGTTTGCATTTAGTTCACAAGACAAAACAATAGCTGAATTTATTAAAATAACCCCATTCATAAGTATGTGAAGCACTGATTCTCAGTACTGTGTGTGGTTACCTGATGATCCACGACTGTTTGTGTGTTTTGTGATGGTTGTTCATGAGTCTCTTGTTTGTCCTGAGCAGTTAAACTGAGCTCTGTTCTTCAGAAAAATCCTCCAGCTCCTGCAGATTCATCAGTTTTCCAGCATCTTCTGCATATTTGAACCCTTTCCAGCAGTGACTGAATTATTTTGAGATTCATCTTTTGACACTGAGGACAACTGAGGGACTCAAACACAACTATTAAAAAAGGTTCAAACATTCACTGATGCTCCAGAAGGAAACACGATGCATTAAGAGCCGGGGGTGAAAACTTTTGAACAGGATGAAGATGTCATGTATATAAGACCATATTTAGTAATAAGTTTATTTAAACAACATATTTGTAAACATTTTGTATGATCATAGAATTCTCTTATTAACTTTGTCCTGTCTACACTATCAAATTTTGTTTTTAATTTTGTTTGAAATTGGGTAACTGTACAATACAGATAACGGCAAATGTCCATAGCTTGTATTAAAATATAAGAAGGCATGTTTAACACAGTACATTTGTATAATTATGCGATTCAGGGGTAAAGTTTTGCTTGGCCAGTATGCACTCTTCTGTCTGTGTGTTGTGTGTTTTGTTTAGCTCGTGGCTTGTGCTCATCATCATACTTTCATGTTTTGTTCTGTGTAGAATGCAGATAGTGTTCATTGTAAATAACCCTGTTATTTGAGTAGTTTTTGTGGTTTAACCCTTTGGGGTCTGAGGGTGTTTTGGGGCCTGGAGAAGTTTTGACATGCCCTGACATTTATGCTTTTTTCAGTTGGTTATAAACATATTATACACTGTATTCAGCACAAACTAGACTACAGCAATATGTGAACAACATGTATGTACATTAGGGCTGAAATGCTTCCTTGAGTAACTTGAATACAAAAAATCGAATTATTTGCCTCAAAGCTTCGTTTTGTCCATTTAACTACACGCGGAGCACTCTGTTTTCACACGGACCATTGTTACTGACGCACAACCCGCTAAACCAGGGGTGTCCAAACTCGGTCCTGGAGGGCCACTGTCCAGCAGAGTTTAGCTCCAACTTGCCTCAACACACCTGCTTGGAGGTTTCTAGCCTATAGTAAGACCTTGATTAGCTGGTTCAGGTGTGTTTAATTAGGGTTAGAGCTAAACTCTGCAGGACAGTGGCCCTCCAGGAG
Organism: Ancherythroculter nigrocauda; assembly: GCA_036281575.1. NCBI lineage: Eukaryota > Metazoa > Chordata > Actinopteri > Cypriniformes > Xenocyprididae > Ancherythroculter > Ancherythroculter nigrocauda. Next base: position 483,823 of record VTFQ01000571.1, on the reverse strand, counting down.
CAGGATTGGACACCCCTGCGCTAAACTATGGACGTGATGTAAACACAGAAGATGGGAAGCCAGTCACACCCAAAGTGGACGGAACGGCGCAGTGTTACAGAGCTTGCGTCGCACTGACGTGTCATCTGATGACTGACTCGACCTCGCAGTGAGGACGTGGCTACATATATGTGCAATTCTTCAAAGTAGCCTGTCAAACACTACTAATGTACTAATTTAAAAGATAAGCAAAAATAATTTGGATAACTTCATGCTGATCTTCGTTATTTAATATGCAGGGGAAAATCCCTGAACTTCTGCCAAGCAGTAAGTAATGTGGTTCGCGCTGTGCTGTTAACTGGACAGCATTGCATTGTCTGTTCAGTGACACTAGCAAACAAGTCCTCACTGCACTGTTGTAATACCGACGAGCTCTGAAATACTGTGCCATGTCTTCCCACTTTCTGCATAGTCGACATGAAGTCGGACACTTTCTGCTTCCCGTAGTGATGCTCGCGCTGCGTTTGCATACTTTATCACAGCTGAAGTGAAATAAATGCAATATTTGACTAATACACTGATGTTTCAGAGACATTTTCATTCAATACTTTATGTACTGCTTACAGCATCTGTTTTTACAAGAATAAAGTTACTATATAAATAGTATACTATATAAATAACAATGTAGTGGGGTCTTTGTTTTTTATCCGTTTTATTTTGATAAACATGACACAATATAACATCGCGACTACACAAAAAGAGCTTTAACTGTCATAAAAACACCGATTTTTGAGCATTACTGGAACTGAAGGCGTGACAATAAACACGAAACACACGTGATCGTTGTCATGCGGTGAATCCGGCCAATCATGAAACAGCTGTGTCGTCATCAGCGCTCGTGCAGCTCCTCTTGAGAAACTGCGCTGGCTGCCTCAGGCGGCTGATCTCGAATCGCTCTCGCGGTACTTTGAAGCCATACGTCACAGTCACATGACGTCAGCGCTGTCTCAAGTCGGACAACATTTCTTACCGGCATGCACTGCTTCAAGTCAGCCGCCGATCGGTCTGTGCGGCGCTGCAGCAAGTCGAACAAGCCTAAATTGGTTGTTCTAGTCATGTGGTTATCAGTTCTGTTCTGTCATTGGTTCTTTGTCATTGTTCTCAGGTGTGTCTTGTTAGCTCATTAGTCTCTTTGTATAAATAGCCCTCCTGTTTCATTGTTCTGTCATCTAGCTTTGTTCCCTGTAATCCATTGTTGGTGAATTTGTTTCCAAGTCAAGTCTGTTTAAGTTCATGTTTTCTAGTTTAGTCAAGTCAAGCCCCATCACGTTTATGTTTTGTATTTAGTTAATGTTTTTGTTTAATAAACTGCACTTGGGTTGCAAAGCTTGCCTTCAGTGGACATTCATTGCACTCACCTTATTATTTTGATTTATGATTATTTTGATTTATTTTATTACCTTTTTTAAGCAGTCCAGGTAATGCATCTGAGCTGGGTGTGGTAATTAGTCCAAGGTACGGGGCAGATGGGAAATGCAGTGCATGTGTGAATGTGAGTTTATGCGTGTGTGTTAGTATTCAGGAGAGGGTGCCCTCCAGTGGTCAGAGGAGGGAATCACGGAGTTTGTCTCTGTGACACCGCACATCACTATTGTATGCAACTGATATGGAGACAAAATTGGACGATTTGTTTATTAAATGTTTGTTCTGATTTGTTTGTTCTGGTTACATTGATGGTGTTGGGTCAAACTTATGTCAAACTTATGTTGGGTCAAACCAATTACCAGTTGGTCTGTTAAAACATCCAGTCATAAAAATGTATATGCAACTATAAATACATTTAAATGCATTATAAAACTTAATATAGAAAATAGTTAATATTGTTGAATATTAACTGTCCCTAACTAAACAAGCCAGAGGCAAAGAACTGTAAGTCCAATACTCCTGATAAGGCTGAACACAATATCTTTTTTTTTTTTTTTTTAATAAAAATAAATAAATAAACAGACACCATGCAATAAAACATCTATAAACTTATTTAAATCATTTAAATATTCAATTTCTAATGTATATTAATTACAAGTTAGCATATTTAATATATCTGTATCACAAAATAATCTTGACTACAGAAATAATCTTGACTACAGAATACAGGTGTTCAAATGAACTATGAGCTCACAAGTGCTCTTTATTAGAAACACACTTACTTGAATGACTGTAGACTGCAACACTGAGTCAGAAGAGCTGCTTCTCCTTGATCGAGTCTGAGAGATGTTTGTCTGACAGATTTCTGTCTTATATAAAGCTCTTCAGAGGGCTGGACAAACACACCCACAGACAGACAGACCAATCAGTAACACAGCTTGTTTTTTATGAACAGTCCGTGCGTTGATGTAAAAAGGTATTTTCCCCTGTTCCAGTTTTCATACTAGAGAAAAAGCATATAGTGGATGGGAAAGTGGAATAGAGTAAAATAAAAGAATTTTAATCTTTATAATGATTATATGGCCAATCAATGATTGTTAGGAAGGATCATCTGTCTACAGATTCAGTGACTTTTGTTGTAAGTAAATTGTAATTGTCAGGAGTAATATCTATGCCCCAAAACTGGAAGCCATTGATTGCATTTATAAAGTGAAGGTAGTTGATGCCTTTATTATTGGTTTTGTAAAGTTGTCTGGCTATAAATCTGTCAACCAATTTGAGCGACACTGGAACAGATCTCTCAAGCTTTGTTAGAAAAAGAGTAGTAAAAAAAAAAAAAAAAACAACACCATTCAATAAAACAAACTTACTAATCTGAAGAAAAGATCATGAAGCAAGGACACAGAAAAATAGTTAGCAAAGAATGGCAATATATACCACATATGATTGTCACAGACACGCCAGGCTCTACCCTCACACAGACACAGTGCACGTCATCACCGGAGTACTAACCACACACACCTGTCATCAGTCAGCACCATAAAAGACACAAGCTCACACTCAGTCACTGTCCAGTCTCATGCATTTACTTACCTGTCTCCAGCGTGTTCCCTCATCTACTTGTGTTCTCCTCGTCTGCTTCAAATCTGCCAGTGATTCTCCATACCTGCAAATACAAGACAAGTATCAGTTCTACAATCTCATCTGTCAACTTATCTACCTACTATCACTCACCTGCACACTGCCTGTAATTCCTATTCCATCTGTGTCTCTTTAAATGTATCAGTGCAATCAGTAAAATAGTCTCAATATCACAGCAGTCATATTACAATAAAGATTGAAAACTTAGAAAAACTCAGTAACACTTTAGAATCTCACGCTATGAAGCATTAGTTAAGCTTTAGTAAATAGTTAATCCATCATTTATAAAGCATTAATAGACATTAGTAAGCAGTTTATAAATACACCTATAAATGCTTTGTTCTTGATTTATACACATCTATAATGTTTAATAATTGTATTTTCAAACTTTATTAATGTTCAATTTAACATTTCTAAATTATGTATTACATTATTTACAAACCAGTTATATAGGAGTTGTCGGTGGTTCATAAGATCATTGAGGAAGTGTAAGTAAATGATTAATAAACTATTTAAATGTACACTTATGCATCTTATTACCTTGACATATAGTAATAGTTAGTCAGTGTGTTAAAGGTGCAGTTTGTAGGATTTCTGTCCGCTAGAGGTCACTAGAGGCCTATTCAAAACAAAGGCATAGCTTGATGACGCCAAGTTTGAGAGTGGAATCTTGGGACATGTGGTCTCCATCTCAACGGACGGTGCAAAATAATAGGGATAGGACTCGGGAAGAAATCATGTTCATGGATGTGATTATTAATGTTACTGTAGTATGAAGCAGAGCAGGAGCGAGTGTTGTGGAGTTGAACGAGGAGCTGGAGCGATTGCACCGAACACGCCGCAAGCAACGGAACTTTTATTATGACACAGTCACTGGCACCGCTTCTGTTTTTCTGGTCATGAGTATGAGCTAACACAGCTCTGTTTATCATATTAGATACATCCGAGTGTGTTGAAAATTATGTTATAACGTTACTCTGTGTGTCTGCTCTGTGGCAAATTTAAATGTATGAAACCTTAAAGGAAATGTTATGTGGCTGAAAACACTACATATTGTGATATATGACAAGAGCTGCGCGCATCCATCTCAGAGCCAAAGCGCATAAGCACAGTTTGAATCTGGCAGTTATGTGACATCGCTGAACGTTCTAAATCCATGTGGGACCATACCGCTCAAAGGGTTAAGGGGACGTAATATTTGATGTTTGGCGCATTCTTTTGGGAAAGTGTGCTTGAATTTGAAATATTCGATATTTGCAATATTTTCAAATTTTACATCGTTATCAAAATTTTTGCTATATCATCACTAATATTCGATATATCGCCCAGCCCTATCTGGGACTAGTCTGGGATTACACCATGATGCAGGCACGTCTGTCTCCTGCTCGTCTGAATTCCTTTCTCTCAGCCGTGAATGGGGTGAAAATAGGCCAGTCCCTCACTGTTAAACAGCTTCAGAGACTGTTGGCGTGATACCTTTTGGCCTGCTGCACATGAGACCCTTACATTGGTGGCTCGGGACCAAGGGGTTTTCTCCAAGGGGAAATCCTTTTTGCATGATCAAGGTCACGCGGCGATGCCTTCGTGCCTTAGTCATGTGGAAGAAGCCTTGGTTCCTGTCCCAAGGACCTGTGTTGGGGGCTCCTTGTCAACATGTAATGCTAACGACGGATGCTTCCCTCACAGGCTGGGGGTGATCATGAGTGGTCACTCGGCTCAGGGTCTGTGGGAGGACCATCTACTTTCCTGGCACATAAATCGGCTGGAAATGATGGTGGTATTTCAATCTCTCAAATACTTCCTCCCAGACCTGAGGGGCCATCATGTGTTGGTCTGCACGGACAACATGTCGGTGGTCTCCTATATCAACCATCAGGGGGGTCTGAGGTCTCGCCATTTGTGCAATTTGGCCCACGGATCCTCCTGTGTGCCCAGGGGAAGCTCCTCTCCCTGAGAGCAGCTTACATCCCGGGGCATCAAAACGTGGGGGCAGACATCCTGTCGAGGCAGGGGCCATTGTACAGACGTGGCCGAGGCTACGCCTGTACGCATTTCCTCCACTCTCCTCCCAGGAGTTCTGGAGAGGGTTCGCCGGGACAGGGTCCGTCTCATATTGATAGCCTCGTTATGGCTGACCTGAGTTTGGTTCACGGACCTTGTGTCTCTTCTCGACGCCTCTCCGATGGAGATCCCCACCAGACAGTTGCTCCCTCATTGTCTGGAATTTGCGCCTGGTATGGTCAAGGCTTTCCTTCATCCTAGACTTGGCTATGTACCTAAGGTCCCCACCAACATCCCAGGGCCGATTGGACCGCAGGCCTTCTGTCCTCGATTTTCCATTCCAGATCAGGAAAGACTTAATCTGCTGTGCCAGGTCAGGGCATTAGACACTTATGTCCACAGAGCTGCCCTGTGGTGTAAATCTGAACAGCTGAACAACATCTGTTACGGGTCTCCTAAGAAAGGTGGCCCTGTGTCTAAGCAGAGAATGAACAAGTGGGTGGTCGAGGCTATCTCACTTGCTTATGAATCAAATGGACAGCCTTCTCCTTTGGCTGTCCAGACACATTCTACCAGGGGTATGGCTGCCTCAAAAGCTTTTCAAAAAAAAAAAAAGTTTCAGACACCAGTTCACGAGGTGGCGTTTCAAACGCAGTGTTGAGTTCCCTTTCGAAAGGGAATCAAAGTTTAAGTAAGCAGAACTGGCAGATTTTTATTTTGTACTACTCATACATTTTAATTGTTCTTAACTTGAAATGTTCATTCATACATTAAACTTAAAATTATCATGTAACCCCAATGTAAACATTTTTATTAGTGTAAATGTAATTTTCAAATATTGCTTGATCGTTTGTTTAGTATATTTGTGTTTCTATCTCTGTCATTTTGTTGCTTATTTTTTGTTTATATCCACTTTCTTGCTTATTTTGTTGATTTTGTTGCTTATTTTTTTCCTTTTTTCTTATGATATTGCAGAGGTTTATTTTTCATTTTATATGAAGTGTACAGTTGTACAGTTTAATTTTTTCATCTTTAAATAACTAGTTCTGTGTTGTGTTTATTTCCCTTTTCTGTTTAGAAGATAACTGAGCCTTTAAATCTCATTTGTAAAAGCTTTACGAGGCATAAATAGTCCTCACTTTAGATGAGCTCACAAAAATAGTTAACTGACCACTGACCAACTATCTGAATTAATCATGAATTACACTAGGAATATGTGTTAATAAAGCATTTATTAACACACTGACTAACTAATACTATATGTCTAAATAATAAGATGTATGGATGTACATTTAAATAGTTTATTAATCATTTACTTACACTTCCTAAATGATCTTATGAACCACTGACAACTCCTAAATAACTGCTTTGTAAATTTAAAAATTATGAATTCATCATTAATAAAGTATGAAAAGACAATAATTAAACACATTATAGATATGCTTATGAATCAAGAACAAAGCATTTATTGCTTTATTAATAAACTTCTTACTAATGTCTATTAATGCTTTATAAATGATTAATTGACTATTTACTAATGCTTAACTAATGCTTCATAGTGTGCAATTATTATTACTGTCACAGACACGTCAGGCTCCTCCATCAGCCGATCACTGCGCACTCCCTCACCAGAGTACTGAACGCCCACACCTGTTCCCCATCAGCACCTCATCACCACAGACTTTATAACACTCCACTCACCTCTGTCAGTTGTCCGGTCTCGTTCAAATGAAGGACTCCTCAAGTTGATCTTCCCATCTACTTGATCACCTACCTGTTCTACTCCAGCGTGTTTTCCAGTCTCCGTGTTCCCATCGTCTGTTTTTTGTAAATTTAATTTTTAAAGTTTGAAATCAAGCTTTCTTGTGCTGCATGTGAGCAACTGCAACAAGGTTACCCTATTTTAAAGACACAAATACACAGAGTGAGCAAATGTTTAAGTGAGATTATTGTAATGGTAATTGATCAATGTTTAAATATGCAAATAAAAGCCTAAATTAAAACCTGTTCATTGTATAAAGCGGACGTGTCTTTTCAGAAGACTTGAAGTAAACCACTCCATTCAAATTGATTACTGAGAATCAGAGTATCCAGAGCTCATAGTGATGACAACAGCGCATTTGGGGTAAAAAGTTTATAAATATGATTCCTTTGTATAGAAATTTGACATCCATAAATATTTCTCCAAATGTGCTTTTAAGCTAAAAGCCCTGAGGGATGTTGTTTTGTCAAGCGTTGTCAAGTTTTTTTTTATCAATGGCTGAGGCCAGGTTTGGGCAAAAATACATCAAAATTTATTTTAAAATAAAATACCAAATACATTAATTTTAAGTGTATCAAATTAAACTACAAAATACAGCAGCCACACCATGTATCAAAATAAACTACTGTATTTTTGTATTTTAAAAATACTACAAAATACTTTTACAAGGGAGCATGAAATTTCTTCGCAAACCTTCCATCAATTGGCCTGTTTGATCAATCCCTTCACCATTACACTGACTCAGCTGATTTAAGTAAACAATGTTTGATAGCAACAGCTTTTCTCTGCCCGAGTCATTCAATAAATCTGACATATGCAACCAGTTATAGGCACAATATGTACAGTAGGACTTTTGGATTAAAATATCCAAAAACCACTAGAACAATATTATGTATTTTGTTGACTTGTGTACTTACATCATCTTAAATGTTTCCAAGAATGTTTAAATCCAGAGAAAAAAAGCAATTTTAACAGGACACGGGCTGTGTCCATGTGACGCCTATCAGTGACATCATACCAGCGTTACCCTCGATTTCTGGTTTTATTTTGTAGAAACCATGAAAACACCAAAGACGCATTATATTCCTCATCTCTCTAATAAAACATATATTTGTGCAAGTGAGATGAGTAAATGCATGTTCACATTTAAGTGAGTACCATGTTTTACCATGACTAATATTGATCTAGCTTACTTCAGTGTGCAACTTGAGTCTGCCGCCAAGCGAATGCACAGAGTAGCATTATAACAACTTTCAACACACAAATGTATCTAATATGATAAACAGCACTGCGTTACCCCACCTAGCTAGACCAAAAAAAGTGTAAGCATAATAATATAAGTCCCACTGCTCTCGAGACATTTCAAGCTCGTCTCTCATTAGCAATCACTCCAGCAGTCTTGTTCAGCTCCAACATCACTCGCCCTGCTCTGCTTCATACTACAGTAATGTTAATAATCTCATCGATGAACATGATTTCTGCCTGAGTCCCATCCTGATTCTTTTCCACTGGCTGTAGATGTGAAGACAACACCTCCCATGATTCCACAAAATCAAGGATAAGTGGCTGAATAAGCAACCTCTAGCAGCGAGAATTTACATATTGTGGCTTTAAAAGATCAAATATTCACATATTGATATCCCTGTGATCTCTGAGATGAAGGTCAGTTTTAAAGTAATCAACTGTTTAATGTTTGTGAATGACTCATAATTGTATCCTAATTTAGTTACTTGAAATTTGGTAACAAAGGGCCTACTTTGCATCAGCAACACTGACTCAATGACAAACAAGTCATTCATAAGAAGACAACTGATGGCACCTGTTTTCATAGCAACTAGTTTCTAACTAATTAATCAATTGATTGTTAATCATAAATATAGGGGGCTGCTGCTCTGTATAATAGTTTTCAAGAACATTATGTAAATCGGTAAACTATTTAGCTTAGGCTACTAAAACGAACACCAAAACTTAACATTTGTTCTGAACTCAAGTATGCACCAATCAGAGGCCGCAGTATTATGATGTCATAATGTAGACTTCTTACAATGTGTTTTACAGTATTTTAAAACTACAAAAATACAAAACACTAAAGTATTTTGATGAAAAAAAAAACAGAGCCATTTTCATCAACCCCATCAAATACAAATGACAAAATACTATTTTGTATTTGAAATACGTATTTGAAATACATGTATCATAAATACTGCTCATCCCTGGCTGAGACTGACGCTCATATTTCAATGAAAAGGTAACAACGTTTTTCATATTCATAACTCCTGACGCATACACTCACCTAAAGGATTATTAGGAACACCATACTAATACTGTGTTTGACCCCCTTTCGCCTTCAGAACTGCCTTAATTCTACGTGGCATTGATTCAACAAGGTGCTGAAAGCATTCTTGAGAAATGTTGGCCCATATTGATAGGATAGCATCTTGCAGTTGATGGAGATTTGTTTGATGCACATTCAGGGCACGAAGCTCCCGTTCCACCACATCCCAAAGATGCTCTATTGGGTTGAGATCTGGTGACTGTGGAGGCCATTTTAGTACAGTGAACTCATTGTCATGTTCAAGAAACCAATTTGAAATGATTTGAGCTTTGTGACATGGTGCATTATCCTGCTGGTAGTAGCCATCAGAGGATGGGTACATGGTGGTCATAAAGGGATGGACATGGTCAGAAACAATGCTCAGGTAGGCCGTGGCATTTAAACGATGCCCAATTGGCACTAAGGGGCCTAAAGTGTGCCAAGAAAACATCCCCCACATCATTACACCACCACCAGCAGCTTGCACAGTGGTAACAAGGCATGATGGATCCATGTTCTCATTCTGTTTACGCCAAATTCTGACTCTACCATCTGAATGTCTCAACAGAAATCCAGACTCATCAGACCAGGCAACATTTTTCCAGTCTTCAACTGTCCAAATTGTAGCCTCTTTTTCCTATTTGTAGTGGAGATGAGTGGTACCCGGTGGGGTCTTCTGCTGTTGTAGCCCATTCGCTTCAAGGTTGTGCGTGTTGTGGCTTCACAAATGCTTTGCTGCATACCTCGGTTGTAACGAGTGGTTATTTCAGTCAAAGTTGCTCTTGTATCAGCTTGAATCAGTCGGCCCATTCTCCTCTGACCTCTAGCATCAACAAGGCATTTTCGCCCACAGGACTGCCGCATACTGGATGTTTTTCCCTTTTCACACCATTCTTTGTAAACCCTAGAAATGGTTGTGCGTGAAAATCCCAGTAACTGAGCAGATTGTGAAATACTCAGACCGGCCCGTCTGGCACCAACAACCATGCCACGCTCAAAATTGGTTAAATCACCTTTCTTTCCCATTCTAAAATTCAGTTTGGAGTTCAGGAGATTGTCTTGACCAGGACCACACCCCTAAATGCATTGAAGCAACTGCCATGTGATTGGTTGATTAGATAATTGCATTAATGATAAATTGAACAGGTGTTCCTAATAATCCTTTAGGTGAGTGTATGTAAGGGATAATCCTCGGCTAGCCATGCATTAAAGGATTTTAATAAACGTCACTTACCTGTTCTCCATTGTCTCCGACCCTTCTGTATTGTAACAACCCTAACCCCAAAATATTTTTTGCAATGTTGTGCAACAATGGTACAGAATCACAGAAAAAATTATCATCAAAATCAGAATTTAAAAAAAATGTCAAGAAATCATTAAATAAAAAGGGAAAAACGCTTGAAAGACATTGATATATTGAATTTGATACATGCATAGGTCTGTATCATGTAGTGTGTCATTCCATATAATGTACTTCATGTAATAAGATTTCACTCCGTACGAAACTTCAAAAAGCAGTTCTTCTCTGCTGTGAAATAGAGGTGTATGTTACAATTTTTGCACATCACTTTGAGTGTTCCTGCATCTTCCCATCTTATAACACATTGTTGTCAACGTGAGGTACAGTGCCCCTTGAAAGTTTGTGAACCCCTTGCAGAATCTGTAAAATGTGAAAAATTTTAACAAAAGAGATAATAGAAAATGCATGTTATTTTTTATTTAGTACTGTCCTAATTAAGATATTTTACATAAAAGATGATTAAATATAATTCACAAGACAAAAAAATAGCTGAATTTATTAAAATGACCCCGTTCAAAAGTTTGTGAACCATTGATTCTCAATACTGTATGTGGTTACCTGAATGATCTACGGCTGTTTTTTTGTTTTGTGACGATTGTTCATGAGTCTCTTGTTTGTCCTGAACAGGTAAACTGAGCTCTATTCTTCAGAAAAATCCTCCAGGCAGATTCTTCAGATTTCCAGCATCTTTTGCATATTTGAACCCTTTCCAGCAGTGACTGAATGATTTTGAGATCCATGCTTTGTTACGACTCAGGTTGCTATTATAAGTGCAATAGGATCGCAACATTCAAAGTATTAATTTAAGTTCGTATTCATCACGCCGGTATGGGCGGTTGTTGAGGAGCTGCGCCACTGGCTGTCGTGTTGATGAGGCCTTCACTATGAGTGATCTAGTCGACTCAACCTCTGCTGATACTTCAGGGCTGCGTTGTGGTCATGTCAAGGCGCAGGTCCTTGGTCTCACCTGGATACGGCCCGGATTTGGTTGACTACGGTAAACCTCAGGATAAACAGAAAGACTAATATTAGCATAGATGCCATTCTTCTTCTGATGTAACGAGTACATCTGGTGTTATAGGAAGTGTTCCCGGTTCCGCCTGACCTAATTTACGCAGCCTAATAATCCTTTAACGGATTTGAAAATATAAATTGATAATGTGTTATGTGTATGCCAGGTTAAAGAGATGCGTTTTTATTCTAGATTTAAACTGACAGAGTGTGTCTGCTTCCTGAACAATGCTAGGAAGATTGTTCCAGAGTTTAGGTGCCAAATAGGAGAAGGATCTACCGCCTGCGGTTGATTTTGATATTCTAGGTATTATCAGCTGGCCTGAATTCTGAGATCACAATAGACGTGAATAGACGGGTTGCATACTGTAGATGTGTGGGGGCAAGGCGTTGTCCTATGCTATTCTTTTAAGATCTTCTCTCCAGATAAGCTTTATTGCTTTGCAGGATGCTTGATCTCAGTTTTCGTTTAGCAGGAAAATCAAGCCTTACAGAACACACCCAGGTTCCTAACTGATGACGAAGACTTAACAGAGCAGCCATCAAGTGTTAGACAGTATTCTAGGTTATTATGTGAAGAAGTTTTTGGTCCAAAAATTAGAATCTCTGTTTTTTTCTGAATTTAGTAGTAGGAAATTACTGGTCATCCAGTTTTTTATATCAGCTATACATTCTGTTAATTTAGCGAATTGGTAAGTTTTGTCAGGGCGCGAAGAAATATAGAGCTGAGTATCATCAGCGTAACAGTGAAAACTAACGCCATGCTTCCTAATGATATCTCCCAAGGGTAGCATGTACAGACTGAAAAGCAACGGTCCTAGTACTGAGCCTTGCGGTACTCCATATTTAACTTGTGATCGATATGACATCTCTTCGTTTATTATTACAAACAGATAACGGTCAGATAAGTATGATTTGAACCATGACAATGCAATTCCTCTAATGCCAACATGATTTTCGAGTCTATTTAAAAGAATATTGTGATCAATAGTGTCAAATGCAGCACTAAGATCCAGTAACACTAATAGAGAGATACAACCACGATCTGATGATAACAGCAAATCTTTAGTAACTCTAACGAGAGCAGTCTCATTACTATGGTACGGTCTAAATCCTGACTGGAAATCCTCACAGATATTATTTCTTTTTAAAAAGGAACATAGTTGTGATGATACTGCCTTTTCTAGTATTTTTGATAGAAAAGTGAGATTTGAAATCGGCCTGTAATTGACTAATTCTCTAGGATGAAGTTGTGTTTTTTTAATAAGAGGTTTAATAATAGCCAGCTTAAACGTTTTTGGTACATATCCTAGTGATAAAGATGAATTAACAATATTAAGAAGAGGATCTATGATCTCTGGAAGCATCTCTTTCAATAGCTTAGAGTCGGTATAGGGTCTAACATACATGTTGTTGATTTTGATGATTTAACAAGTTTAGACAATTCTTCCTCTCCTAAAGCAGTAAATGAATTGAATTTTTCCTCAGGGACACTACAATGCACTGTCTGATGCGATACTGTAGTAGATGGTTGCATGGTTATTATTTTTTCTCTAATATCATCAATCTTGCAAGTAAAGAAGTTCATAAAGTCATTACTGCTGTGCTCTTTGGAAACATCAGAGGTTGAAGCTTTATTTCTTGTTAATTTAGCCACTGTATCAAATAAATGCCTAGGGTTGTGTTTATTTTCTTCTAAAAGTTTTTAAAAATAGGCAGATCTAGCAGATTTTAAGGCCTTTCTGTACTCAATCATTCTCTCTCTCCACAAAATGCGAAATACTTCTAGTTTTATTTTCTTCCAGCTGCGTTCCATTTTTCTGGCTGCTACCTTTAGGGCCCGAGTGTGCTCATTGTACCATGGTGTTGGATTCATTTCTTTAATCTTTTTTAAACGCAAAGGAGCAACTAAGTCTAATGTGCTGGAAAAGACAGAGGCAATAGTTTCTGTTGCAACATCGAGGTCTTCTAAGCTGTCTGGTATGCTAAGGCGATGAAACTGATCAGGAAGATTATTTATAAAGCAATCTTTAGTGGTAGAAGTGATGGTTCTACCATATTTATGGCAATTTAGCCTCTTTGACTAAATGTAGTATACACGAGACTAGATAATGATCTGAGATGTCGTCACTCTGCTGCAGAATTTCAATAGCATCAATATCAATTCCATGTGACAGTATTAGATCTAGGGTATGATTACGACAATGAGTGGGTCCCGACACGTGTTGTCTAACACCAATAGAGTTTAGAATGTCTGCAAATGCCAATCCCAATGAGTCTTTTTTATTATCTACATGGATATTAAAATCACCAACAACAAGGACTTTATCTGCAGCTAGTACTAATTCTGATAGAAAATCGGCAATCTCTTTGATAAAGTCTGTATGGTGTCCTGGTGGCCTGTATACAGTAGCCAGCACAAATGTCACCTTACATAATGTTACATAAAGTACCATCACTTTGAAGGAATTATATTTGAAAGACTTCTGACTAATACTGTAAACATTACTATAAATTACAGCAACACCTCCCCCTTTGCCTTTCTGTCGAGGATTGTGTCGATAATCATAACCTTAAGGGCTAGACTCATTTAAAGTAATGTAATCGTCCGGTTTTAGCCAGGTTTCTGTCAAACACAGCACATCTAGATTATTGTCTGTGATAATATCATTTACAATAAGTGATTTTGAAGAAAGGGATCTAATATTTAACAACCCAAGTTTTATAATTTGTTTATCATTATTATCTCTATTTTTTATTTGTTGAACATCAATTAAATTTTTACCATTAAATGGGTTTGGAAGTTTTTTGTTTTTACTAATTCGGGGTACAGACACAGTCTCTATGTGATAATATCTAGGTGTAAGAGTTTCTATGTGTTGGGAATTATCTGACTTCTGTAACGTGAGGCAGCTAGAAGATGGTCGGTTTAGCCAGTCTGTCTGCTTCCTGTCCTGGGCCCCAGTTTGTCATGTTTCAGCTCTAAGACTATTACTAGAGAGAAGAGCAGCACCTTCCTGAGAGGGAAGAAACCTCTCTTTTCAACAGGTCAGGTCTGCCCGAAAAAACTTTTCCAATTGTCTATGAAACCTATGTTATTTTGCGGACACCACTTAGACAGCCAGCCATTGAGTGATGGTAATCTGCTAACTATCTCATCACTCTGACAAACAGGAAGGGGACCAGAGCAAATTACTTCTCCTGACATTGTACTTGCGAGTTCACACACCTCTTTAATGTTAATTTTAGTGATCTCCAACTGGCGAAGTCGAACATCATTAGTGCCGACTTGAATAATAATTTTAGAGTATTTACGATTAGCATTAGCCGGCACTTTTAAATTTGCTTTGATGTCAGGTGCTCTGGCTCCCGGCAAACATGTGACTATGGTGGCTGGTGTCTCTATTTTCACGTTCCGTGTAATAGAATCGCCAATTACTAGGGCACTTTCAACACGATTCTCAGTGGGTGCGTCACTGAGTGGGGAGAACCTGTTTGATGTTCTTATTGGAACGGAAGAGTGGTGTTTTCCGCGGCTAGGCCGCCTCACCATTACCCAAGTGCCCTGCTGTGCGGGCTCTACAGCCGGAACCGAACAATGTACAGAGTTCACTAAGCTAGTCGCATCCAAAACAGTACCTGAAGCCCTTGCATCCTTACTATCCTCGATTAAAGTTTGGATGCGTGTCTCTAATTCTGAGATTCTCTCTGTCAGCCTGACTGTTTCCCTACATTTATGACATAAAATTAAATCCCTCGTCGCTGACAGAGAGAACTATACTGAACATGTGGCAAATGGAACAGGTAACAATACTGGGAGAGGATGACATGACTCACCGTGTTTGTAGACTGATCCGAGTTACCACAGCTGTTTGATGAACGCATTGAAAAAGGAGCGCGCGAGAGACTGATGACGCTAGCTATTAACAAGCTAGCGAGATGCAAACGCGTTGTAACAGGAATTTAGATTCAAAGATTACAATCTAGCGACATCAGATTAATGTGGTAGGCAATATTATATATAAGGCAATAATAATATAAGCAACAATGAATAAAAGTAAGAGATTCAAAACAAAGCTATACGGAGTTACAGATGCAAACCACTCTGAGCAGCAAGGCAGACTGAAGCAATCGAGCCCATTCCATATAATGTACTTCATGTAATAAGATTTCACTCCGTACGAAACTTCAAAAAGCAGTTCTTCTCTGCTGTGAAATAGAGGTGTATGTTACAATTTTTGCACATCACTTTGGGTGTTCCTACATCTTCCCATCTTATAACACATTGTTGTCAACGTGAGGTACAGTGCCCCTTGAAAGTTTGTGAACCCTTGCAGAATCTGTAAAATGTGAAAAATTTTAACCAAAGAGATAATACAAAATGCATGTTATTTTTTATTTAGTACTGTCCTAATTAAGATATTTTACATAAAAGATGATTAAATATAATTCACAAGACAAAAAAATAGCTGAATTTATTAAAATGACCCCGTTCAAAAGTTTGTGAACCATTGATTCTCAATACTGTATGTGGTTACCTGAATGATCTACGGCTGTTTTTTTGTTTTGTGACGGTTGTTCATGAGTCTCTTGTTTGTCCTGAACAGATAAACTGAGCTCTATTCTTCAGAAAAATCCTCCAGGCCCTGCAGATTCTTCAGATTTCCAGCATCTTTTGCATATTTGAACCCTTTCCAGAAGTGACTGAATGATTTTGAGGTCCGTCTTTTCACACTGAGGACAACTGAGGGACTCAAACACAACTATTAAAAGAATAGTGTCAATGCAGGCAGATCAAAGCACTGTTGAATATCAAATGTCAAGTCAAATGTCAAGTGTCCTCAACTAAGTCAAGTCAAGTCAAGTCACCTTTATTTATATAGCGCTTTTTACAATGCAGATTGTGTCAAAGCAGCTTTACATTGATAAACTGGTATATAATTTTGGCTCCACAGCAGCTCTTAAAGAATAGTGTCAATGTAGGCAGATCAAAGCACTGTTGAATAAATGTCAAGAATACTGTTGAATATCGAATGTCAAGTCAAATGTCAAGTGTCCCCAACTAAGCAAGCCAAAGGCGACAGTGGCAAGGAACCCAAACTCCAACAGGTGACATCAGGTGGCAAACAAGTGGCAAATAGGTGTTAAAATGGAGAAAAAAACCTTGGGAGAAACCAGGCTTAGTTGGGGGGCCAGTTCTCCTCTGGCGAACAGTGCTTTGTTACGAATCAGGTTGCTATCATAAGTCTGATAGGATCGCAACATTCAGAGTATTTATTCCAATTCCATCCGGTTGAGGATCGTATTCATCATGCGGGTATGGACGGTTTGTTGAGGAACTGTGCTACTGGCTGTCGTGTCGATGAGGCCTTCACAATGGATGATCTAGTTGACTCGATCTCTGCTGATACTTCAGGGCTGCGTTGTGGTCGTGTCAGGGCACCGGTCCATGGTCTCATGTGGATACGGCCTGGATCCTGTTGACTATGGTAAACCTCGGGATAAACAGAAAGGCTGTGTCCGAAATCGCCCCCTATACACTTAAAAGGGCACTATTTTTTTTTTTTTTTTTACTTTATTATGAATACACACAAAAACAAAAAGAAAGACAAAAACACATGAACATTGTCCTGAGAGTGGGTTTCATACATTATTTACAATCAGAAACATAAACAAATTAAGGCATAGATTGTGTCTTATTTCAGAAAGTCAATAGCTGGACCCCATCTTCTTTCAAAAGCTGTGACTTAATTGCCGTTGTGCTGTCAACCGTTCCATTAAATAAACTTGTCTTAACTTTTGTATACATTGCATAACAGTAGGTGGCTCAGGCTTTAGCCAACAGATTGTTATCACGCCATCCTCCATAAAAACTCTCAGCTGTGCCGGAAAAACACACTTTGCCCTAGTGTTCTTCGTCTTTAGCTGCTTAACTGTTTCACGCACCAGTGCCCTTTTCTTCTGCAGCTCGGGAGAGAAGTCGTGATCAAAGTAGATCTGTTTTCCTTCGTACATAACTTTTTTCTGCTCCCAGGCCTGTCTCAGTATGATTTCTTTTACTGAAAAGTCCAGAAACCTAACGACCAGTGAACGAGGGGCTGCCTCAGAGTTTTTGGGCTTAGCAGTGAGCGCCCTGTGTGCCCTTTCAATGATGATGTTAAGATCAGGGGGAAGCTGGAGAACAGAATTAAGCAAATCATGTACAAACCGCTTAACATCTCTTCCCTCGCACCCTTCAGCCACTTTATAAATTCTCAGATTGTTTCGCCTTAAACGATTTTGCATCTCTTCACATCGTGCATTCAAATCCATCTCTCGATGCAGTAAGTAACAAAGGGCCCGCTCATGACGCCTAGCCATGTCTTCATTAGCACTGATACGGTGCTCCGCCTCCGCAGTTCTCTTTTGTAGATCAATAAGCTCTCCTTTCAGTTCCCCGAAAGACTTTTCCAGCCGTATTAAAGACGGCTGAGTCTGAGTGTGTCCATCTTGGTTGTCTTTCCTCAGCTTCTCGAGCTCTGCCAGAATTTTTGACTCGGAGTCCTGCATGTTAGCATCCGATTGCGCACTCTGTGCTTGCATCAGAGTTAGCTGAGTCCTGTTTAGATTGACCTCTACCTCTAGTTGTCGACATGTCGAATTTGTTAAAAGTCGCAGAGTATTATACTGGTTTTATTATAAAAGTATTAAACTTTTGGACGGAGTGATTCCCTCAAGCTGCTGTCAGCATGGCGTCACCCGGAAGTCCCATTGTTGATGATTTTAATATCCATGTAGATAATAAAAAAGACTCATTGGGATTGGCATTTGCAGACATTCTAAACTCTATTGGTGTTAGAAAACACGTGTCAGGACCCACTCATTGTCGTAATCATACTTTATATCTAATATTGTCACATGGAATTGATATTAATGCCGTTGAAATTCTGCAGCAGAGTGACGACATCTCAGATCATTATCTAGTCTCGTATATACTACATTTAGTCAAAGAGGCTAAACTGCCTCCCTGCCATAAATATGGTAGAACCATCACTTCTACCACTAAAGATCGCTTTATAAATAGTCTTCCTGATCAGTTTCATCGCCTTAGCATACCAGACAGCTTAGAAGACCTCGATGTTGCAACAGAAATTATTGCCTCTGTCTTTTCCAGCACATTAGACTCAGTTGCTCCTTTGCGTTTAAAAAAGATTAAGGAAATGAATCCAACGCCATAGTACAATGAGCACACTCGGGCCCTAAAGGTAGCAGCCAGAAAAATGGAGCGCAGCTGGAAGAAAACAAAACTAGAAGTATTTCGCATTTCGTGGAGAGAGAAAATTATTGAGTACAGAAAGGCCTTAAAAACTGCTAGATCTGCCTATTTTTCAAAACTTTTAGAAGAAAATAAACACAACCCTAGGTATTTATTTGATACAGTTTGCTAAATTAACAAGAAATAAAGCTTCAACTTCTGATGTTTCCAAAAAGCATAGCAGTAATGACTTTATGAACTTCTTTACTTGCAAGATTGATAATATTCAAGAGAAAATTATAACCATGCAACCGTCTACTACAGTATTGTGTCAGACAGTGCATTGTAGTGTCCCTGAAGAAAAATTCAATTCATTTTCTGCTTTAGGAGAGGAAGAATTGTCTAAACTTGTTAAATCATCAAAATTAACAACATGTATGTTAGACCCTATCAGTGCCGGCCCTAGCCTCTTTGGCGCCCTAGGCAAGATTTTTTTTTGGCCCCCCCTTATATTGTGATTTATCCAAAGGGGCGAATCTAGAAAATTATTTATAGGGTGGCAAAGGGGTGGCATGAGGTCTATGAGGGGTGGCAATACCAAAGCAAGCGCTCATGCATAGTTTTTGGAGATTTATAGCCTTACATACACAATTGTGTTCACAAACATTGCATTACCAGAAAGTATCTATACACTGTTTAAAATTAATTATTAAAATTAATAAACAACAAAATTTCAATATCCATCATGGCACCAAGTAAATACACTATATGAAAAACTTCTAAATGAGTCTGAGCTTGTATCACTAAAGGAGATGAGCAGTTTTATTAATATTACACAGGCTACTTCAATGGTTTAAATTACATTTTAGTGCATTTTTTGTGTTTCTGTTATTAACAGAGGTGGGAATGTCTGTGTGCGTTCGCCCAGAACACCCTATCAACCACATACTCTAGCAACACATCAGCAACTGTATAGCAAGAGCCTAGCAACCACCCAGAATCTCCTAGCAACCACCTAGCAACAGTTTAGCAATCACCCAGAACATCTATATTATTCTGGACTAACTGACCAAAGTTTACATTTTTTAAACAAGACTTGAAGTTGGGTTTATGACAAGCCAACGTAAATTTGTCCTTCAAACTTTTCAGTCTCTATTGTTTTTCTTGATTGCTAATGCACAATTCATGCAACAATTCACTTTCTTACAACTAAATTCACAATTCATTTTCTCACAACTAAACACAGTATCAAAACTATACACCAACTTGCACAAACCTCAAACATCCAGGTCAAAATAAAATGTTCTAGTCAAAAACTTATTCTTGTCTGACAAAATCAAACTTTGGCATCAGATGACACACAAAACACAACAAATACACAGACTACTGCACTGCCTAGTGAACACTAGTGAGATCAATTCATATAACACGGTTAACAAAAATACCTCTTTTTCATTTTACTATTATAAATTGATCTTGCAGTAGATGAAAAGCCTGAGAAAATAAGTATGAACTTGGTATGCACCACAATACAGTATACTGTCAATTACAGTAAAAGTAAATTCAGCATCCTCTGCACATTTGTCTAAATTTCATTACAGTACAGTACTATAGCAGTGTATTGGTCTTCTGACTATATCCCTAGGCAATCATTTCTCAATGCTGCAACAAATACAGTATACATATAACAAATGGCTACAAAGAAAGTTGACAATCACATTATTGAGGGTGTACAACGTTAAATTTCCCTCATCTAAAGTAGCCTACTGGTACTGTGTAAGTTTAAAACCCCTGTAAATTATTCATTCAGCTCTCTCTCAGATTTTGACTGGTGTGTGTCATCAGTTTTGCTACCTAATGTTGTCATTGTTAAACGTTTTGAGAAATGTGTCTTTGTTTTGATAACTGAACGAATGGTTTGGGAAACTGGGCCAACTGAATCACTTATAATGTGTTAGAAATCGAGAAAAGCTAAAATACGTTTAGATTATTACCCCAACTCTGCTATTAGTTTCTGTGATCGGGATCTCCGTATTGATTTCATGTTATTGGTTCGTCGGATGGCAAAAATACCTTTATCCATGATGAAAGTGGAGCAGGCGGTCGATGAATCAGCTCGCCAAAAAAATACGAAAATTAAAGGTTCTCTAAGCGATCCTGAACGGAGTAACTTCCTGTTGACGTTCGAAGTGTTGTCAAACAAAACAGAGGCTAGCTAGACCCTCCCTCCACCTCCTCCTCCCCTCCCATCCGTACTGAAACACTGAAATGAACGCGCATTTAAAATCATTCTTGTCGGTTATTGGCTGGAGCGTGTTTATTATGATTCGTGGTCCAGGCTGCACCAGTTTGTTTTTGTTGCCGTTTTTGGAGCTTGTGGCGACTACAGAGACCGCGTTTTTTTACAGTGTGTTCAGGGGACAGGCAGCTAGCGGATAGTGAGGAGATGTTTGCTGTATGTGACAAAAAATGTTTTGGCCTAAAAACGCGTGACATCGCTTACAGGACCTTTAATCTCAGACATATTCGGATGGGACTACATTTCTCACAGGACTTCAAGCCGGGAAGCAGTAATTTTCCGATTCACGTACAAATATGGGAAAAAAATCGTAAGTGAACTTGGCTGCGCTGTGTTTTTGACTCTCAAAGAACCGGTTCATAAGAGTCATTTGTTCATGAAGCACACTGGGCGCGCTGCGTGTGCGTGAAAACATCATGCACAGTTTATTGAAAGACGTGTTTTCTTGCCATTACTTTGAGTTACTCTATTTTTTTTAGTCATCATATTGAAGCGCCGCTCCAGTACTTGAAACACTGCTTACATATTATATTCTGTGATAATTTTGGGGTGGCAAAGCTTTTTCTTAGGGGGGCAGATGTCACCCCGTGCCACTCTGGTAGATCTGCCCCTGTCCACGCATCTGGCCTCTTTGGCGCCCCCTAGCGAGATTGCGCCCTTAGCATTTGCCTATACTGCTTATATAATGGGCCGGCTCTGGACCCTATACCGACTAAGCTATTGAAAGAGATGCTTCCAGAGATCATAGATCCTCTTCTTAATATTGTTAATTCATCTTTATCACTAGGATACGTACCAAAAACTTTTAAGCTGGCTGTTATTAAACCTCTTATTAAAAAAACACAACTTGATCCTAGAGAATTAGTCAATTATAGGCTGATTTCAAATCTCACTTTTCTATCAAAAACACTAGAAAAGGCAGTTTTTATCACAACTATGTTCCTTTTTAGAAAAAAATAGTATCTGTGAAGATTTCCAGTCAGGATTTAGACTGTACCATAGTACTGAGACTGCTCTCATTAGAGTTACTAATGATTTGCTCTTATCATCAGATCGTGGTTGTATCTCTCTATTAGTGTTACTGGATCTTAGTGCTGCATTTGACACTATTGATCACAATATTCTTCTAAATAGACTCGAAAACTATGTTGGCATTAGTGGAATTGCATTGTCATGGTTCAAATCATACTTATCTGACCGTTATCATTTTGTAGTAGTAAACGAAGAGATGTCATATCAATCACAAGTTAAATATGGAGTACCGCAAGGCTCAGTACTAGGACCGTCTGTACATGCTACCCTTGGGAGATATCATTAGGAAGCATGGCGTTAGTTTTCATTGTTACGCTGATGATACTCAGCTCTATATTTCTTCACGCCCTGACAAAACTTACCAATTCACTAAATTAACAGAATGCATAGCTGATATAAAAAACTGGATGACCAGTAATTTCCTACTACTAAATTCAGAAAAAACAGAGATTCTAATTTTTGGACCGAAAACTTCTTCATGCAATAATCTAGAATACTGTCTAACACTTGATGGCTGCTCTGTTAAGTCTTCGTCGTCAGTTAGGAACCTGGGTGTGCTCTTTGATACCAATCTTTCATTTGAAGGCCATGTTACTAGCATCTGCAAAACCGCATTCTTCCATCTTAAAAATATATCTAAACTACGACATATGCTCTCAATGACAAATGCAGAACAGTTAGTTCATGCGTTCATGACCTCAAGGCTAGATTACTGTAACGCTCTACTGGGTGGTTGTTCCTCCCGCTTGATAAATAAACTACAGCCCGTACAAAATGCAGCAGCTAGAGTTCTTACTAGAACTAGGAAGTATGACCATATTAGCCCAGTTCTGTCATCACTGCATTGGCTTCCTGTTAAACATCGTATAGATTTTAAAATCTTGCTAATGACTTACAAAGCACTAAATGGTTTAGCCCCCCAGTACCTGAGCGAGCTCTTAATGCATTATAGTCCTTCACGTTTATTGCGATCTCAGAATTCAGGCCAGCTGATAATACCTAGAATATCAAAATCAACCGCAGGCGGTAGATCCTTCTCCTATTTGGCACCCAAACTCTGGAACAATCTTCCTAGCATTGTTCGGGATGCAGACACACTCTGTCAGTTTAAATCTAGACTAAAAACGCATCTCTTTAACCTGGCATACACGTAACACATTATCAATTTATATTTTCAAATCCATTAAAGGATTATTAGGCTGCATAAATTAGGTCAGCCGGAACCGGGAACACTTCCTATAACACCAGATGTACTCGTTACATCAGAAGAACAATGGCATCTACGCTAATATTAGTCTTTCTGTTTATCCCGAGGTTTACCGTAGTCAGCCGAATCCGGGCCGTATCCAGCTGAGACCAAGGACCTGCACATTGACATGACCACAACGCAGCCCTGAAGTATCAGCAGAGATCGAGTCGACTAGATCATCCATTGTGAAGGCCTCATCGACACGACAGCCAGTTGCACAGTTCCTCAACAAACCGACCATACCGATGTGATGAATACGATCCTCAACTGGATGGAACTGAAATAAATACTTTGATTGTTGCGATCCTATCAGACTTATGATAGCAACCTGAGTCGTAACAAAGCACTGTTCACCAGAGGAGAACTGGCCCCCCAACTAAGCCTGGTTTCTCCCAAGGTTTTTTTCTCCATTTTAACACCTATTTGCCACTTGTTTGCCACCTGATGTCACCTGTTGGAGTTTGGGTTCCTTGCCGCTGTCGCCTTTGGCTTGCTTAGTTGGGGACATCTGACATTTGACTTGACATTTGATATTCAATAGTATTCTTGACATTTATTCAACAGTGCTTTGATCTGCCTGCATTGACACTATTCTTGAAGAGCTGCTGTGCAGCAAAAATTATGTACCAGTTATCAGTGTAAAGCTGCTTTGATACAATCTGCATTGTAAAAAGCGCTATATAAATAAAGGTGACTTGATATGCCCCATTGACCAAACAGCACTGATTTTAACAGTGAGGTGTAAAATTTGCTAGGGTGACTTTTACCCCACAATCAAAGGAAAAGATGGTCACCATCAGCTCCCAACAGATTAGAAGAAGCCAGATACCCAGGATTCACCAAAATGTCATAAAAATGCCAATCTGGGGTAAGATACAACCTCCATAAATTTACCCATATATCTAAATATAAATCCAACTCACCCTATATCTCACTGACACTCTTGACCTGCCAATCAGGGGACAACAGCCATAAATTCAGCCATAAAAACACCCATTGACAACCACTGACCTGCCAATCAAGCACAGCCCTCATAAAACATATTTGACATCCACTGTCCAGTCAGCTTGAGTGACAACACAGAAATATTGCGGTCATAAATTAGGGCCATAAATTAGGGTAATAAATCATCATTCTGACATAGTGTATATGATACTCTACTTACTGGCCTAAAAGCATTGTTTTCACTCTTTGATACTGGAACAATTATTGATTTTTTCCAGAGATATGAGAGTCCACAGATTGCTGAAAACTCGGACACCGTGCCACAGTGAGTTCCTCTGCACAAGATTTTAACAGTGAAGCAGAGATACCATCAGGACCTGTGCACTTCTTACACAGTAGACTGAAGATTAAACAAACTTTCTGTGGATCCACACTGACCCGATCAGATGTATCCTCTGTTACAAGTAACTCCAAAGCTTCTCTCCATTCTAGTGTACAGTCCTGCGTGTCAAACCTGAGGTAAAAGTCATTTAATTAATTTGCCTTCCTCAGGTCATCATTAGTAATAAGACGGATGCTCTTTGTATTCATATTAGTCATGACTTTAATGGTGTCCCATAGTTTCTTAGAATTTGTAGAAATAAAGTTCTAAAATCTCTTTTTGTGTTTTCCTAGTATTTCTTAGCAAACATTTCAATTCCATCTGGATCAATCTCATACCCGCTCGATCATGTTCTCGAAAGGCTTGTTTTTTTCTGGTTGATACAGTCTTTTATCTCCTTTGTGATGTATGGCTGGGTCAATATATAATTGTGGGAGATTTTGAGTTTGAATAATTCTGGGAAAAAATATATTTATTTACAAAATATTATTATCTTCCCTGATAAATCATCCCTGAAATATTTTGTTTTTAGTAATTGCCAAGCTCAGGCATAATTGATTTCAGATATTTAGTTTTAAAAACAAGAAGTTTACTCATTATTTGGTCAACTATGTTACGGACAAAACCTATAAGTTTTAACTTTATGTAAATGGCAGACATTTAAAAAAATCATTACTCTTGGAAGAATATGTCTATTTACCTACCTTTTCAATTAAAATACCCAATTAATTAAGAAAATACACATTTTGTTCAATTGAAACCCCAAATTTCAAGTACTGAAGTAACCAGTCTGTATATTTTGTTTCCAAACTGCTTGATCCATGATAATTTTCTTGATTAAATTATGCTGAGGTATATATTTGACAGCTACTCAGTTTCTAAATATTTACTTGGAGATTAGGGAACCATTGAAATACATATATTTTTTAAAAAACATAATGGTAACTTAATTGACAGCCCAGTATCATAGTTGACAAAAGTAACATAGTTGACTGGACATGACAAAGTAGGATGATGTATTTAACAAACACAATCCTAAACTATATCAATTATTATATGTTAGCTAATCTTTTATTGCATTTAATCAAGACCTGTTGAATATTTCATGACATAAAGGAGAAATACAGACGCACATCAGTTTACAAGGATCAATCACAACTTTATTAAAAAGCACATATATCATAAGCAAGAGATCCTAACATAGAAAACAACAACAACAAAAGTATCAAAAACAGCACTTACACAAAAATTCCACCATGTAAACATTTTGAAAATCTTGTTTGTGGAATGAAATACAGTAGTGCATTGTATTGAACAAAAAATAATATTGCACTGCAATAAGTAACAATAACCAAATAGTGTTTTATTCTGTTGGTTAACAAAATAAGTGTGCTGCATTGGATCAAAATTTTAATAGTGCAAACTGTTGTATCTCAAAAACATTCATATGTCAGAACCCAAGTAAAACATTGGCATACCCTCCAACTTACAGGCACCCATGAAACCGGCGGAGACAGAACACACTCCCCATTTTCTAACCCCCCATTTTTCAATGACTTTGTCAAGTTCAATCAAGTAATCTTTGAGTGTGTGTGTGTGTGTGACTGTCTATATGTGTGTGTGCTTGACCGTGTGCTTGTGCCACGTTTGTTAGTGTGTGTGTGTGTGTGTGTGTGTGTGTGTGTGTGTGTCCTTAGCCATTAAGATATGATTTGGCAATATCTTCCCACACATCTCTTTTTATTTCAACATGACGTGCTGTCACGTGCTGTGGGGCAGGAATCAACCTGAGCACATCCTCAAATGGATACCAGAGCGCATCCTCTCGCATTGGCCAGATTGTGTCCCACTCTTAACATGAACATGTGTCTCACTCACTTCAACAATGGTTCCAGGGTAAACCTCATCGTCATATCTGATGACACACCACTGACCAACAATGTCATCTCTATCCCATGTTCCTCGCTGTCAGGACTCAGTGGTGGGGTAACAATAGCAGAAGCCTGTTTCTTTCTGCGTCTGCTCTGTTCCTGGGCTCTTCTCCAGGCCTTTCTCTTTGCATGTTTTTCCCCTCTCACTCTGTTCAGATATGGGCTTATAGTATGCACCTTGCTCCCTCTTTTCTCTCCATTTCTGCCGGCCTTTTGCCAAGTATGCCTCCCTTTTCGCAGGATCAGCATCTCGCTGTGCACGGTAACGGCGCTGCTTTTCTGCAGCAGATAATCGTGGCATTTGCCTGAAAACAAGTTTACTTTTATAATATTTATTGCAAAGTATTTTATAGTTACTGTACAATTAGAATATTAAATGAACTCCTGAAAACTATAAGAACATGTCATGAATGTCAACCATGTTACTCTTGGTCAACTAAGTTACCTTTGCAGAGTAACATAGGTGACTGGTAACCTAGTTGACATTTTTGCTGTTTTTAGGGATAAAATCAAAATGGTTGCCTAGCACCAGACACCACATGGCATTTTACGGAGAGGTTCTTCTAAATATTATATGTACAACTGAGTGGAATTGAAATTCAAAGTTATTTATGAATTCATTGTAGTAACATTGTTGACATATGATAAGTACACATTTGCACTACTTTAGGTGAAATAACTGAAAATGTGGAGGGAGAACATACCTTGGAGTCTTGCTAGTTTTCTCTTCAGGAGGAAATGACATCATGTGGAGCAGGTCATGTGATTTGGAAAACACACTCTTCCTTGAGGGGTGTATTTGCTATGGGTAACTTAGATGACAGCGACTTCTCGGACATATATTCAATTTGTCAATTTCTATTGAAAATGTGACATATTGCCCAAAAAGACACATTGTTCACAATTACTTCAACTTAATGTAAATAATATAATTAAAACTGTTTTTAAATAAGTTTTTTAAATGTTTTTTTAGGTAATGAGATTGTGGTTGTAATTCATTTCGGACGGTTATTTAGTTGACATTTTAGGGATATCTAGTAAATTTTTATAAATAAATGATTATTTCCATAATAATTAACTATGGAATTTGTAAAGACAAGATCATGAAGAACACTGAAGACTTTTAAAATTTTATTTTAATAAGCATGTTTGCGAGATAAATCTCATGGACATGAAAACTCCCTCAATTATATATTGACCCGGCTTATTATTTGGATAAATAGCCACACATTTCTTTTCAAGCACATTGTCCACACAAAAACTGATATAATCATGATAGTGTCTGTAGCCTCATTAATGTCCAAGCTGTGAAATATATCCCAATCCGTGCACAGAAAGCATCCCTTTAGCTTTTCTATGCTATCCTCGGACCACACAGAAATAGTCTTTACCTCTGGTTTTACGGATTTATATATGGGAGTTAAATTAATTATGTTGTGGTCAGAATTTGCCAATGGTGGTTCTGGTCCAGCAATGTATGTCTTTTTATATTACCATAACATTTATCTAAAATATTTCAGTCACGTGTTAACACTGAACATATGGTTCAAAACCATTGAGAACCTGCTCCAATTTGCAATGATTAAAATCTTCCATAATTTTGTGTAGTTGTTGCTGGACACAGTCAGTATGATGACAGAAATGCATCAATGAAACTCCCACTGGCAAAACCACCAGGGGGCCTCCTGATCTCAAAGATGATTTAAGGCAAGCCTCCGAATGCTGCCTTGTGCTGGGACGGAGAGGCATTTTTTATTTTTTGAACTTCAACATGTTTATACCAAAAAAAAAAACAAAAAAAAAAAACACATTTGTATTCATCTCATCCCAAAACGTCTTCACTGATGTTTCGTAATCTTGCTTAGCTATTACTTGTACATAGTGTTTATTTTATTTCCTGCTTCATTGATATCTCTTTACCCAGTAAATGTTCTGAATTGTCTACTTTAATAAGTGTTTTATAAATATTGTAACTACCACAATCATGCAAATAAAGCTTTGATTCTATGTGACTCTGTTCATCTAGACCTAGTAGATGGCAATTAATGAATCAATTGAACATGTTACATTGTACTATTCATTTATTATTTACTATACTATTTCATTTCGCCAAGTCATTAAAAGACTATATTAATAAGTATAATTATGAAGATGTAATTAGTGGTGTTTCGTTGAGGAATGATAATAATAAACAATTTTTTATATTTTCACTGGCCCCACCACACACACAAAAAAGCAATAGCTTACATAAATAAAATAGTTATTGTTTTTGTTGTTTTCAACCCACGTATCCTTGTATTGTTATAAATAAGGTTATGAAACCCAAAATTTTAGATACCACTGAAAAATTCTCGATTCCAATTTCGATACCACAGTTAAAACTACTGACTAACTAATACACTTCAGAGATTATTAAAGACCAGTAAACCATAATTAATAAAAAAAATAATAATAATAATTAAACTACAAGCAATAGAACAATATAAATAAATACAATAGAACAAAAATACAAATGAAATAATCAGCTCTTTTAAGGTTTTTTAGGTAAAAATAACAGTAGTTATTTCAACATATTAACTCGTTATTTCAACATAAGTCGTTATTTCAACATAAGCTGTTATTTCAACATAAAATTATTTTGACATAACTCGTTCTTGTATATCAAGTTTAATAAACACAACAGTAACGTGTCGGCTAAATATCTCAGTTTTTACTGATCGCCACGGTTTCAAATCCGCCTTTTGCTGAGCTCCCCATCACACATCACACCAGAAAGGCATTTATTCATTCATCATTTAGGTTGAATTTCAGCTTTAATTGTACTTTTTTTTTTTTTAACAAAGCAGCTGATATTGCCATAGGAACTAGTGGACTAGTGGACAAACACAGGACCGCTCAATGGAGCGTTCTATTGACTGTCGCTTCTTGTTAGTGTATATTCTTTGATTCAGAGCTGTTCACGTCCTTGGACTGGGAATTATGCGTTTCTATGGCACCACTATCAACACCTATGAATCTACAGCAGTCAGGTGATACATGTGGGAGCTTTCAGAAAATTCCCAGCTTATAAGCTGTAATTATGAGCTCTACGAGAACGTGAACGCTTTTTACAAGCTAGAATCTAGTAACTACAGGAATTACGAGGCCGCATGAACGCACCTATTGAACCACCATGAGCGCGTTCACAGCGAGTCCGCCATTGCTGCACTGACGAGAGGGTCTCCCAAGAATTTTAGGTGTTCCGTAGCTGGATGGATTAATCCACATAACTCTCTCCATTTACTCCCTAAATCTGAGCCACTGAAAACAAGGTGGATTAACTTGGTTTTCCAGGAAAATACTCCCTCAGTTCTGCCGAAATTCGTTTATGTCTGCGCGAATTATTTCACACCGGACTGCTTAGTGAATGAATATAAATACAAAGAGACAATACAAAACAGAGGTTGTGCTAAAAATGTGCTACTCAAGGATATACAAGTAAAAACTTTGTGATCCAGCTTACAGTCTCCAGAGTGACACTGGATACGGCAGCAATGAAGGTGAGAGCACTTTATTACAGTTCATCTGAGTTGATTTACAGATATAAAGTTTATCAGTTTATTAAGCACTGAAAGGCATAAGGTCTTTATATATTTGTGTACTGTTAGGTGTAACGAATGTTTCTGTGTTCTTCGCTGTGTATGTTGGTGATGATAATACAAGGGAGAGAGAGAGAGTTTATGGATAATATTTTAATGCACACTTGCAGTGTTTTATTAAGCTCTTACAGTGATTTTCTAGAGTGAAAACAGACGCTTCATCTTTTGTGTGAAGTACAATAAACATCATTGGTAAAGTCGAACGGGGTCCGGCACAACAGGCTTGTAGTAATATACTGGATAAAACAAGAAGACAATATAAGTTATAACCGTAATTTAACTAAACTATACATGTTCTATCTCCATGCAGCATATACCTATTTGCAGTTTCTGACATTATAGCGCGTCCTGACTGAATCCTGTCACAGGAGAATCAGCTCGTGAAGCTCCGCCCTCTCATCACAGCAGCTCATTTGCATTTAAAGGGACCACGCTGAAACGGCGCGTTTTTGCTCAACCACTAAAAGTGGCAATTTTAACATGCTATAAAAAATTATCTGTGGGGTATTTTGAGCTAAAACTTAACATACACACTCTGGGGACATCAGAGACTTATTTTACATCTTGTGAAAGAGGGCATAATAGGTCCCCTTTAAAGTAACCAACAGTTGTTTGCGAATGACTCATAATTGTATCATAATTTAGTTACTTGGTGTTTGGTAATGAAGGGCCTACTCTGCATCAGCAACACTGACTCAATGACAAACAAGTCATTCATAAGAAGACAACTCACCGCATCCGTATTAAGAGCAACTGATAGCTCCTTTATTCATTGCAACTAGTATCTAACTAATTAATCATTTGATTGTTAATCATAAATATATGGGGGGCTGCTGCTCAGTATAATAGTTTTCAAGAACATTATGTAAATCGGTAAACTATTTAGCCTAGGCTATTAAAACAAACACCAAAACTTAACATGAACTGTTAAAAATTATAGCCATTTATGCAAAAAATGGATGGAAAGCTGGCAGCCTGCACGTTTCTAGACCACCTTCTTCCATTTGGATCAATTTTCTGTTCTGAACTCTAACCTGGGCAAACCACTGAGTAAGCACCAAGCAGAGGCTGCATTATGATGTCATTATTCTTACAAAGTATTTGACAGTATCTTAAAACTACAAAAATACAAAACACTAAAGTATTTTTATACAAAATACAAAGCTATTTTCATCAACCCTATCAAATACAAATATCAAATACAAAATTTGAAATACGTATTTGAAATACATGTCTGCATGTGTAACAGTATTGATATCGCACACAGAAAATAAAAAGAACATGAGGCAACATGCACTTAAAGTATGAAGTCAATTTAATGGTAATTTTCCTTTATTTTATTTTAATTGTATTTATTTATGACTGAAACTTTGCAAGCAGTTCTTTTCTTGTGGAGAGTTAAAACTGTTTACTCATGTCCTGTAAAGAAGCTGACAGAAATGTAAGTAATACCACAACACCACAGTGCTAAATGGTTGCTTTATCTTTTTGTTGCTTTGTTTGAGAGGCATTGTCAGGTTTCTTTTACAAAAACAATACTTACTGTTTTCCTTTTAGCAAGCAAATAACACAAGAAAAATGCAGCAGAAATAATTAATTCAAGGGACAAACGGTACAAGAGGTGTACTGTATATTTATATTTCACAAACTATTCTTTTGAACATTCTAAGGATTTGGAAAAAATATGAAGCAGCACAACTGTTTTCAACATTGATAATAATCATAAATGTTTCTTGAGCATCAAATCATCATATTAGAATGATTTCTGAAGGATCATGTGACACTGAAGACTGGAGTAATGATGCTGAAAATTCAGCTTTGATCACAGGAATAAATTACACTTTATGTTATAACACAAAATATTACAATACTGCCCTACAAAGGCAAAATACCTTCACTTTCTAGAGTGTGGAACTGAGAAATTTGTCTAGCCAAATTAATTATAGGTAGGACACTGGAAATCTGGCAATTAGATGTTTTAGTAATGAAAATGATCTACATAAAAAAATTGTGAGCTCAAAGTTTTGACCACCAAGTCACACTGAGGCAAATGGCAGAAACTTCCACATTATCAATATATGGATGCTGATCACCATTTACAAAATCATTATATTAACATCTGTTGAAAATCTAGTGATCGTTGCATTTGTTTTGGATGATTTACAATTGCTTTGTTATAAGGAGCAGTTTGGTATTCAAGTAGATTGCGATCTATCTAATTTGTTTGTCAAATGCATCTTTTGTGTTACACAATTTCTTACCTTGACCTTGATGTCTGCATTTCAAAGCCATCTCAGCCGTAATTTCCTTTGAGAGCAATGGGCCATCCTTAAACACTATTAGTAAAAACAGCACTCAACTATTTGTTTTACTCACACTTTTATTCAAGTATTGTGTGCATCAGAAGTGCTTCAGTGACAGATGTATGATAAAGGCTACACCTTAATTTCAACATAGCAAACTTTAGTAAAACAAAGGCAGAATACTGTAACTCCAGACCGGCACAGTAACTTCTAAACAACGGCTAAACAATAGGAGAGAACCCAATCCAAAAAAAAGCTGAAGAGTGGTAACTGCTGTTACAGTGTTCTGCCTTTCTCCTGGGCTTTTTCTTTATGTCACGTCACATTCATAATTTCACTGTATCAGATGCATAACATATTCTAAAAAACATTAGCTCTGCATCCAGATCATGTAGTTACAAGGAAAATTTTGCAATTACATAAAGAATAATCACAAATAAGTAAGGTAAATATGTAGTAAATTGCATGTACTGCAAGTACAGTATTATATTGAATATTATATAGTATTAAATGCCTACATATTAAGAATTTGAATACTGTAAAAATACAACAGTCTTAATGCAGTTTTTATTTATTTATTTATTTATTTATTTTACAAATCTTCTACAACCAGGCATTTTTATTTTTTCACATATTTTATCAAGCTGCCGATTGAAATGTTCCTGAAAAAACAAAAAACATTGTAAGTGTTCAGTTCTTTCCTAACAATAGACACAAGTATCACAAAGTAGAAGCTAAGGGAGAAAGCAGAATATTGCTAATGGAAAGAATTTTTTCCCTTTAAATCATGAACCTACTTTATTTACCTATTTGTTCTCTGTGACAAACAAACCTCATTTAACAGTTGCACATAATTAGTAAGATGGTCATTGAAGAGTAAAGTTTAGACACATTAATTTTAATCTTAATTTAAAAAAAAATTAAATCTTGCTAGTATTGATGAGATCTGCTGAGATTTTTATATTCAGATTTCTGGATTTTCAGAGACCCCAGGAGAAAAACAAGTGATTTTTTTGTTTGTTTGTTTGTTTGTTTTTTGTCATCTCTGTATCACAGTCTTCAATTATCACTAGACACCTGCCTAATATGGCTGAATATTCATATGGTTAATGAGGGAAGTTAATGAAGACATACAAGTTGCTGACGTACAACATCTTGACAGTGCTGTCAGCTGAAAACTTGTTAGATTCACACTTCAAACCACTTGTGAAAAGAAATGCACAACGAATGTGCACTTGTGGCATACTTTGTATCTTAAAACTATATTTTAAAAAAACTGTACTTGCAGATAATATTAACGAAATAAAATGTAGTTAATTGATCATTTATAAAACATTAATAGATAATTTATAAAACATTAATAGACATTAGTTAGCAGTTTATAAATACAGCTGTAAATGCTTTGTTCTTGATTTATAAGCATATCTATAATGTGTTTAACCATTTCATTTTTATTTATTAATGATCCATTTATTACTTCTATTTTAAGTATTAAATTATTTACAAACCAGTTATTTAGGAGTTGTCAGTGCTTCATAAGATCATTTACCAAATGTAAGTAAATAATTAATAAACTATTTAAATATACATTTATACAGCTTATTATTTAGACATATAATAATAGTTACTCAGTGAGTTAATAAAGGATATTAACATGTATTCCTATTCTTATTCATGATTAATTTGGGTAATTAATTAATAAAACATTTAGTAGTTGTCAGTTAGAAGATAACGGAGTCTTTAAATCTCATTTGTAAATCTTACACAGTCCTCACTTTAGATGAGCTCACAGAAATAGCTAACTGACAACTACTACATGTTTTATATCTACCTGAATTAATCATGAATTACAGTAGGAATACATGTTAATAAAGCCTTTATTACAGTTTTTCTGAATTTCTAAAACACATTCACTCATTTTTTTTCAAAACATTACATCCAAATCTTCAAACTAATTTCACAAAACCTCTGACTCCTATGGCAAAATCAAACAGTTGATTCAAAACCATTTCACCTATACTCAGAATCAAAGCGATACATAAACACCATAGATCATTCATTAGACACTACACCAAAAAATGGAGAACACAACATCCAGAGCATGTAGTTCCAGGGAAAATTTTGCAATTTGCATAAAGAATAATCACAAATAAGTAAGGTAAATATGTAGTAAATTTCATTGCATTGCATTGCATTGAATATTATATATTATTGAATGTCTGTATATTCAGAACTTGCATACTGTAAAAATACAGCAGTCTAAACGCAAAAGCCTAAAAGATCAAAGAAAATCTAAATGAATGAGTCAATGAGAGATCAATGAAGTCAATGAAAGATTAATTCTGTAACACACTGACTAACTATTACTATATGTCTAAATAATAAGATGTATAAATGTACATTTATATAGTTTATTAATCATTTACTTTCACTTCCTAAATGATTTTATGAACCACTGACAACTCCTAAATAACTGGTTTGTAAAAATGTAAAGCTTAATTTAGAAACGATAAATTAATCATTAAAAAAGTATGAAA
Source organism: Ancherythroculter nigrocauda (assembly GCA_036281575.1). Lineage (NCBI taxonomy): Eukaryota > Metazoa > Chordata > Actinopteri > Cypriniformes > Xenocyprididae > Ancherythroculter > Ancherythroculter nigrocauda. Next base: position 448,840 of record VTFQ01000571.1, on the reverse strand, counting down.
ATACAATTATTAAACACATTATAGATATGCTTATAAATCAAGAACAAAGCATTTATGGCTGTATTTATAAACTGCTTACTAATGTCTATTAATGCTTTATAAGTGATAAATTAACTATTTACTAATGCTTAACTAATGCTTCATAGCATGTGGTTATTATAAGGTGTTACCATACTTTTTTTGTTTTTGTTTTTTTAAAACTGGGTACAATGAGATGGCATTATTGTACTCACCCTCCTGGAAAGAGACGAGAGGATCTGAGGAGAAAAACGAGATTTTGTATTTGAATTATTAATGGGATATATCATAAGTTAAATCAGGAGAACAGACCACAATTGTGCAGTATATGTTGTCCTTTTCTCATACTATTAGAGCAGAATCCAAATGGGAAAAAAAATAATCATGAGGAAAAGAACGTCTCAGGTTACACGTGTAACCATGGTTCCCTGAGAATAGGGAGTGAGATGCTGCGTCCCCTAGGGATCGCAGGGTGTCTGAAGCGTGAGTCTAAACATGACAATGAACTTAACATTGCCTATGACGTCACCACAGGTGCGTCCGTGAGTATAAAAGGGCACCTGGAAATAATGTCATCCACTTCTTGTCTGAAGGAGACCAGAGCAGGAATGCCAGGAGCATGGCAAAGGGTCACAGCGTCTCATTCCCTATTCTCAGGGAACCATGGTTACATGTGTAACCTAAGATGTTCCCTTTCAAAAGGGAACTTGTGCTGCATCCCCTAGGGGTCACTATAGGGAACGGAATGAGATGGACAGTTATGTCCCGATAGAAAACGATGATGATAAGAGAGATAACATCATCATCCGGCAGCTCGCCACAAATGAATGAGAAATAAACATACCTCTCTGAATTCATCCACAAGTCTCCCACTCGCCTCAGCCGCATCAGGGCCTAAACCATGAGACACAGATGGCTGGCCCAAAAATGCCAGGGAAACAGGGAGACTGGAGAGAACAATAAAAAAATGAAAAAGTAAAAGAAAAAGAAAAACTAAACTGATTGATCTGAAGGCAAAAACCACAAGGGGAAAAAAAATAAATAAAACAAAAGTCAGTAACCAGAAAAAACTGTTATGCCAAGAAAAAAAGAAAAATTAATTCGAGTTGGTTAAAACAAAAAGTCAAAATAAAACTAGAAATCAAACAGAGCTCTAGTCACAGCAAAAAACAACAACATAGAAATAACCTGAATTTAGGCACAAAAAAAAATCAAACTAAAGAAAATAAAGCTTGACTAGAAAACTAGGAACGGCACAATAAAAACAATACGTGAGCAACAAGACTCATTAACACGATCTGGCACGGAACAAAAAACACAAAGGGAATATAAAGGGAAGCTAATGAGGAGTAACATGTTAGATTAATAATGAGTTAACAGGGTAACAAGAGGGTGGGGCAACAATAGACAGTTGAACGCATGACGCAGACACCACAACAACACGTGCCGAAGCACATGCCGAACAAACACAAACACCACGCGGCGAAGCGCGTAACCCGGACAAACAAGACAGCCATGTGTTCCGGACGAACAGTGGTACAAACACAAGGCAGATCAAACCGCCGTCCTGACACCTAACTGACGGCAAAGACTTAACAGAGCAGCCATCAAGTGTAGACAGTATTCTAGGTTATTACGTGAAGAAGTTTTTGGTCCAAAAATTAGAATCTGTTTTTTCTGAATTAAGTAGTAAGAAATTACTGGTCATCCAATTTTTTCAGCTATGCATTCTGTTAATTTTGTGAATTGGTAAGTTTTGTTTATGACATCTCTTCGTTTACTACTACAAACTGATAACAGTCAGATAAGTATGATTTGAATCAGACAATGCTATTCCACTAATGCCAACATAATTTTCACGTCTATTCAAAAGAATATTGTGGTTGATAGTGTCGAATGCAGCACTAAGATCCAGTAACACTAATAGAGAGATACAACCACGATCTGATGATAAGAGCAAATCATTAGTAACTCTAATGAGAGCAGTCTCAGTACTATGGTATGGTCTAAATCCTGACTGGAAATCCTCACAGATACTATTTCTTTCTAAAAAGGAACATAGTTGTGATGAAACTGCCTTTTCTAGTATTTTTGACAGAAAAGTGAGATTTGAGATCAGCCTGTAATTGACATTCTCTAGGATCAAGTTGTGTTTTTTTTAATAAGAGATTTAATAACAGCCAGCTTGAAAGTTTTTGGTACGTATCCTAGTGATAAAGAAGAATTGACGATATTAAGAAGAGGATCTATGACCTCTGGAAGCATCTCTTTCAATAGCTTAGTCGGTATAGGGTCTAACATACATGTTGTTGATTTTGATGATTTAACAAGTTTAGACAATTCTTCCTTTCCTAAAGCAGTAAATGAACTGAATATTTCCTCAGGGACACTACAATGCACTGTCTGACATGATACTGTAGTAGATGGTTGCATGGTTATAATTTTCTCTCTAATATTGTCAATCTTGCAAGTAAAGAAGTTCATAAAGTCATTACTGCTGTGCTCTTTGGAAACATCAGAAGTTGAAGCTCTATTTGTTATTAATTTAACCACTGTATCAAATAAATACCTAGGGTTGTGTTTGTTTTCTTCTAAGAAATTTGAAAAATAAGTAGATCTAGCCTTTTTTAAGGCCTTTCTGTACATAATCATTCTCTCTCTCCACGAAATGCGAAAAACATCTAGTTTTGTTTTCTTCCAGCTGCGCTCCATTTTTCTGGCTGCTCCCTTTAGGGCCAGAGTGTGCTCATTGTACCACGGCGTTGGATTAGTTTCCATAATCTTCTTTAAGCACAGAGGAGCAACTGAGTCTAATGTGCTGGAAAAGACAGAGGCAATAGTTTCTGTTGCAACATCGAGGTCTTCTAAGCTGTCTGATATGCTGGGTGGCAGTTTTGCAGACTTGGCTAAATGTAGTATACGCAAGACTAAATAATGATCTTAGATGTCATCGCTCTGCTGCAGAATTTCAACGGCATAAATATCGATTCCATATGACAATATTAGATCTAAAGTATGATTACGACAATGAGTGGGTCCTGACACGTGTTGTTTAACTCCATTATAGTTTAGAATGTCTGTAAATGCCAATCCCAATGCATCATTATCATTTTCTACATGGATATTAAAATCACCAACAACAAGGACTTTATCCGCAGCCAGTACTAACGCTGATAGAAAGTCTGTAATGTGCCTGTATACAGCAGCCAGCACAAAATGTCAACTTACATAGCGTTACATAAAGCACCATCTCTTCGAAGGATTATATTTGAAGGACTTTTGAGTAATACTGAAGATATTACTATATATTCTTTCTTATGACGATTGTGTCGATAATCGTAACCTTGAGGGCTAGACTCTAGGTTCTAGACTCTCTTTTAAAGTAATGTAATTGTCTGGTTTTAGCCAGGTTTCTGTCAAACACAGCACATCTAGATTATTGTCTGTGATAATATCATTTACAATAAGTGCTTTTGAAGAAAGCTTTTGAAGAATCAGTGTCCTGAGAAGCACGCTTAGGGTTGAGCATATGCATTGGCTGGTCTATAACCTGAAAATCAAGCTTTTATAACACTATTTGAGCATAAGAAACAGAATTTGGGACAAGTCATTTGTAACAAACTGCTCCGAGACATGAGGGTTGAGGATCCAAACACAGTTTATTGAAAATCCACAATTGAATCTAAAGTACAGGTAACAGGTCAAAGGTACTGGCAGGCTTGAGAGTGTTGAGGCCGGTGGGCTAGATGGCGCTGACCTAGGGATGCTGGCTGCACGTACTGACTTCAATGGTTTGTCTTCCAGATTTGAAGCCAGTCTCAAGAGCCTAGGGAAAGCCTGAACGTCTTCATGTGCAGCACTCATGACGACTGGGAACACAGATGTGGTGTCCATGATGGCTGAAGACTCTGGTGAGGCACCTGTGAAGGCTGGAGACTCTGGCGTAGTGGCCATGGCGGCTGGAGGTTCAGACGTGGCAGCCATCCTGTCCGAAGACACAGGAGGAGCGGCAATCTTGTCCGAAGACACAGGCGGAGTGGCCATCATGTCTGAAGACACTGGCTTGGCGGCCATGAAGGGACGAGACTCAGGAATGGTGGTCATGACGGGAAGAGACTCTGGTATGGCAGCCATCTTGTGATACTGCCCGTCCCCAAAAAAATGTTTAGGGAAAGTGTCCTCGTCCATGTCCCCAACAGTGAAGGAGGAGAGGAACCAGCCAACAGCAGATCATAGTCCAGAAACTCAACGAGTGACCCTCAAGGACCATCACGTATGAGCTTAGATTGATAATATTCATTAAGTCATTGAGACTTGTATGAGAATGGCAGACGTGTCTACGGAATCTCGCCCCTCCTAAAAAAGAAAAAGACATAAAACTGACATTTCCTGTGAAATCTGACAGCTCAAAGTTGTGAGTCGGGGTAAAGCAGAGAGAGACAGTGTTGATTTTAATTATCCATTTGCTCAATAATTGATTTTGGTTCATCTTTAACCAAAATAAATTTCCATAATGACATTCTGCACATGACTTCCCCTTTCTGTCACAGGGACTTAATTTTTAAAAGATCTTTTCATTCAGAAAAATAAAACATGACTTACAAGATTAACATGACCAAATGTTCACCCAACACTACAGAAGAACAGACGTACAGTTGTGTATATACATAAGGTGTCACGGTTCGCAGATCCACTGTGTCATTCTGTTGTCTGTGTGTGGGTTGTGGGGTGTGTCACCTGATTGTTCTGTGTGGGCGTCGCCGCTGATTACTGATCAGCGGCAGCTGTGGGTCATTAGATCTTGCCTATTTAACGCCTTGTCTTTCGTCTCATGTTTGTCAGATCGTTGTTTTGGAGTCCTGGTGTTGTCTCGTGTTTCCGTGTTTCTTGTTTCCTGGAGTTGGAGTTCTCGTTGCTGTTTCCTGTCTGTTCCCCTGGATACTCGTTCTGGATTTACCTTGCTCTTCTGATCTCACGGATTCTCACCACGGAGCACCACTCACCACGGACACCATCGCCCATCCAGTCCCTGTGTTACCATCTCTCCTGCTGTCTGTGTTGTGACTTTATTGTGTGTATTTATCTGACTAACCTGGCGTGAAGCACTATTAAAGTGAATAACTTGCTATTGCATCCAGTCTTCTTTTCACGTGACAGAACGATCTGACACATCTACCATGGATGCAGCGAGTTCAGCAGCTTTCACGGAGTTCATCAGTCACGCTGTTAATCGTATGGACCAGCAGCAGGAGAGTCTTTCATCCACCGGACGCGCCGTCCAGGCGCTGGTAACACAGGTGTCCGAGCTCTCCCAGCAGCTACTACAACTTCGCGCTCCCACTGCGCCAGCCCCACCGTCCGTTCCCCCACCATCACCCGCACAAAGAGACCTGTCGGAGCCCCGCCTTCCCGTTCCTCAGAACTATGCCGGTGAGCCAGATTTTTGTCGAGCGTTTTTGAATAAATGTTCTCTCCATTTCACCCTGCAGCCACGCACCTTTGAGAGGGAGGAGTCCAAGGTGGCGTTTGTACTGACCCTGCTTACCGGGAAGGCGGCGCTATGGGGAACGGCGGTTTGGGAAAACCGGGACCCGTGCTGCTCCTCGTTCACGGCACTTGCCGCCGAGATGAGGAGGGTGTTCGACCGTGCGGTTGCGGGAAAAGAGGCCGCCCGCAAACTCACCGCTCTCAAGCAGGGCAACCGCACGGTCGCTGACTATGCCATCGAGTTCCGCACCCTCGCGGCAGAGTGTCGGTGGAACGAGGAGGCGCAGTGGGACGTGTTCCTGCATGGGCTGGCTGATCGTATCCACCGGGAGATATACACGTTGGATCTTCCAGAGACATTCAACGGGCTTGTTGAGCTGGCGCTTCGAGTTGATTCTCGCCTCCGACGAGTGGAGTCACTAGTGGAATCCGGAGAGAGGCACAGCGGTCTTCCTGTCAGCCCGGTGGATGCTGTTAGCCCTGCACCCGATCCTGAGCCCATGCAGGTAGGGAGAGCTCGGCTTTCTCGGGAGGAGCGGGAGCGGCGGAGGTCCCTTGGTCTTTGCTTATACTGCGGGACATCGGGACACATCATCAGGAACTGCCCGGTAAAAGACCAAGCCCGATAGTAAACTCGAGGCTACTATCGGGCGGGATCTCCGCCGAGAAGTCCTCGCCATCGACCCTCCTCCCGGTTAGACTGAGATGGGCTACACACGACATCACCTGTAGCGCACTTTTGGATTCTGGGGCGGAGGGCAGTTTCATGGACATCACGTTTGCACGACAACATGGAATTCCTACATCATCCCTTGAGCACTCCATTTCGGTCAACGCACTCAATGGACAGTCTCTTTCCAGTCTCTCCCACACTACGGATTACATCACCCTCGTCACTTCCGGTAACCATTCAGAAGAAGCACAGTTCCTCCTCATGGACACCCCTCATGCACCTGTCGTTCTTGGACACCCCTGGCTCACCAAACACAACCCTCGCATCGACTGGCAACTCGGAACTATCACTGAATGGAGCACCCAGTGTCACAAGTCTTGTCTATTGTCTGCTTGTCCCACGGTGTCTGTTTCTGTTTTGCAGGATGAGGCGGTGGATCTGTCTAACGTGCCTAAGGAGTACCTTGACCTGAAGGAGGTGTTCAGTAAGTCCCGAGCTGCTTCTCTCCCTCCGCATCGTCCCTACGATTGTGCAATAGACTTAGTTCCGGGTAAGTCTCCGCCTAAAGGCAAGTTGTACTCTCTATCTGTTCCCGAGAGGGAGGCCATGGAGAAATATATTTCTGATTCTCTGGCAGCCAAGTTCATCCGCCCTTCCTCATCTCCAGCGGGGGCGGGGTTCTTTTTTGTGGGGAAGAAGGACGGGTCTTTGCGACCTTGTATTGATTACCGGGAGCTGAACAACATCACGGTAAAGAATACTTATCCTTTGCCGTTGATGTCTTCAGCCTTCGAGAGGTTGCAAGGAGCGTCCATTTTCACTAAATTGGACTTAAGAAACGCATATCATTTGGTCCGCATCAGGGAGGGGGATGAGTGGAAGACCGCTTTTAACACCCCTAGAGGGCACTTTGAATACTTGGTCATGCCCTTCGGGCTGTCCAACTCGCCCGCGGTCTTCCAGGCACTCGTCAATGACGTGTTGAGAGACATGGTTGAGCAGTTCATATATGTCTACCTGGACGACATATTGATTTTTTCATCGTCTCTCCAGGAGCATGTTCAACACGTCAGACGAGTGCTTCAGCGGCTGCTAGAGAATGGGCTTTTTGTCAAGGCGGAGAAATGCGAATTTCATGCACAATCTGTTTCTTTCCTAGGGTACATCGTCTCGTCTGAGGGAATTCGCATGGATCCTGACAAGGTTAAGGCTGTGGTGGATTGGCCAAGTCCAGATTCCCATAAGGCCCTACAGCGGTTTCTGGGGTTCGCCAATTTTTACCGGCGTTTTATTCGCAATTTCAGCCAACTAGCCGCACCTCTGACCGCTTTGACCTCCTCCAGAACGACCTTCAGGTGGTCAGATGCAGCCGAGGCTGCATTTGCCAAACTGAAGGGCCGCTTCGTTTCGGCCCCCATTCTGATAGCCCCTGATCCTTCGCGTCAGTTCGTGGTGGAGGTCGACGCGTCAGAGGTGGGGGTAGGTGCAGTTCTCTCCCAGCGTTCTCCCTCAGATAACAAGATGCACCCTTGCGCGTATTATTCTCATCGTTTGTCTCCCGCTGAACGCAATTATGATATTGGTAACAGAGAGTTGTTGGCAGTCAAATTAGCGTTGGAAGAGTGGCGTCACTGGTTAGAGGGTTCAGGGGTACCCTTTATCGTTTGGACTGATCATAAGAATTTAGAGTATATACGATCGGCTAAAAGACTCAATTCCAGGCAGGCTCGGTGGGCACTTTTTTTCGGTCGTTTTGATTTTACTCTATCGTACCGCCCGGGCTCCAAGAACATCAAGCCCGATTCTCTTTCTCGCATTTTTGATCCCTCCGAACGCCCGTCTACTCCCGAGTGTATTCTTCCCGAGACATTAGTGGTCTCCACTCTTACATGGGAGATCGAATCGAAGGTCCTAGCGGCCTTAGAAGGGGTAACGCCTCCGCCCGCATGCCCACCGAACCGTTTGTTTGTGCCGGATGAGTTAAGGTCCTGCGTCATCAAGTGGGGTCATTGTTCTAACGTGGCTTGCCATCCAGGGGTTAATCGAACCAGATTTTTGGTCAAGCAACGATTCTGGTGGCCAGGTATGGCTCGTGACATTCGCGATTTTGTTTTGGCTTGCTCGGTCTGTGCTACTGGTAAGACTTCCAACCGCCCTCCAGATGGGTTACTCCAACCGCTGTCTGTCCCTTCGAGACCCTGGTCCCATATCGCGCTAGATTTTGTGACCGCCCTCCCACCCTCCCAAGGGTACACGGTTGTTTTGACCGTTGTGGACCGGTTCTCGAAGGTGACCCATTTTATACCCTTGGCCAAATTACCCTCTGCTAAGGAGACAGCGGTTACTGTCATTGATCATGTCTTCCGGCTACATGGCCTCCCGGTGGATGTGGTTTCTGACAGGGGTCCCCAATTTGTGTCCAAATTCTGGCAAGAGTTTTGTAAGTTACTGGGGGCGACGGTTAGTCTTTCTTCTGGGTTCCATCCCCAGACCAATGGTCAGACCGAGAGAGCCAACCAGGATTTAGAGCGAATGTTGCGATGTTTGGCGTCCAAGAATCCTTCCTCCTGGAGCCAACAACTCTCTATGATTGAGTACGCTCACAACTCGTTACCAGTGTCTTCTACGGGCCTTTCTCCGTTTGAATGTAGCCTAGGTTACCAGCCACCTGTGTTTCCCAGTCTGGAGTCCGAAGTTGCGGTTCCCTCTGCCCACGCCTTTGTCCAGAGGTGCCATCGCACTTGGAACAGAGCCCGCGAGACTCTGTTGCAAGTGAGGGCGCGCACCAAGGCTAAGACCGATCGCCACCGGTCAAAGCCACCCGTATACGTCGTTGGTCAAAAAGTGTGGCTTTCTACTAAGAACATTCCGCTCCGCTCCGTGGCTAATAAGCTTGCTCCCAAATTCATTGGCCCGTTTACTGTCACTAAGATCATTAGTCCAGTGGCAGTCCGCCTCAAATTGCCTCCGGCGTACAGGAGGATTCATCCCGCCTTCCATGTGTCCAAAATCAAACCAGTTTTTCATTCACCACTTAATCCGCCTGCTCCGGTTCCTCCACCGCCGCGTCTCGTAGACGGGGAACCAACTTATTCGGTTAATCGTATTCTGGACTCGAGGCGGAGGGGACGCGGATTCCAGTACTTGGTGGACTGGGAAGGTTACGGTCCGGAGGAGAGAAGTTGGGTACCTGCGAGGGACATTCTGGATCACTCCCTTATTGATGATTATAATCAACAGGTAAGGAGTGGTGGGAACGCCGAGAGGCGTTCCTAGGAGGAGGGGTACTGTCACGGTTCGCAGATCCACTGTGTCATTCTGTTGTCTGTGTGTGGGTTGTGGGGTGTGTCACCTGATTGTTCTGTGTGGGCGTCGCCGCTGATTACTGATCAGCGGCAGCTGTGGGTCATTAGATCTTGCCTATTTAACGCCTTGTCTTTCGTCTCATGTTTGTCAGATCGTTGTTTTGGAGTCCTGGTGTTGTCTCGTGTTTCCGTGTTTCTTGTTTCCTGGAGTTGGAGTTCTCGTTGCTGTTTCCTGTCTGTTCCCCTGGATACTCGTTCTGGATTTACCTTGCTCTTCTGATCTCACGGATTCTCACCACGGAGCACCACTCACCACGGACACCATCGCCCATCCAGTCCCTGTGTTACCATCTCTCCTGCTGTCTGTGTTGTGACTTTATTGTGTGTATTTATCTGACTAACCTGGCGTGAAGCACTATTAAAGTGAATAACTTGCTATTGCATCCAGTCTTCTTTTCACGTGACATAAGGTTGCAGAAACTGGAAATGTAAATATTTTAAACTAATTAAAAGGGATCATGAAATTGCTTGTTGTTTTTTATTTAATGCTGCTTATTAAACTAAGCTACTGCACTGAACAGATGTTTACATGTTGTCCACAAGACAAAATAACTGAGTTTTACTACATAGCTATAGTTTGTCCTTAGCAGTTAAACTGTCCATCATTTTTCAGAAAAATCCTGCAGGTCCTGCAACTCTGGTTTTCCAGCATCTTCTGCATATTTCTAAAAACATCACACATCAAACAGACATGTGTGTGCTGTCTGGGAGTGGATATTTGTCAAATATACACCACAACAATGTTTTTTTCACAAAGAAATAGAATGCCAATGAAAACACCAAGACTTTAATAGCAGTATCCACCTTTATTAAACATATTAAAAGCAAAATCCATATGGTATGCGTATGCTGTAAAGTAAAATATGTTGAAAATACGTAAAGTAAAATTTAAGAAAGTAAAAAAGAAGCTTTTAATTACATGTATATGCCAAATGCATGAGTACAGAATGCAGCTCTTTTCATGAATCTTTTGTGAATCAAACGCATCAGTAGACTTTGGTTACACTATCCAGATATATGACTGTATCAATAATATACACTAGGCCCCCAATTTTTCTAGCAAAACTCCCAAAACCCAATTTAGCCATCATATTGAAAGATCTGCAGTTGTTTTGAATGTGCGAGATTTTAAGAAGAGATTTCTTGAGGTTTAAATTAAGATTCTGTCCGTTTCTTTTAATCATAAACAGCAAGTTTCAATAATACCATAATGGACAGTGTTGTCATTTGTGGTTACATTGACTGTAATTGAAAAATCTCTTTGCTATGAAACAATTCCAGCCTCATTTTAAGCAATGCATGCAGATATCTAATCACTCGATAAGTTATAATTAAGGTATTTTAACTGAAGCACTTGATTATCCTTAGAGTTAAAGCATGCTGATATGTTTTCATGATTTTGCAGGTGGCAGCGGGACTTCAGTCGGAGGGTTTGGCTCATCGTCAATCTTTAAATCACGGCAGAACAACACTGGTTCTTCACCAAGACCCAGTTTGTACTGCCACAGATATAAACGCTCGTTTGGCTTCAGCTCAAATGTGAGTTGTTCTTCCACTTCAGTCATTTCGTTCCAGCTTTCATTTTCAGTGCTGACATGTGAACCTCCATATTCTGCAGAAAAGGAGAACTGACACTTTGCAATTAACCCTGCAAGGTCTCCAGATTCAATCGAGGCTGATGCGGCTATCTTCCAGTTGTGTGTGATCTGGGTCATCTTCTCCTTATTGTATCCAACCTTTTTATTGATTTTCTTTGTCCATGTCACTGGTGTATTGCTGTCATTAGTTATAGTTTTTATATTCTCCCAAATGCCAAAGGCTGGGCCTTTAGTTACTGACAGACCACCAGGGAGGAAGTTAAGAACATCGGGATGAACAGAATAGACACCAAAGAACTTATCTTTGCTGAGGTCGGTAGTGCCGCAGAACTCAACTCCCCACTCTGAGGCTGGCTTGAGGACGTAGCAGTGGTTTGGCATGCCCCAGTAATAGAGACCATTTTGGCACTCTGGGTGCAGCTTGTATTCTGCACTATTTGTGTCTTGATGCAAGTCGTTTGTCACTCGATAAGTGCCTTTTGCTTTGAAGATAATGTAATATTTGCCAGATGTTGAGAGGTAGTGATCTCCACCCTGGCAGTTGGGATGAAGGCTCCAAACTTGAGCACAGCTGTCTGTCGTCAGGTTGTTAACTCTGCGGAACGACTTTCCCTTGATGATGAAAAAGGAGCCATCTTTACTACCAAGGTAATGGTCTCCATTTTTGCAGGCAGGGTGCAGATTGAAAATAGAGATGTCTAAACCTTCTTTTACATCAATTGTCTGCATATAGCAGCCGAGATCAGAGCGGATTATATAATGGTATTTGCCCTCTGCACAGAAGTCAGTGCCTTTTGCTTTGCTCTTGGGAATAATGCCTGTCATTGTGTCTGAACCTGCAACACAGAGTAAACCAAGCATTCAATCTCCACACCCAATGGAATGCAGTTATTTTAGTCCTTCTATAGATTGAGCTCACTGATTACCAAAACAGCTTTATATAGTAGGGAGGAAGAAAAATAATGCTAACCAAAGATATAATCCTAAGATTTTATTTCAATGCATTTAATCATCCAGTAGAAAAGTAGATAAAGCTTTATCAGGTAAAACTTTAAGCATAAAAGGTTCATAATTAACAGATGTGGTGGTGGTGGTTACAGCTATATCTCAGGCTACGCTTCCATCTGGTATCCTTCCATTTCATACAGTAATCTGATTCATTTTCTCAGATTACAGGTATTCAAAAAAATGATAAGCCCACAAATGCTCAGTATTAGAAACTTACTTACTTGGACAACTGTAGACTACAACACTGAGTCAGAAAAGCAGAGTCTCCTCGATCAAGTCTGAGATGCTTGTCTGACAGATTTCTGTCTTAAATAAAGCTCCTCAGAGGGCTGGACAAACACACCCACAAGCCTCAGGGCAAACCAGTCAACAACAGTTATCAACTGCCATGTCTAGTTTTGGTTTTGTTCAATGTTCATGATTCATGTCTTATTTTGTGGTTTTCACAGTCTTGTTTTACCATGTGCTCCCCTTTGCCATGTCAAGTCAAATCAAGCCAAGTCTTTGTTTTATGTTTGATTATGTTTGGAATTATTAAACTGCACTTAGGTTCTTCAAGCTCACCTCCACATCAACAGTCAGTGCACTTTCAAGCAGTGGCTGCAAGTGTTTTTTTTTTTTTGTAAGAATATAAATACAATATACAAATGTACTTAATAAAAAACATTCATTATTTGTGACACGTTGCAAAGTGCAATATGAATGTCAGACCATGGCAAATAAAAGTTTGTTTCCATTTGCTCAGACAAAATTCAAAATTCAAAATTCATTTAAATAAAATAAAAAATGTAAAATATTTGATGTTTAACTAAAAGTCAATTTGATTTGTATGGTTAAATCATCGAAGGTCAGCAGTGACGGTGGTCTGATTCAGTCCATGTACTTTTGCATCCATCACTTTTTCCTTTATAACCATGATGAGAAAAGCAAAGTTACAAAGTGACATTCAGGTAGGCAAAGGAGCAGGCAGAAAAGACAATCCATGTGCAGCTTGATTTATTTATGTGGGAGGTGGAGTGGAGGCGGAACAGTGGGTGGGATGGTGGGCCAGGTCCATGGAGAGGAAGAAGGTCTGGAAATTGAGGCAGGGCAGATGGCGCGGGCGGAGAAGGCTGGACAGACGGCCAGGAGATAGGCTTAAAGACCCCCATGGCGGAGCAGACGACCACCACCGCAGATCTGGTAACACTGGGAACCAATACGGCTGCTCAGGTGAATCTGAAACACAGAGTTCAGGTAGGTTAGTTTTGGCCACAAGGGCCGTAATACAACAGGCTGGGAGCTCAGGAACACTCTCCAAGGATCTGACTAGAATGTCCTCTCTGGTCATGTTGCTGCAGGCAGACAGTTCAGGAACGACCTTTGTGGTCGTGACGAGGCAAACAGGCAATTCTGTTATGGCCTTTATGGTATTGTCGAGGCAGACAGGGAACTCGGGGACGACCTCCGTGGTCGTTTCAGAGCAGACTAGGAACTCATGCATGACCTCTGTGGTCATATCAGGACAGACAGGAAGTTCATAGCTTACAAGACTGAGCTCTGGAACCAGGGCAAACTCGGGAGTGGACTCATGGACAGAGGTGGACTCAGAAGTGGATTCATGGACTGGAGCAGGCTCTGGAGTTGATTCATAGACTGGATCCGATGTGTGCGCAGCCATCTTGGCCGAGGGCTCAGGCGTGGCAGCCATCTTGGCTGGGGGCTCACAGACAATCACCATGGGGGTCTTCACCATGACAGGACAGGGCGAAAGTTCATAGATGGCCTCCTTAGCCGTGACAGGACAAGTTGAAAGTTCATAGCTAAGTACCGCTGACACCACTAGAGGGTCTGCAGCAGATGCCACCACCTCTGGAGGTTCTACAGTGGTACCATCTGAAAACAGGAATCATAAATGGCCTCTGTGGCTGTGTAAGACTTGATTTTCCTGCTAGACAAAAACTGAGATCAAGTGCCCTGCTATAAAGCAATAGAACTAATATGGAGAGAAGATCTCAAATAAAAAGCATAGGACAACGTCTATCTAACGTCTGTCTATCAACGTCTATCCCTCACAACATCTACAGGATGATATAATCAGAATAATCAAAAATCTAAATTAATGCATAGCCAATGATTAATTTCTAATTGGAAACATAACCTAAGAGTAATAATCATTTGAAATTGGAGTCAGATTAAACAAGTGAAATTAAGTGAACTTCACAGAGGCGCTGAAAAGGCATACACGCGTTAACCTTCGCCCAGGCCGTCGGATTCCGTTTTTGGCCCGATGGGGGGTTTCTTACAAAGTGGTGACATTCCCTCCGTGATCTCCCATATCCTGTAGGCGAGTGTCTTTTCAGTGGAAAATTGGGATTTGCAACGAGCAAGAGGTTTGATCTTCTTTTTCTTCAGCTGTTGTGGTAAGTCCATTATTATTTGCCTTTTAGAAGTGTTGAGGGAAAGATAGCCGCATCCTATATAGACACATTTGTAGAATGGGTCGGCATACCCAGATTTAAGACCGGAGACCGAAATCCGGTGGGGCTGGAGAATTAGACAACCACATTTTATCAGGGACATGATAGCAGCAGCACAGATGAGGAATGATATCCCTTGCTTTAAACTTTAAAGAACTCCTTGTAAAGAGATTAACCTTAAATTGGAATAATATCATCCAAATTTTATTCTGGTATTCAACAGAGGGCTGTACATTAAAACCTAAATTCTGAGGTAAAGAATTCTTAGCTACATGTTTATTTGCTTTGCTGCAACAACGTTGCAACATTGAAAATAAGCAAATGGTCATGTTAACTTGTGAAAAAATCTTGTAATTGGATAAACCAAAAGATAAGGAACAAAATCTCTCACTGGAACCCTTTATGTGTGAAATATAAAGCTGGACAAAACAGTGTTATGAAACTAAAAATTTATAAAAGAAAAGATTTGGTTAAAATTCTGTCTCAGTTCTGGAGAACTGCTGCCATGCAGAAGTCCTAGAGACTGCAATTGGGAAAATACACTACATTTTTAAACTGATGTATATAAGGATAATTACGATGTCACTGAGAGGCTTGTAACCAAGCCTGAGGATTTCACCCATTCAGAGGACATGCTCAACTTGTCTATGTTTCATAAAAGAAATTTAGCCAAAGAATAAGATGAATCACATCACTTTGTAATTGTACAAGAGGTGCTAAGAAGGTTTACGACTGATGCATAAATGGTGTAAACAGCACTGGTTAAGGCTTAGTCTTATAAAACATCATTTTTTACCTTGGTCTTATTTCAAACTTTAATATTACTGCGCTCTTGTATGTTGTTCAGTGTCTCAAAAGAGACTGAAAAAACAAACAGACCAAAAATTAATCTTTGTACTCTCAATCAGACGTGTTTTTGTCCAACCTTTCTTTTCATATCCAAATAGATTCTCAGAGGAATGTAATTGATAACTTCTTAGTCCAAAAATAAGAAAATTGTGTCAAATTCTATATTGTAGTCACAAAAATCTTTAAATGATTTGAGTAATGATTTGACCCAATATTCACAGCATCAAAGTCTATAACTGTTTCCAGTTTAGCCTGTTGCTGTGAACACAATGCAATGCCATCACAGCTGTAGCTGCAGGGCCAGATGCCTTCTAAAAGATCAGTGAGGTGATAACAAGTCACTCTGGGAAAATTACTCAGCCAAGACCCTCTTGATACCAGCAAATACAATTATTTTTAATTTATACTATTTTAATATAATATAATTTATATTATGATCACATCATGATATATATTATATTATAATGGCCAGGGATGGCCTTTAATCTCATGATGATTCAAGCAATAGTTTGGAAGAAGAAAGAATTTTGGAAAAGAGCAGAAGGAAATAGAATGTAGTAAGATGGAACCAGAATGTAGACAGAAGTTGGGAACACTATTGGTGCTGAAAGAATTGTAAGGGATCAACAGAAGGGTTCACATTTGTAATTGTGTTAGACACATTGTTCTCTTAGAACACAAATTCTAGTTGTTTATGCTACATGTGCACCTAGACTAGTTGAGTTTATTCTTTAAAACACATGACTGCTTTACTGTAAGTGATGCGTTGACACACTTAGGTTTGAGGTTGTAGATGCTATGCATTCTAGACCATGTGTCTTGTGTAAGTTGGAATAACTAGTATTGAAATTGTACAACATGTGTGTCTATGTTGAATTTCTTTGTCTCCTAAGTGGAACACTCAGCTATCTTCCATTTAGCTGCAGTTAAACCATGCACAGGAGCATAGAATTGCCATAAGGCTACAATGTACTTCACAATTGCATTAAATGAATTGTTAAGAAAGAAAAATGGAAGGAAGAAACCAAATTAATGGGAAATAACTTCTTTATCTTCTATAATTAATTCATCGTTAATTCATCGTTAACACTAGGATACGTGCCAAAAACCTTTAAGCAGGCTATTATTAAACCTCTTATTAAAAAACCTCAACTAGATCCGAGAGATTTAGTAAATTACAGGCCAATCTCGAATCTACCTTTTCTGTCAAAGATACTAGAAAAGGCAGTTTCAACACAACTGTGCTCCTTTTTAGAAAGAAATGGAATCTGTGAGGATTTCCAGTCAGGATTTAGACCATACCATAGTACTGAGACTGCTCTCGTTAGAGTTACAAACGATCTACTCCTATCATCCGATCGTGGCTGTATTTCTCTATTAGTGTTATTAGATCTCAGTGCTGCTTTTGACACTATCGATCACAACATTCTTTTAAAAAGACTTGAAAACTATATTGGCATTAGTGGAACTGCTTTGGCATGGTTCAAATCGTACTTATCTGACCGTTATCAGTCTGTAGTAGTAAATGAAGAGATGTCGTATCGATCACAGGTTCAATATGGAGTACCACAAGGCTCAGTACTAGGACCGTTGCTTTTCACTCTGTACATGCTACCCTTAGGACAGATAATTAGGAAGCATGGTGTTAGTTTTCATTGCTACGCTGACGATACTCAGCTCTATATTTCCTCGCGCCCTGACGAAACCTACAAATTCACAAAACTAACAGAATGCATAGCTGACATTAAAAACTGGATGACAAGAAATTTCTTATTATTAAATTCAGAAAAAACTGATATCCTAATCTTTGGACCAAAAACTTCCTCACGAAAAAACCTTGAATACTCTCTAACACTTGACGGGTGCTCCATTAAACCTTCGTCCTCAGTTAGGAACCTGGGTGTGCTCTTTGATACCAATCTTTCATTTGAAAGTCATGTTTCTAGTATCTGTAAAACCGCATTCTTCCATCTAAAAAATATATCTAAATTACGACATATGCTCTCAATGACAAATGCGGAACAGTTGGTTCATGCATTCATGACCTCAAGACTAGATTATTGTAACGCTCTACTGGGTGGTTGTTCTGCTCGGCTTTTAAACAGACTACAGTTGGTCCAAAATGCGGCAGCTAGAGTTCTTACTAGAACCAGAAAGTATGACCATATTAGCCCAGTTCTGTCAACATTACATTGGCTCCCTATTAAACATCGTATAGATTTTAAAATCTTGCTACTTACTTATAAAGCTCTAAATGGTTTAGCTCCCCAGTACCTAAGTGAGCTCTTAATGCATTATAGTCCTTCACGTCTATTGCGATCTCAGAATTCAGGCCAGTTGATAATACCCAGAATATCAAAATCAACTGAAGGCGGCAGATCCTTTTCCTATTTAGCACCTAAACTCTGGAACAATCTTCCTAGCATTGTTCGGGAAGCAGACACACTCTGTCAGTTTAAATCTAGACTAAAAACACATCTCTTTGCTCTTGCATACACATAACACATTATCAATACATTAACATTTTTCAAATCCGTTAAAGGATTGTTACGCTGCAATAATTAGGTCGGCCGGAACTGAGAACATTTCCTATAACACTAGATATACCTGTACATCAGAATAAGAATGGCATCTACGCTAATATCTGTCTCTCTGCTTATCCTGAGGTTTGCCGGGTACTGGATCCAGGCCGTATCCAGATCAGATGGAGAACCTGTGTCTGGACCTGACTACAACGTAGCCCAGGAGACAATGGGCCTACAGATCCAGTTCTGGCTGCATCTATAATTCTGATTTTTAATCCCCGTATCCGCTTACATATATTTATATATAATCTATTTTTAATCTCTATAATAAAATGTATAATTTAGATTTTGATCTCCATATCCATTTACATATATTATATATATACCTTCCAAGGGGTTTTTTCCCTCCTAGGACTTTTTTCCCAGTGTTAGCACGCTGGGTTTTTCTCCTAGGGGGTTTTTTCCACCCTTGGGAGTCAGCCGACATTGGCTTAATGTAGCACCATCTTGTATATGTTACATATTACCACGCTTGTTTGTACAGCTTATTTTTAACCACTTCCCTTTTTTATGTGCTTCTAATATGTAAAGCTGCTTTGAAACAATTACCAATTGTAAAAGCGCTATATAAATAAATTTGACTTGACTTGACTATTTGTGCAAGAATCTTTAATGAGAAAAGTTACAATGCCCAGTATTTATCAACTAAAATAATCAACCTGATTGTCATATCTTGAATAGGCTAATCCATTCAAGAAACATGAAAAAACATGATTTAAAATTTGATTCTATTGATCTGTAACCCAGTGACAATGGGAGGTACAAGTTTTGATTTTCCTTTGCAACAAAACCACAAACAAAGTGGACAAGTGTTAGCAAACTCCTCTCTGGGAGCGCTAGATCATATGGGATCCATCTCATGAACACTTGACAAACACGGAACACACAACATTATTACACATTATTTACTTAAAACACTTATTTATATCTCAATTTGCACACATAACTGTATATACAGTTGTCTATATTATATATTGTTTTTTGCTTTTTTTTTTGCACTTTGTCTTGTAAATTTGTATATTATTATTTTATTATGTGTCTTGTCTTATCGCTGTCACTCTGTTGCACTGTGGAGCTTCTGTCACTAAAACAAATTCCTAGTATGTGGAGAATGCATCTCTGAAGTCCAAGGTAATGGATTTAGAGGCCAGATCTCGTAGACAAAATATCAAGATCACTGGTCTTCCTGAGAACATCGAGAAGGGCAACCCCACACAATTTGTCTCTGGCCTATTGCCTTCACTTTTGGGAGAAGCTAACTTTCCGCGTGACGTAAAGGTTGACCGAGCTCACTGCATTGGCCCCATCGTGAACAACAGACCACGAGTTATGATTGCCAGGACACATCATTATACTGTTAAGACTGAGATACTGCGGCTCGCCCGTAACCAAAGCCCGCTCTCTTTTGATGGGAGTCGTGTCAGTGTATTTCCGGACTTTCCAGCAGAGGTGTCTTCCCAACGCAAGCTGTTTGACAGTGCACGGGAGAAACTAAGTGCTAAAGGAATAAAATATGGCCTGTTGTACCCTGCCCGTGTCATCTTCACTTATGAGAAGACGAAGAAAATATTTTCGTCCCCGCAGGAAGCCGAATCATACATTGACAGTCTCTCACAGTGATGGAACGTAAAGTGTATAGAGGTACATCATGGTAAGACTTTATTCCTAGCTGCTGGTGGCCTGCATAATCCACTGGAATTTTTATTTATATATATTTTTATACATATATCTCTTAACGGATCAGTTGGGCCATCCGTATATTTTTTCACTAAAGATTTAATTGTCAGGTCAATAATGTTAGAAGATGTTCATGTATGTATATGCTTGCCTTTGCTTTATGAGAATGTTTATTCATTTATTTCTAAAGTTCTTCCTTGACTACTACGAGTGTAGACGGAGCTGTGTGTTACTGTTTCGCTGAACAGTTAGTTCGTCACCAATCAATTTTCACTTTTTCTTTGCTTTATCTTTTTTTCTTTCTACCTTCTCTTTGTGCTCCGTTCAGTGGTCCCACGTTTAAATGCGGTGTTTTGACTTTCGCGGGGATTCAAGAAGCGAGTTTTATTGGGTTAGAATTATGCCAGCTCATCTCTGTATTGGAAATGTTTATGTTTTTTCTTTTGTTTTGCACATTTAACAATACTTATGCGTATACTAATTCATCGCTCATTTTACCCTATGGTTTATTTCATGCTGTACTTTGATGAGTTTCCTTAAAAAGCATTTGAATATTCTGAGCTGGAATGTGCATGGTTAAAATAACATTGTTAAAAGATCTAAAGTCTTAGTGCATTTGAATTCTTTGCATGCAGACATATTGTTTCTACACGAGACTCATATTAAACATTACTGTGCTCACAGACTTAGATGAAGGTGGATAGGCCAAATGTATCACTCTACCTTCTCTACAAAAGCCTGTGGAATGTCTATATTAATACGTAAAAAAATATTCCTTTTCAACATTTGTCCACTAAACAGGATATTAATGGTATATATGCTCCCAATTTCGATTACCCACATTTTTTCCGATCTGTTTTTACAGTTTTTCACAATCGCTTAACAAGTTTCCTAAACTCTTAACAAGGTTAGCACAACATCCGTCTTTGTAGGCTATACAATTAACACATTTCTTGTTGCTTTGATACAAAATGCATACAGTTAACACCAATTTAAAATGCTTGAACTTCTTTTACACACAAGCTCAACCAAGACCAAAACAATGTAATTTTAGTCAAATTTACAAATGCTTTCACACTGTATGTCAGAACAGATAACATCATGTTCTAAACATAACTTATATAGGCTAAAGTCAAAGTGAACAGCTGTTCATATTGTGAATTGAAACACAAATATATTCCCTGTATTTTATTCCATTGCTAATGAGAAACAGCTTATTGAAATTATGCAAATATATAAATCACAGCTGATTCCCAAGACGAGTACCAGGACAAGGGAGAGGAGTTAGAATGCGTGGTGGCGCTCAAAGAAGGACCAGAGCTAGGGTAACTGATCAAATAAGAGCTACTATCATTGACCATGTCATAAACCACTGGCTATCATACAGAGAGGCTGGTGAACGAGTACAGCCAAATCTCAGCCGGGACACAGTGGCATCCATTGTCCGTATTTTCAGAGAAACCAACAGGTAGGATATTGCTTCTCCTACAGCAAAGTGTAAATAATTTTACAATTTACTGTATTAGAGTGACTGTATGCCTCCGGTCTCTAATATGTAACTGTATTTTGTCCCTCTAAGGATTCAACGTCTACCTCCCTCAGGGGGCAGAGGAAAGCTCTTGAATGAAGAACAGGAACTTGCTATTGTCAACATGGTGATTGCTGACAATGAAATAAAACTGAAGGACATTCAGTCCAGAGTTGTAGAGGACAACCTTGTCTTTGGGAACATTGCAGTAATCAGCATAACATCCATTTCTCGGACTCTAGCTAAACACAGAGTCCGAATGAAACAACTATACAAAGTTCCTTTTGAAAGGAACAGTGAGCGCATCAAAGAACTCCGTCACCAATACGTCCAGGTAAGGTTATGCAATACAGTCATTACTGTACTATACACAGTGTGTTTTGCAGTAAACTACTCTATAAACCTGGAGTACATTAGAACATAAAGTAGATATACAGTACAGCACAGCATTTACATACACTGTGTCTAAATACTTTCAGAGAGTCATGGAGTTGGAGGCCAATCAAGTCCCACATGAAATTATCTATGTTGACGAGGCTGGCTTCAACTTGGCGAAAAGGCGTCGCCGTGGGAAAAACATAATTGGCAAAAGGGCCACAGTTATCGTGCCGGGCCAGAGAGGAGCCAACATCACCATGTACGCCGCAATCTCCAACAACGGTGCACTCCTGCATAAATGTGAGATTGGCCCCTACAACACTGACCGCCTTCTCCTGTTTTTAGAAGACCTGCACAAAAGACTGGTGCCAGAGGTAGAAAGGGGACAGGTGGGAGACCACTTGCAAATATATGTTATCACATGGGACAATGTGGCATTCCACCATTCCCGTGCAGTCACAGCCTGCTTTGACGCCCATCCAAGGATGATGTCCCATTTCCTTGCCCCTTACTCCCCTTTCCTCAACCCCATTGAGGAGTTTTTCTCAGCCTAGATATGGAAGGTTTTGACCATCGTCCACATGACCAAATGTCCCTCATGGATGCAATGGATGCTGCATGCCAAGACATCACAGCTGAACACTGCCAGGGGTGGATAAGGCATGCCAAAAGATTCTTGCCAGAGAAGATATCAGGTGTGATGTGGATGAGAACATGTGGCCAAATGCAGAAGACCGGGCAGATTAGAAGATTACTTTGTTTTGTTTTTTTTATTATAATTCCGGTTCTTTTTCTGTTTGTATATCTTGCAGTAATGTCCTTTTGCAAATAAAGTCTTCACTGCAGCAATTCTGTGTCTGTATTTTTTATTTTTTTTACATAAACTTTTACATTTTATAAAGCTACTCTGAGATGGTCATTCATTTTTTGTATTGAATTTCTGCAGCAAAAGAAACAAAATGCATGCATTTACTAAACCCAACAAAACAAAAATGTAGAGAGGCTTCAAAAGAAACTACAATGCAAAACACAATCTATGATCAATACAGTATACTGTCTATTGTATAAGGGCAGACCTGACACATAAAATAATGCAGTTTCTGTAATTTTAGCTTATGATAGTGTTTTTTTTTTTGTCATTGTGCTATGATTGACTAAATGTTCCTGTTGGAAGAGAACATGTGTTAGTGTTTTGAATAATTATTTGATTTTAAAACATGTTTGCAGTGTTTTGTTAGACATAGTGTATTGTGTTAGTTTATTATTGTATTTTGTAAATTAGTTTTGGGGTTTAGTTTACAATGTGTGATTTTGAGCATGAAATTAACCGTTTTGCCAATTGTGTGTTTTAGGTGTGTTGGTGCGTTAAGAGTTTAGGAAAATTGTTAAATGTATCGAAAAAACTGTCATAGCGATTGTAAAAAACTGTAATATCATTCCTGATATTGACTCCACTCATCTTATTGTTGGAATTTATTTATTGATCTGCTGAAACATCTGCTCATGCTCTCTTGTTTTTAATTCACCTGCACTCTGCACTTTTTGCACTATGCAATTTATAAAATAAATTTTGTACTTTCTAGACCTCTTCAGTCTTTTTGGATTCAGTGTGCGGTCAGTCATTTTTTTCTGTTTTGCTCAAGTATTTTTTTGTTTCAGGCATAAGGGTGGGTTCTGAGCGTTTCAGGCATAAGGGTGGGTTCTGAGCGTGTTTCAGGCGTAAGGGTGGGTTCTGAGCGTTTCAGGCGTAAGGGTGGGTTCTGAGCGTTTCAGGCGTAAGGGTGGGTTCTGAGCGTTTCAGGCGTAAGGGTGGGTTCTGAGCGTTTCAGGCGTAAGGGTGGGTTCTGAGCGTGTTTCAGGCATAAGGGTGGGTTCTGAGCGTGTTTCAGGCGTAAGGGTGGGTTCTGAGCGTGTTTCAGGCGTAAGGGTGGGTTCTGAGCGTTTCAGGCGTAAGGGTGGGTTCTGAGCGAGTTTCAGGCGTAAGGGTGGGTTCTGAGCGTTTCAGGCGTAAGGGTGGGTTCTGAGCGTGTTTCAGGCATAAGGGTGGGTTCTGAGCGTGTTTCAGGCATAAGGGTGGGTTCTGAGCGTGTTTCAGGCATAAGGGTGGGTTCTGAGCGTTTCAGGCATAAGGGTGGGTTCTGAGCGTGTTTCAGGCGTAAGGGTGGGTTCTGAGCGTTTCAGGCGTAAGGGTGGGTTCTGAGCGTTTCAGGCGTAAGGGTGGGTTCTGAGCGTGTTTCAGGCATAAGGGTGGGTTCTGAGCGTGTTTCAGGCATAAGGGTGGGTTCTGAGCGTGTTTCAGGCATAAGGGTGGGTTCTGAGCGTGTTTCAGGCGTAAGGGTGGGTTCTGAGCGTTTCAGGCGTAAGGGTGGGTTCTGAGCGTGTTTCAGGCGTAAGGGTGGGTTCTGAGCGTGTTTCAGGCGTAAGGGTGGGTTCTGAGCGTTTCAGGCGTAAGGGTGGGTTCTGAGCGTTTCAGGCGTAAGGGTGGGTTCTGAGCGTGTTTCAGGCGTAAGGGTGGGTTCTGAGCGTGTTTCAGGCGTAAGGGTGGGTTCTGAGCGTGTTTCAGGCGTAAGGGTGGGTTCTGAGCGTTTCAGGCGTAAGGGTGGGTTCTGAGCGTGTCTCAAGCGTAAAGGTGGGTTCTGAGCGTGTCTCAGGCGTAAGGGTGGGTTCTGAGCGTGTTTCAGGCGTAAGGGTGGGTTCTGAGCGAGTTTCAGGCGTAAGGGTGGGTTCTGAGTGTTTCAGGAGTAAGGGTGGGTTCTGAGCGGGTTTCAGGCATAAGGGTGGGTTCTGAGCGTGTTTCAGGCGTAAGGGTGGGTTCTGAGCGTGTCTCAAGCGTAAGGGTGGGTTCTGAGCGTGTTTCAGGCGTAAGGGTGGGTTCTGAGCGAGTTTCAGGCGTAAGGGTGGGTTCTGAACGAGTTTCAGGCGTAAGGGTGGGTTCTGAGCGAGTTTCAGGCGTAAGGGTGGGTTCTGAGCGTGTCTCAAGCGTAAGGGTGGGTTCTGAGCGTGTTTCAGGCGTAAGGGTGGGTTCTGAACGAGTTTCAGGCGTAAGGGTGGGTTCTGAGTGTGTTTCAGGCGTAAGGGTGGGTTCTGAGCGAGTTTCAGGCGTAAGGGTGGGTTCTGAGCGAGTTTCAGGCGTAAGGGTGGGTTCTGAGTGTTTCAGGCGTAAGGGTGGGTTCTGAACGTGTTTCAGGCGTAAGGGTGGGTTCTGAGTGTTTCAGGCGTAAGGGTAGGTTTTGGGAGGGTTTCAGTGCAGTCTGTCATAAAAAGATGAATATAAGAAGTAAATAATAAAGAATTAGGTATGAGGGTTGAGTCTTCTTGATGCACAAAGTTAATGATGAAGCGCGATTTTCCCCCAAACCACTTCACAAGAAATCCCAGCCTGCAAGTAATTGCATTGTGATGGGTAGGTTTACATCAGTGTTTGGTAGGAAATCAAAATCTGCAGCTGCAGGGTGGCATTACTTGCTGATGTCACACTTGGATGATGCTCATCTCAGTCCACTGCAGTGACCGCAGGCTGCAGCGAGCCCTACTTGAATGACACTGCAAGTCTGCTGCCAGACCCCCCCCCCCCTTACAGGAGTGAATCTGCTATTTAGTCACAGACAGTTCTGTCCAGTGCAGTCGACAGCAAGACGCAGTGCGAGTCTGACAGTGCAAGTCTGCATCCAGATCCTTCTCGACGGTTCTGTTTCCTTGTGGAAAGGTAAGGATGTGTTATTGTTCTCTGTGTCATCTATTTAATTTTTTTAAATTATATTGGCCAATCATGCTAGTTAAAGAAATATAATGTTTATTTATGTATATGTTTGCTTATTTTTGATGAATGGTTTCGTATTTGTAATATTATTTAGTATTTTGTAAATTCATCTGACATTTATCTTTATTTGTCATATGTTCTAGTTAATTTTTTAGTCAGTTCCATGTGATTAGTATTCATTTAACTGCAGCCACAACTATATTATTTCCTTTTATAATTTGCAGTGCACTGTAAATCTTTGATCTTGATTGGTAACTTATGCTGCTTTCACATGATCGAAAATTTGATAATTCCCACTTCTGAAGTCGTAATTACGAGCTCAGTGCATTCATGTTTCAAAATGGGAGGGCGTTCATGGACACTCTGATGTCATGTTTACCACTTGGAAGTTCTGAAATAATTTTGATACCCAAATTGCTGGCCATAAACTTTAAATGGGGTTTTATTGGTCCCACTTTATATTAAGTGGCCTTAACTACTATGTACTTATATCAAAAAATAAGTACAATGTACTTATTCGGTTCATACTGAATTGCAAAATACTTTTGCTGCTTTTGAGGTGGGATACGGGTAAGGTTAGGGAAAGCTTTGGTGGTATGGGTAGGTTTAAGGGTAGGGGTAAGGTGTAAGGGATGGGTCAACAGTGTAATTATAAATGTAATTACAGAAATTAATTATAGATGTAATTACACGCAGGTGTTTTTAAAATATAAGTACAATGTAAAAACATGTATGTACACAATATGTGCATTGTATCAAATGATTAATTTAAATGTAAGTACATAGTAGTTAAGGCCACTTAATATAAAGTGGGACCGTTTTATTTCCCACAACAGCTAGATCGTCTTGTCTTATCATTAATGTAGTACATCTAGATACAGAAAAAAATGTTTGTGAATGTTTATATGGTTGTCAATGCCTATAATATTGGCTTTAATAGGATTTTCCCAATAAACAGGCAAGAATAAATCTGGTGTCCTCCATGATTCCTGTTCATTCCGACAACAAAGCAGTTGAATAGAAAAATAGCTCGTAATCATGACTTCTGAAGTGGGAATTATGAAATTTTGCTGTGTCATTTGAATGTGATGAATGTGGGAGATGTTGCAGATTGCTGTTTGCCGCATAGTCTGTCGCCACCCATTAACGCCCAACCCCCCAACCCCCAACCCCCTCCCTCCTCCCTCCTCCCTGCCCCGCCTCGCCAGGCCCCGCCCAGTCCCAAGACCAGAGTCTTATATGATTTTGTGGAAGTTATGAATAAAAAAATAAATAATAGAATTATTCACATATTCTTGTCTCATTTGTCTTATCCTATCCTTATCCTAGAATGAGTAAATTAAGGCTAATGCTAAATTTAGTTTAGACTTATGCTAAATAGCAGGCTAACCAAACTAAATATTTATTTATCGTAGAGGGGCTCTAACTCTGACGCTTCCACTACCAACATCTACACAACTCGGAAAAGACGCAGCTTACTCTGCATTAGGTAGGCCTAAGATGTTTTTTACTCTTTGTCATTCATTATAAATTTTAAATGTTGAAGATATGATACATATAACAGTATGAAATGTAGAGTATATGCTGTAACCACAATAGACATTTAGAAGTCTCTCCAAAAACAATTGTGATGTTGATGTTGAGGAAGCCCCATTCTCATTCAAATCAGAGTTGTGGCGGCTTTCCAAAGACTAAAAATGATAGTGGTGAGGTGGTAACAGACAAAACAAAAACTGTGTGCAGACACTGCAAGAAGATGTTAATATACACTAACAGCACAACGGATATGATGCAGCACATAAACCGTCGACACAGTGAAAAGCTCACAGCCGTCTGTATGTAAAAAGCTATTAATAGGCCAAAGCATACTGACCGGAGGATTTGCAGCCCCACTTGCAATGCTGAGTCTGAGAGCTGCGGAGATCACACCTGCAATGGTGTTTTCATGGCAAAAGATATGAGGCTGTTTTTTGTCATAAAAAAAAGGATTTTGGCTAACAGTGAACACACTGGAACCCAGATACCCCATCCCATCATCTACATGACATCGATACTTTGGATGGCTCAGACATCCATGATGCGGACGACATAGTGAGGCTTCTTAAGCCACTAAAAATGGCCACCACTGTGCTGTGTGATGAAAAAAATCCAACTGTCTCTCATTGTGCCCTTGAAGGATTAGTTCACTTTCAAATGAAAATAAGCCCAATCACACGTAAACATTCAGCCATGCTTCAAAAAAGGGAGTTACATTTCAACATTATTAATTAAGCATTATCATGTGAGCATACCACATCAAGGACAAGGAATGACTGTGAATGAACTCCGGTCCAATGGCATATGGATTTTAGGATGCAGTAGTGCAGTCTCTTCTCATATCTATAAATGTTTGAAATGCAGGAAGTTCAGAATGTGTACAGAAGAACAAACAATGGTTGATCTCCCTGAAGATCGCACGCAGATGACTCTGCCTTTTCTGTTTTGTGGGATGGATTCTTTTGGCCCATTCTATGTCACAGATGGTAGAAGAGAACTCAAGTGTTATGGCTTGTTGCTAACTTGCCTATGTTCCAGGGCAATACACATTGAAATGCTTGATGACTTATCTACTGATGCATTTATTAATGCCCTACGTTCCTTCATTGCTGTTCGTGGAACTGTTCGCCAAATCCGATGTGATCAAGGCACAAACTTTGTTGGTGCAAACCGAGAGTTTATGGGTGCAATAGAAGCAATGGATCAAGAGCAGTTGAAGAAATTAGGATGTGAGTTCATTATGACTGTCCCATTTGCAAGTCATATGGGTGGTGTCTGGGAAAGACAGATACGAACAGTAAGAAATGTCCTGACCGCTGTTCTTGATCAGTCATCTAAAAGACTTGATAGCACCTCCCTGCGAACTCTGCTGTAGGAAGTTATGGCTATTGTGAATAGTCGGCCCTTGACCATTGAACATCTAAATGACCCATTGGATCCAGAGCCTCTTACACCGAATCACATCTTGACTATGAAGTCTACGATTATTGAGCCACCCCCTGGAGAGTTTATTAAAGAAGATCTTTATCTCCGTAAACGATGGCGTAGGGTGCGATATTTAGCCAATAGCTTCTGGTCACGTTGGAAGAAGGAGTATCTTTTAAATCTTCAGCACAGGCAGAAATGGAATAAGAATCGCAGGAATGCTAAAGTAAATGATATTGTTATCTTGCAAGATGACATCACACCACGTAACAAGTGGAAATTGGCCAAGGTGAGAAAGATGAAGCTTTTAATGAGTGACTCTTCCCTGGAGGAGAAGGGTAAACGTTCATCTAAGCCTAGCTATCTAGAGCGTCCAATCCAGAAGACAGTTACACTCTTGGAAGCAGACTGAAGATTAATGAAGTTTTGCCTATGTACTCTATCATTCCATGGCTTAGTTAACACTTCATGGTTATATTTCAAGTGTTACTTAATACCATACTAGTTACTATAAAGAAATCACAAGTGATTGGTGGAAGTGTAACAGATGTCTAAATATGGTCATGAGACACCATTGGTTAAGCGGAACTAATTATGGTGGAACTGTTTTACCGGGGGCCATAAACAGATGCAATATAACCAAGAGGGTCATATTGAGAGGCTAGCACTCTATAAATATTGCACATGGTGGGCTCCTCTGTGGATAGTGGGTGGTTTCAATAGCCAAGCTTGTCGGAGGGGCAGTTCCAAGAGAGCCTGAGTGTAGACTCTTGTGGGTCTGTCTTGTTTACAGACAGCCATAGCTCACAGCTTTCCGACTGTGCTTCAGTTGGTAGATTGACAATTACCTCTGGGTGGTTACTGGCCTACTGTCTTATTTCAAACCCCCCAGCAGATAACAATGTTCTTTCGTCTATGAGCTATTTGGCCTCATCAGGGCATATGTGTCTAATGTCCTCCCTTTGCTATGGAGTCTGACCTGAACCACTTTCAACGTGACTCTACCAGAGCGAGTTACTTGATCAAGGTTAACTGTGCAGGGTACTGTATTCACAGTAAGGATGCTCTTGTTGATGTTGGATGCGGTTTCATGAAAAATTGACAAGTGTTGTTCACCACAATTGGAACATGGCTTTTTCAGGGTGTAGTTCGCCGGCTCATGACCTCTACCACATCTCCAGCATCTGTTGTTGTCCTTTATCCATGCTGTTATTTGTGCAACATTTCGTTTACCAAATTCAGGACAAGAGCTGAGGTAATGCTTTTGGCATTTGCAGAAGGGGCAGTATGGCTTTAAGTTTTCCCATTTCTTGGCTTTTGTCTGCTTTTTCTTTGACTGAAAAGATGAGGTGGAGGGCCTTTCTATCGCATGATCCATGCCATAGTAGACTGTGGACTGTACCTTTGTTGGCTTCAGGGTTTTCTGTTCTCTATTCTCAGAGCGAGGTCTATCTGAACTGTAGAGATCAGCTGCTCTCTTTGATATCTGAAGTGCTTGTGATTTTCTCTCAAGCCACTCTGCAAACTCAGGCAGAGTCTAGGTTCTATCTGTCCCATTCTGGATAATGCCCTTGGTCATGCAGTATTCAACAAAGCTATCTCTATGACCCGTCCAATGTATTAAGGAGGTCAACAAGAGTACTATCTGATAATGCAAAGTCCTCAAAACCTTGAGCATCCCCTGGTTTCAGTGGAGGTGTGCAGAGAATCAGGGGCACAGGAGACATTTTCAAAGTTGGGAGGGGGGCCAAACTGCGTTTGGGGGGGGGGGGGGGGGGGGGGGGGGGTTGTTATTGTTATGACCACGGACGGTGCACGGACATTTACGCCCTAAATTGTAATGGACAGGAGCTCACGGTTCACATCGAGAGAAATGGGAATGCGGGGGCACTGCAATGCAACCGCAAAGGGCACTTTCACTTTCGCGATCAAAGTGCACGCCACTGATAAGCTTTGTAAATGCAGTATTAAAGTATACACATACCGATTAAACGCGCAGGTCTCCTCTCGTGCGTCCTCTCCACTGTGTCGCCGGTCGAGGCAATAACTTTAGTTTCGCTTTTAGATATCTCTTTTATAGATGCCATCAATGCTTTTAACTTTCTAGATGTAATTACCGAAATCAAAACAGTCCATAAATTACAAATCCTCACGAAAACTTCAGTCAAGCCAGCTCACGTGTCAACCTGAGAGATCAGCCTCCTTACCTTAAAGTGCCAAATTTCTCGGTTTCTAAATGGATGGTTTGGCTTGACTGACAAACTCTAACGTTCGGCCACAATTTATATACCATCGACCTGTCCTAAAACGTTAGCACGCTCTGATCGATTGCTTGGAGATCGCGTGTTTCTCCGTTCGAGAGCACATTTCCTGTTCACATCTGCGACAAAACAGTTGATTATTTACGAATAAAAGCTCACAGAAACGTGAAAATGGTCTCATTTGAAAGAAAATATCCTAAGCTAAAAGATGATATATTGTGACTGATTGAAGCAGCCCTTATCAACTGTGCGGGGGAGAATGTTGCCGATTTCTCCTTGTACCAGTTGTGGGGGCTGTCCATAGCGCTGTTTCAAAGCTTGCATGGCTCTTGTACCATGCTTGGAACTTGAACTGGCTGTACAGTGGAGGGGAATGGTGCAGAATATGACTGGCTGAGGTATTGCGTCTAGGAGTCTGGTAGGTCTATAGCACTGTGTGTATGGACCTGAATAACTTACAGATTACAGTGGGGAGGTTACTGAGAACTGAGACATCAGAGGCTGCGCTGGAGCAAATACTGGTAATGACTGTGTGAACTGTGGTTGTATGTAATTGGGATTCACTTAGGCAGTCAACAGCAGTCCATCCAGCAACATATTGACAGCTTGCCTCTTCTCTATGCAGACACAAGACCAGGTTCACAAAGCCCTGAAAACATAGCAACATACTCTTCTCAAATTATACCTGCACATTTATCAACCACAGCATTACTTCAGCTACACAGTAAGCCTCCAGTCCAGCTACCGTCAGGGTTATTGCCTCAGGCTCAACAGTCCTTGTCTCGTCCAGCATCTGTCCCTGTTACAGAGCGTCATGTAGCACAACATGAGTTGGTAGGCATGGTAGTAGTCCTGATGCATGCGTAGTGAACCTTTGCCTTGCTCAAGAGACTTATGTAATGTGCTTTCTAGTTCCCTGATTTGCTCTTGAACATTCCAAACATACTCCTCCACTTTACGTAACCTTGTAGTCTCAGTGTACTGCTCTGTCCAACGTCTGTCAGGTGTAGAAGTTCTATAGTCCACATCTGGAGCAGAGACAGTCATATCACTAATATGCATATGCTGTAAATCCTCTCGCATAGAGGGTGGAATGAGTTGCCGTGATTGGGAAGTAAGAACAAAGTCCTCCAGATGTCCAGGAATTCTTCAGATCCTGATAGGACAGAGACTCTGTTGTTCTTCAGTGCAATCTCATGATGCTGCCATGAGGATGAGATGTTGAATCCAGCTCGAAGGACGACTTTGTTAAAGATGCATGTGCGTGGCTGCACTGGCTTGTCAACATCTATTCCTCAACTTCGATCAGAAAGTTTACAGGCAAAAGTTCAAAACAGCTTCTGTTTCTAAACATTGACTTATTCCTATCAATCTACAAGCAATTTGTTTTGATACAGTGAAATAAAAGAATAACAATGAATAAATAAAACTTCTCAAATACTAAATGCAATGCTTGCAAATATTTATCACAATAAATAAAGCAACACTGAATTGGGAACTGAGGAATACAGATTGAAATTACACTAATGCTAATGCTTGCTCCAGTAATAGAACGATCACCACAACATGATGCTGGGCACAATCAAATAGGCCTACTTGTTAAACATCTTGTAAACAACACAATCAAACTGTAATACTATTATAATAGCAGCACAAATATTCCAGCGATCCATTTCAGCATCATTAATATATGTATTTGCAGGAAACACAGAACTTTATCACGTATTTGTACATCTGTTAATCGAAACTCTCTTCTTAGCATGTCCATAAATATCATGGCAAAACAACAATATATAGTATATGCACACGTACCTCTTTATACAGTATATACACACACATTCACATGGCAATGTACATTCATGTAAACTTAAAACAAACTATGGTCTGTCTCGTTGCAGTGGCAGAACAGTCTTTGAACTGAACTTTTTGTGCATGTTTGTGCATGACCCTGACTCCGCCCATGTGATCTCACTAACTAATTCAAAATAAGAGTTCAACAGGGATTTTATACAAGACAAGTATACCTAAGTGCAATTTTAAGTATATTCAGTGAAGTACATAAAAAGTAAAGTATAAATTTTTATTTTTAGTTTAAAAGAAGTATACTTATAGCACACTTGAATAAACTAGGGATATAAAGCTGTTTTGGTAAATCAGTGAGCTCAATCTATACAAGGACTTTAATAACAGCTTTCATTGGGTGTGGAGATTAATCTTTATCTTATTTCTGTGTTGCAGGTTCAGGCACGATGAACATCATTATTCCCAAGAGCAAAACAAAAAGCACTGACATCTGTGGAGCGGGCAAATACTATTATATAATCCGCTCTGATCTCGGATGCTATATGAAGATAGGTAGTGTCAATAGAGGTTCAGACATCTCTGTTTTCAGCCTGCACCCTGCCTGCAAAAATGGAGACCATTACCTTGGAGGTGAAGATGGCTCCTTTTACATCATCAAGGGCAATTCCTATCGCAGAGTCACCAACCTGACGACAGACAGCAGTGCTAAAGTTTACAGCCTTCATCCCAACTGTCAGGGTGGAGACCACTACTTCTCAGCCTCTGACAAGTTTTTCATCATCTTCCAGGAAAGGGGAACTTTTCGAATAACAACAGACATGAATACAGACTTGGATGCTGAAGAATACAAGCTGCATCCCAACTGCAGAAATGGTCTCTATTACTGGGGCCTGTCAAACGACTGCTTCTTCCTCAAGCCAGTCTCAGAGTGGGGAGTTGAGTATTACAAATGTACCGACCTTGGCGAAGATGAGTGCATTGGTGTCTATTCTGTTCATCCTGATGTTCTTAACTTCCTTCCTGGTGGGCTGACAGTAACTATAGGCCCATCCTTTGGCAATTGGGAGAATATTAAAGCTACTAATGACAGCAATACACCAGCAACATGGCAAAAGAAAATCAATAAAAAGGTGGGATACAATAAGGAGCAGATGTCCCAGATCACGCACAACTGGAAGATAGCCACGTCAGCCTTGATTGAATCTGGAGAACATGCAAAGTTAATTTTGAAGTTGCACCTCTTCTTTTTTGGAGATTTTCATGTCAGCACTAAAAAGGAAAGCTGTAATGAAATGATTGAAGTGGAAGAACAACTCATATTTGAGCTGAAGCCAAATGAGTCTGTATATCTGTGGCAGTAAAAAATGGGTCTTGGTGAAGAACCAGTGTTGTTCTGCCATGATTTAAAGATCACTAATGATCCAAACCCTCCAACTGAAGTCCCGCTGCCACCTGCACAATCATGGAAACATATTAGAATGCTTCAACTCCAAGGATAACCAAGTGCTTTAGTTAAATGCCTTAATTATAACTTCTCTAGTAATTATTTAGATATCCACATGCATTGCTTAAAATGAGCCTGGAATTGTGTAATAGCAAAGAGATTTTTCAGTTATAGTCAATGTAACTACAAATGACAACACTATCCATTATGGTATTATTGAAACTTGGTGTTTATGATTAAAAGAAACTGACAGAAACCTACCTTAAATCTCATGAAATTCCATCTTAAAATCTCACACATGCAACACAACTGCAGATCTTTCAATGTCGAGTACATATAAACAAATAAATCCTTTACCCCGATTCACAACATTAGGTTTATAATAAAATTTGAGCTGTCATTTTTGTACAGTACATGTCAGTTTCATGTTTCTTTTTTAGGAGGGGCGAGATTCTGTAGACACATGTCTGCCATTCTCATACCATATCATATCTCAAGTCTCAAAATCACAGCTGATGTATTTGTCACTAGGTTCTTTCAGCTTAATATGAAACAGCTCTGGTGACCTTCATCCACCAAGATTTACAATGTACACGGCACTTGTTGTGGTTTGGACTTTTATGCCAAACCCTTGTGAAAAAGAAGTGCACTTTAGTATACTTTTATAAAGTGTAATTATTGCACAAATAATATACTTTAAAAGAAGACACTTAAAGGGATAGTTCACCCAAAAATGAAAATATGATGTTTATCTGCTTACCCCCAGGGCATCAAAGGTGTAGGTGACTTTGTTTCTTCAGTAGAACACAAATGATGATTTTCAACTCCAACAGTTTCCGCCTGTCAGTCGTATAATGCATGTCAATGGGAACTCCATCTATAGAAGTAAAAAAAAACATTCACAGACAAATTAAAATTAAACCCTGCGGCTCGTGACGACACATTGATGTCCTAAGACACGAAACGATCGGTTTGTGTGAGAAACCGAACAGTATTTATATCATTTTTTACCTCTAAAACACCACTATGTCCAACTGCCTTGAGCATCCGGTGTGTGAGGTCTGAATGCTCTCTGATGCCGGACGCACTTATTGAAGCATAGTGCGAACAATCACTTCCGGCATCAGAGTGTATTCAGACCTCACACACCGGATGCTCAAGGCAGTTGGACATAGTGGTGTTTTAGAGGTAAAAAATGATATAAATACTGTTCGGTTTCTCGCACAAACCAATCGTTTCGTGTCTTAGGACATCAATGTGTGGTCACGAGCCGCATGGTTTAATTTGGATTTGTCTGTGCATGTTTTTTTTATTCTCATAGATGGTGTTACCGTTTCAATGCATTATATGACTGACAGACGACAACGGTTGGAGTTAAAAATCATCATTTGTGTTCTACTGAACAAACAAAGTAAAGTTTTTGAGGAAAATAGCATCTACACTGCCGGAATTCTACAAGAAGAAGATGGTGCAAGATGAGCATTTGTGGTTAAAACGTATATATAATATATATATATATATTTTTTTAGAAAATGAGCGATGGTTTCTCTAAATAAGACTCTTATTTCTCGTCTGGGATCGTGTAGAGCTCTTTGAAGCTGCACTGAAACTGACATTTGGACCTTCAACCCGTTGAATCCCAGTGAAGTCCACTATATGGAGATAAATCCTGGAATGTTCTCCTCAAAAACCGTCTCAGGTTACGTACGTGACCATGGTTCCCTGAGAACAGGGAACGACACTCTGTGTTTGAACACTTTGGGGAACGTCATCACGTGAACCGGTGTCTGAAAGCAATTGTCAAATCTCACCAATCCTATTGGCCAGCGACAGCCTATGACATCATCGTAGCGTGACCCGGAAGTATATAAGGAGCGCCTAGAGAACCAGTCTGTACCTTATCGTCTGAAGGGACTGTTCAGCAGGCAGCCTCGATGCATGGCTAGGAAATGCAGAGTCTCGTTCCCTGTTCTCAGGGAACCATGGTTACATACGTAACCTGAGACGTTCCCTTTCGAAAGGGAACTCAACTCTGCATTTGAACAATTTGGGGAATGCTATACCCACACCGCCATGCTTGAGGGGAGTGCATGCCAGAAATGTCTAGAAAAATGTTAGAACTAGCAGCTTCAACTGAAGTGCCAGAACCACTCAACCTACGGGTCATACATAGGCTGTCAGTGACAGCATTCCCTATGGCCAACAGCCCAAGCTAAAAAGCCTCAAAGAGGCCTTCCACAGAAGGCCAACCAAGGCCGCTCAAGGCTTCTGAAACCAAGTTTCTTTTTAAAGAAAATAGGGTACCTTTAAGGGAATATGGCCAGTGGGCCTGAGGGAACCCTAGCCAGTCACTTGTCAGGGGAGCGTACTCGACCCTGATTGCCACCAGGGAGGCCTGACCTGGTCTATTTACCAAAACCTAGTCTTGGCCCACATCCTGTCTGATCACAGAGCCTCCAAATGCATTCTTCAGAGAAGATATCCAGTAAGAGTGACTGCAAAAGAGGCAGTAACTAACTCAAACCAAAGCGTAGAGATGGGCATCCTGGAGAGCAAGACTCAGCTTAGCGCTTTTTACCCTTACCAATGAGGGGAGTAACACTCTGCTCAATCTTAGGATCTACTCAGCACTTGATTATTTGCGCTGAGGAGGCTGTGTACTCCAAAAGGTATCTGACAAGGAGAGTGTATAACAGCCTAGGGGCTGATCCTAATAGGGAGGCTTCAGAGAGGCCTTCAACCACTGACTAGCTTAGGGAGCCAAGTACTATGCAGGACAACCCTCAACTGAGGGGAGTACAGAGCTCAACCTGACAGATAAACTATACTGTAGGCACATAATCATGGAGGCTCCAGAAGGGCCTGCCACATGATACAAATTCTAAACATGTAGAAATACATAGCAGTCTTATTTCTAATACCAGCATGCATTCAGTCTGCTTAAGAAACGCCCAGAACTGGGAGGGAAGCTTAAAGGGATAGTTCACCCAAAAAATGAAAATTTGATGTTTATCTGCTTACCCCCAGCACATCCAAGATGTAGGTTACTTTTATTCTTCAGTAGAACACAAATGATGATTTTTAACTCCAACCTCTGCCATCTGTCAGTCAAAGCTCTCACTGAACTATCCCTTTAAGAAGGGGCCTGTGAAGGTCACACACCTGAACAGCTTTGCTAACTGAATTTAAATGCAGTAGAATTAGAGTGAGAGTGCCTACATAACAGTCTACCTAACACAATCCGATGAGCAGTGTACTCAGTAAAAACACTGTTTACTCTTTAAAGCAAGAGGAGTATAGCATACGCCAACATGCCCTAAAGGAGGCCCAAAAGAGGGCCTGCAACTACTAGTGTTCTAAGCTCAAAGGGAGCCAAGTAGAGTAACCATCATTCTCAAATGAGGTTACCTAGTTTAACTCAACCTGAGCTATCATACCACCAGGTTATGTACTCAGTACCAAAACACCTTCCACTCTGAAGTAAGAGGAGTACAACCCTACACCATCATGCTCTAAAGGAGGCCCGAACGGAGCCTACAACTCAGACCGACACATGGCGTCAGCTTCTAGTGGCAAATACTAAGCTCTCAGGGAGCCACATATAGATCCAAACTATATAGTGAGGTTCAACTATAAACTCAACCTGCACTTAATTCCAATACACAAATTCCAACCGGCAATGTACTCAGTGCTTACACTTAATGCTCTTAAGGCAAAAGGAGTACAGAACTCTGCCAGCATATTCCGAAAGAGGCCCAGACCGAGCATACTATTCTTGGAGGCACGGGCGTCAGCCAGTGGAAGTTCTTCCACAATTAGCCTGTGCCATCATGTTCTCAGAGGAGGCCCAAAAACAGGGCATGCGACTGCAATAGACACATGGCCTCAGCCAAAGGTATCTATCCAAGCTACGAAGGGAGCCTAATCTGAGAACCAAACAAAGAGAGGTTACCTATCTTAACTCAACCTGAGCTTAAATTTACACATTCCAACAGGCAATGTACTATGGAATAACCTGTGTCTGAAGGAGGCCTAACAACTGGCCTACCATGTCAAAACAGACCTAGACATAAACCTGTGGCAGTGCTATATTTTAAGTGAGTGAAACTCTCGATCAGAAACAATCCACCAACAAGAGCTTGTGGTAAACAAGCAACAAAATGCTAGAAGGAGGCTTAAAACATGAAAGCCTTCAACTTCAATGCAAACCAATCTTGTGGCAGTGTTTGATTGTAAGGGTAGCTATGCAATCCAACAGGTCATGTACTCATACATACCTTTCTTCTTAACGCAAGGGGAGTACAAATAATCACCATGCTCTGAAGGAGGCCAAAAACCAAGTCTACTACTACAGAAACAGGTACTAACCTGTGGCAGCAATAGAGTAAAGCTCACACTGTGTAGGGCAAAACTTAGAGCTTAAAGCATAAAAGTGATGCTTTATTTTTCATTTACACCATCCTGAAACACAAGGATTGATGCCTTTCACCAGTCAGAAGTTTACACGACTGTACTGAACCTTAGGGAATGGGAGCTAGATAAAAGCTGACACCATTACACTCACACTTGAATGTTAATTCAAGGGGTTCAGGGGAAACAGCAAACACAGTATGAATGAAAAAAACTCTAGACAAGTGGGGCCTAGCAACACTAGCATTACTACCACCTGAGACAACGGCACCAGGGAGGTCAGTGATCGCCTGCTACCTTGGCTGCAATCTGTCTTGTACCTACACTCAAGGGGTAAAGGGCTAGTTTCCAAGTGAGCAAACTCTAACTGAAACATCTACCAACAAACGTAGTATTACAACAAGCTATTTTGCTCTGAAGGAGGCCCAAACAGAGTCTTCTACTTCATACAACATGAGTGTCAGCTTGTGGCAGTATTCAAACTCTAAGGGAGCCATAAATGAAAACCGAACTATGTAGTGAGGTTAGCTTTATTAAACTCCACCTGAGCTTATACGTTCCATAAGGCAATATACTCAGTAAAAACACTTTTTACCCTTACAGCAAGGGGAGTACAAACTACATCACCATACTCTAAAGGAGGCCAAAGTCAGGCCTACTACTCCAGAACATACAGGTGCTAGCCTGTGGCAGTATTAGAGTTACTGAGCTCACAAAGTGTAGGGCAGGAATCAGAACTAAAGTAATAAAGTACAATAACCTTGAACAACAAGGGAGTACTAATAATCCAACCCTGAAAAATACAGGGTGGGTACTTCACATCAGATTTCTGTTTCCCGCACAATATTTAAATTAGGTGCGTTTGAAAGGCAGACGATTCAAATGGCCTCAATATAAAAACGTTCACTTTAGCCTCTATCAATGCAGTGCAAACAGCACAGAATTTTTGTGATTTATTCCACAAAAGTATACAATCGATCACAAATAGAGAACTTAATCTACCAATTTAAGTTTCCCAACATTAATCTTGTATGTTGAAAAAAAAAAATATTTCAACGCATTTCATGATTGAAAGGAGCACGCAAGCATTTGTATTGTTTGTGTAATATGTAACGGCAAAATCCGAACACTTTGTATTAAATAAATAAAAGAACGCACATCACATTAATTAGAACTAAACAAGGGCTATACGACACCAGATAAGAGTAAAGATGATACAAATTAAACAATGTCCTATTGCTTTCACTCACTTAGGCTACTTTCCGATGCAATCTCCAGTCTTTGATTAAATTAATTAAAAAAAAAAAAAACTTCCAGAGTTGAAAAATAACTGGGTTCATGTTAAAATGTCACATCATCCAGGTTTAAAGTTATTAAGTTAAGCGTGCAATATTGGAAATAAACTGAAACAATAAAAACATAGGTAGGCCTACATGATCGCCTGGTTTAGATAATGTTGCACAATTAAAATGAAAAATGACACAAGGCATCATGTAAGTCTAAATAAACTGTTTTAAAGATAGACGTTTATTGTAAAGCTCAAAGTAATTTAATATCTTGTCAAAACAGCGTCTATCCATTATTTTCTGACAGCCACGTGGAGAGACTGGGAGGGGATTTAATAACGTCAACCTCTGAATGTAGATACGATGGCTGGATCACGTTTACATTACACTGAGATCCGACTTTACACCGAAGTCCTCGACTACCTCCAAACCAGGACACGTTGATCGGATAACATTCCGATCACAAACGCGTTTACACGTGTCTTTTCAATGCGTATGTGGACAACATCCAGATAGAGGTCGCATGTTAATGCCAAGTGTAAATGCAGCCTTAGAGTGAGTACACTTAAATCCACTCCAACTCTCATATTTATAAAAATGGTCTTTGACGTGGAAAAGTGCTTAGAGCCACGTCAGGGTCTGAGCAGATGTACACACTTTTCCTGGTCAGATTACTGCAGGTTTGTGGAAATCTAAGCTATTCTTGCAGCTCTCCATTCTAAATTAAAGGATTTGGACGATGACTGGTGATCTTTCATATGTAAATGACATTAATTAGGTGTCATTTACAATGCGGAGAACTGAAAATATTCAGCTGCGCACAAGTTCAAGATTATTTGTGATTTATAGATTTCACATCTGAAAGAGAGGCGTATGCTCGTCTTCTGTGTGTACATTCATTCTATGAATTACACGTACCTAAATTTAGGATGGTTTCTGTGCAACATTTTATAAATGAGGCCCCTAGATTCCACTGACCATACATCTTCACTGACACTGGCTTTTAAAAATAGATTTTTCTAAATGTTTTTATTCCTACTTTACAGGAAAACATAACAACATAACATAACATAACATAACATTTAAACATAACATAACTTATTTAGATTCCACACTGTTGCATTGTATCTCCAATAACAAATTTGTACTGATTCTGCAAAATGAATAAATAACTCCAGAGAAGCACAAAAATATTACATATTAGCCGACAAGCAGCGCAGCAGATCAAGTTGACGATCCGGTGCTCTATGAGCGGATTTCAGCATCTGCTAACAGCTGATTCAGCGAGTCCCATGCCACCATCCGGTGAGTCTATTTCAAAGAGCAAATTTCACAGCGTTGTTTCAAATGTCGCTCCACTCCTTCACCTAACAGTCAACCATTTTTACAGTGTAGTCTGATTAAAATTAAATGCATTTTAACTGAATTTGAAATAAAATTAATTTTGTTTAGATTTGTTAAACTTTTGCTTGCAATTATTGTAATGAAATGTATGGGAAACACTTTATTTTACGGTCTTTTAACTAGTTGCTTATTAGCATGCATACTACTAGAATATTGGGTGTTTATTACTACTTATTAAGCACATATTAATGCCTTATTCTGCATGACCTTATTCTACATTCTTAATCCCACTCTATACCTGAACTTAGCAAATACCTTTCTAACTATTAATAAGCAGTAAGTAGGAGTTTATTGAGGGAAAAGTCATAGTTAATAGTGAATATGTGTTCTCCATACTAAAGTGTTACCAATGTGTGTTTAATCAACTTAGAACAAAATGATATTGAAAGTATTCTGTACACATATGTAAAGTACAGTACATCACTACTACAATAAGTGCTACAAATACAGTACTCCTCTTATAAATGACACTTTATGTCAAATATTATGTAGATCTGACACTTCATAGAACAGGAGCTGGTGATAAACATTTCAGCAATAAGGTGTACTGGAGTATACTGTTTAAGTGTGTTGAAGTTCAGAAGAAAAGTACATTTCAAGTGCATTAATGCACACAGGATATTATAGACTAAACACATTTAAAATACACTAACAAATGGCATTTGGCCAACAAACCTAAGTTGAAATTAAAATCAATTATTTCATTTGTGATTTAGCTATTTAAAACACTGTAAAATCACTTTTTATGATTTGAAGTATACAAAAAGTACATTTTCAATACAACTAAGGGCCTTGTTGAAACTCTTCAAAACACTGCAAAGCAAGATGGAAGAATGGTAAGGACCGTAACAGATGCAGTACAAACCATGCACCACAGAAATGCCCAGCTTATGGCAAAGACTGATGCAAGTGTGGTGGAAAAAATCATTTTGCAAGATGCTGCTAGACTAAAAAGAAAGTCTGAGTTGTTGAAAGAGCCAAGGACACCAGTGACAGCAGTGATGAGGATGAGCAGTTCTTCGTGGAGGCTGTGGTGGATGAAGTGAGCACCAAGGATCAGTGGATAGATGTCAACGGAGTGACTGTACCCTTGTGAAAATCTGGGGCTCATAAAGAGAGTCCATGTGTTCAACAGCAAAGCAGTTACACACACTGACACTTGAGAAACAGAATGAGATGGTAATAGTGTTAACAAGATAGTTAAACCCTGAGATTTGTAGGAATACCGGAAGGCAGCGAAGGGACAGACATGGAGGTCTTTCTTGAAGAGATTCTACCTCAGCTTCTAGGCATTCCAACTCCGTCACACAGTTGGGACATTGAACGCGCCCACAGAGCACTTGCCCCTCGACCTCAGCCGAACGATAGACCGCGAGCAGTTATTGCGAGATTCATGCGCTCCGGGACGAGGGATCTCATCCTGCGCGTTTCCAGAGAGAAAAGGCAGCTTCAGTGGAACGGGAATTTTGTTCTGGTATTCCCCGATTTCTCGAAGATTACACAGGAGAAACGGAATTCCTTTAAGGAGTGCAAGAAAGCCTTACATGATCGTCAGATCAAATTTGCTCTGCTCTTCCCAGCAATGCTCAAGATTGATTTAAAAGACGGTCCTAAGCGATTTAACGATCCCAAGAAAGCCCTGGCCTTTATTCGTAGTATCTAAATATCGTCTTTATGACCTAATAATGTTCTGCTCCATTTTTCGCTGGCCTTAAATAACGTACTAAACTTTTCTTTCCCCTTTCTCTTTGTTCAAGAATAGACGATGCTTAAACTGACATATTGTGGTTCTATAATGGCCAGTTGTTGTTTTTTCTTTGCTCTTCAAACTTGCTGGAGTTTGTTTTTATCCTGGACTACCAAGGTAATACTATTTTGGATCTAACGTTATCTATTACAAATGGCACAAAGTTTATCAGACTTTTGTTGAACTGGGCAGAAGCAAGTTACGTTCAGATGTTCAGTAAGTTTGTGGGCCTTCTTGTATTACAAAGTTCTGCCGTAATTCGCCTATATTCTATAGCCTATTTAATCTTCTACATGCTAATCTTTTCTAAAAAATAATGTGTTGTTTTTGCATTTAGATTTCTGTTGTCCGTTATCTGTAGCAATGTAAGTGCTGCGAACAGTGACAGCTATGTACCACATTCAACGAGCAGTCACGGACAAATGTGCTGGTTTGCAGTTTTGTTTTTTTATTTTTACCTTCTGTTCTTAATGTTTTTTGTTTGGGGGTTGAATGTGTTCTGTTTGCATCTTCATGTTAAGTTTCCTAAGACAACTACTAACATAACTTATCTAATTGGCCAAGTCAGTCCAAAATAGTTGTAATTTATGTCTCGCCACATGGAATGTTAAAGGTTTGGGGAATCCTATTAAAAAGAAAAAGGTGCTTATCAGTCTCAGGTCTAGAAAACTTGATATTGTTTTTCTACAAGAAACCCACTTGCCTGAACAAGAGTCACAGAAACTATGTAAAGACTGGGTTGGTCATGTTTTTTACAGCATTGGCTCGAGTCAGAGTAGGGGTGTGATCACTCTGGTGCATAAAAACCTTCAGTTTAAATGTATAAAGGAGAAACGTGACAAGGAGGGTAGGATCATAGTCATATTGGCAGAGTTGCAGGGGAGACCGTACATTTTGGCCAATACATATGCTCCAAATAGTGATGACCCTAATTTTTTTGCCACTTTAGAAGGTATTCTGTGTGATTTGGGTGATTATCTGGTCATATGGGCAGGAGACATGAATGTGGTTGTAGATGCTATTTTAGATCGCAGCCATTCGGTTGGCACAAGGACCCCTAGATCAGCCGTTATGTTAAAGCAAGTGTGTACTTCTCTAGGCCTTGTTGATGCTTGGAGGTTGCTTAATCCATCTGGCAGAGATTATACTTTCTTTTCATCTCCACACAACACATATTCACGTATAGATTATTTTTTTATTTCTAAAAACATTGTTCCCTCTATGCTAAACTGTAAAATTGGCAACATATTGATTTCAGACCATGCACCAGTATTTCTGGA
The DNA here is from genome assembly GCA_036281575.1 of Ancherythroculter nigrocauda. Taxonomy (NCBI): domain Eukaryota; kingdom Metazoa; phylum Chordata; class Actinopteri; order Cypriniformes; family Xenocyprididae; genus Ancherythroculter; species Ancherythroculter nigrocauda. The sequence goes on along the minus strand of VTFQ01000571.1, from coordinate 404,859 downwards.
TCTTACACCATTGGAGACTATTAAAAGATCATATAGATGGAGGTTTAATTCCACTTTGTTACATCTCCCTTCATTTAAAGATTTACTCAAAGACCAAATAGATTTTTATTTATCTACTAATCTAAATTCAGCTCCATCAGTAGGGGTGGCATGGGAGGCGCTAAAAGCATATGTTAGAGGGGTCATTATACAGTATACCTCAGCCAGGAAAAAGTTAGAGCGTAATAAGTTGTCTGTACTAGAAGGGCAGATCAAAGAAGCAGAAAATAATTTTAAATGGAAAATGAACCAAGGCAACCTTAGACTCTTAACACAGCTAAAGTATCAAAACAATAATATTCTTACTCAGAAAGTAGAATTTGACCTGTTCAGACTGAGACAAAAATCATTTGAATCTGGAGATAAAGGGAAAATGTTGGCTAGATACATTAAACATAGGGAAATCTCTGCCTCAATATGTGCTATCCGAACCCCTGGAGAGGACTTGTAACCAAGGCCATGGATATTAATGCTGCATTTGAGGATTTCTATCTAAATTTGTACACTTCTTGTAGTAAGAAATAAAAAACTTCCTCAGTGGACTTGATATTCCGTCTCTTAGTGAGAATCAGCGGGAGCTTTTGGATTCTCCAATAACAGAAGATGAAATTTCAGAAGTAATTAAGAATTTGTCAACAGGAAAGGCTCCTGGACCAGACGGGTTCACGGCTGAATTTTTCAAATGTTACTCCACAGAATTAACACCCCTATTAAAAGATATGTATCAGGAGGCTTTCGAAAGGCAAGTGTTACCCCCAACTTTGTACCAGGCCTTGATTTCAGTCATTTTAAAGAAGGGGAAGAACCCAACTGATTGTTCTAGCTACCGACCAATTTCATTGATTCCTCTAGACATCAAAATACTTTCTAAAATTCTTGCCAACCGCTTACAGAAAGTAATCTCAGCTCTAATACATCCTGATCAGGTTGGCTTTATTCAAAATAGGTAGTCTTCTGATAATATTAGACGCTTCATCAACATTATGTGAGCAGTCAGGAATGATAGTTCTCCTATCGCTGCAGTGTCACTTGATGCCAAGAAGGCATTTGATTGTGTCGAGTGGCCTTACTTGTTCACAGCATTAGAAGCTTTTGGAATTGGCCCGATTTTTATAAAGTGGGTGAAGATGTTATATAAACATCCAGAGGCTGCTGTGCAAACTCCATACCTAAAATTAATTATGTCTTAAGCTCCCTGCCGGTCTCTGTCCATTCAAAATATTTCAGTATATTTGACAGGATATGTAAACAGTTTTTGTGGAATGGGAAGAAACCTCGAATGCGGCTAGAGAAATTACAGCTTCCAGTTGAGAGGGGAGGATTAGGTCTTCCCAAGTTATCTCTGTATCTTTATGCATTTGGCTTGACACACCTGGGACAATGGATGTTACCTCCAGAACGAGCTCCCCATGGTTAGTTATGGAAAAATTTGCTTGTCCGCTTATACCTTTTGAGTCCATATTGATAACAAAACTACCACTACCAGTGCATAATCATCCAATTATTTCCCATCTCCAAACAGTTTGGAATAAGACTTGTCGTATTCTAGGGGTTGACCCTTTTTTAAGCCCTTCATCTGCTATTTGGGCCAATCCAAAGTTGCTAATAGGTTGAACACCCGTGTTATGGAAGAAATGGATAGATAAAAATATAAATATTCTGGAAGATCTTTATGAGGATGATGCTTTACTATCTTTTGAGAGACTTAAGCAAAAATTTACAGATGAGACATATGCTCGCAAGCATCTTTACCTCCCCCTCATATGCTCCCAGGGGTAAAAACACTCTCAAGATGATCCAGAAGATTGTAGGTACTGGCCATGAGGCGTCTAAATATTATTCCTTACTTATTAGTCAGATGGGCCAAAATATTAGTTCTGCGGTTAAGATAATTTGGGAAAAAGATTTGGGATGCACATTTGAGGATGAAGAATGGGGGAGGATCACTGGGAATTTAAAATTGATGTCCAGAGATATCAGAACACGTCTCATACAATTTCAAATTTTACACAGATTCTATTGGACACCCAGAAGGCTGTTTAGAGCGGGTTTTAAGGATAATCTTGAATGTTGGCGATGCCAGAGAGAGGAGGGCAACCTATTTCATGTTTTATGGCAATGTCCAGAAGTCCAGTATTTTTGGAGGGAGGTGCACGATTATATTTTAAAGATATCACAGACCCAGTATGATCTCTGTCCTAGTTTATATATTCTTGGTGACCCTCAGCCTTTAAGTCATGTTAAAAAAAATGAATCAGAATGGATACAGAGCTGCATCATGCTGGGCAAACGTGTGATTGTAAAAAACTGGAAATCTTCTGGAAGGCCTCCGATTTTAGAGTGGCTTTCGGATTTAGGACGGGTGGCAGCCCTTGAAAAACTCTCCTATAGTCTACACGGGAGGATCGAAATTTATTCTGAAAAATGGGGGAAATTTTTGAATTTCTGTAATCCGTAGTAGCAAGCATGTGACGAGACAATGGTCATGGTGAATATGATTTAGTTTATAGTGGAAACTTATGGTGCTGTCTATACCCCTGCCTTTTTTTTTCTCTCTTCTTTTTTTTCTTTTTACTGTTGTATTTACTTATTTTTATATTGTTACAATTTATTGCTTGTTTTGTTATATGTTTGTGTTTGTGGATTGTTTATACCACATCTGTCGGCAAATAAGAAAATCAATAAAGTACAAATCATAAAAAAACAAAAAAAACAAGATAGTTAAACAGTACCAAGATGTGTTAGAAGGTGTGGGTTGTTTACCAGGTAAACAAAAAAAATATCCAGCCAGGAAGGTACCAGAAACCCCCCAAGAAATGTTGAGATCTGAATTGCAATCTTTGATTGAGAAAGGAATAATAAGAGAAATAGAAGAGCCAACAGAGTGGGTAAATTCTCTGTTAATTATGGAAAAGAAAAACAGAGATCTCAGACTTTGCATAGATCCAAGAGATTTAAATAAGAGGATCAAAAGAGAGCACTACAAGCTGCCAACAAAGACTGACATAACAAGTGGAATGACAGGTGCACGTTATTTCTCTAAACTTGATGTATCGTCAGGTGTCTACCAAATCGTCCTGGATGAAGAAAGTGCTAAGCTTCAATACACCATTTGGGCAGCACTGTTCCTTCCCTTACCTTTTGCTATCTGTTTGGCGCCAGAGGTATTTCAGTGCAACAGCTGTTTGATGGGATGGAAGGTGTGGGAGTATTTCTGGACGACATAATAATATGGGGGGAAACAGAAAAAGAGCCTGACAGAAGACTCCGTGATGTGTTAAAACAAGCACAAAAGTCAGGACTGAAAAACAGACAAAAGTGTGAGTTTGGAGTGACAGAGATCACTTACCTTGGAGATAAGCTATCTGTGGCAGGAATACAGCCAGACCCGGAAAAACCGTGAGCTGTAGTTGACATGTCAGTGCCTAAAGACAAAACAGAGTTACAGAGAGCACTGGGGTTAATCAATAACATGAGTAAATTCATACCCAAGCTTTCCGCCAACACAAAAGCAATGCGTAGTTTGCTGGAAAAAAGAGTGAATGGCAATGGGAGCAGCAGCATGCCCTAGAATGGGAAGTACTAAAGAACAGCCTCATCAAAGAGCCGGTGCTTAAATTTAATGACCCAGAGAAACCAGTCAAAGTGTCGACCGCTGCGTCCAAAGATGGACTTGGAGCGGTATTACTCCAAAAACATGGAACTGAGTGGTTTCCTATAGCGTACATATCACACACAATGACAGCAGCAGAGAGAAATTACGCACAGATAGAAAAAGAGACATTAGGCGTAGTTTTCGGTTGTGAGATGTTTCATGAATACATGTATGACAGGGAAGAGATCATGCCCAGATCTTATGAAGTGCTCACCGAGTATGGTAATACTCTTCCAGAAACAGGAGGGATTTGTTGAAATTCCAAACACGGAATTCAGTGAGGATGTTGAGATCAGTTGTAATGTGGTTTCAAAAGAACAAAGTAATGAGAGTGATGTTGGGCAGAAGAGCACCTCAAAGAAAACTCCTACAGATATCACGCCATCATTATCTCAGAATGCAGAAAAAGCTGTGAGGCCAAGGAGATGAATTATTAAACCCAAAAGACTCATTTAAATTAAAAAAAAGTGAGATATCAGTACATTTGCAGTAGGGGGCAGTAATGATTTAGTAATGCAAGTGCAACTGTTCAAGTGAATAAAGCTGCACATGGTGTGGAAACTGTGCATGAGTGTCAGTGGTCTGTGCACAAGATAGATGAAACAGTGTATTGGTCAATCTCAGGCAACTTTATTTAATCTTTTACAAGGTTTGTAAGCAGAAGATGGAAGCATGTTTTCTCAGTCCTGTTACCAAAACTCATGTGCCATTTAAAAAAACAAGTTTAAAAGATTGTCAATTAATTCCTTTGTATTCACCTCAAGAAAGTAATTATTATAAAGAAATGGTTGGTTATATGTTCAAATAACTGATAATTGTGACTATCAAATCACTTTATATTAAGGCAAGGTGCATTTTAATAAAAGCCTCAAAGCCATTGTTTCATTTAAAAGAAGACAGAAGCATCAAGTTTATTTAACAACTGTATAAATGATGGGCCAAACAAAACTGATAAAAACAGTTGTTTAACTTTATTTTTTTTTAAGTAAAAGTAATGAACACTTGTTAACAGGAGTGAGTGTGTGTGTGTGTGTGTGTGTGTGTGTGTGTGTGTGTGTGAGAGATAGAGAGAGAAAGAGAGAGTGTGTGTACATGGCCGTGTGTGTGTCAGAGAGAGAGAGGGAGGGAGACACTAAGCAAATTCTAGTGACTAATCTAAAGGTAATATTTTTTAAATAAATAACATCTAAGAAATAATGAAGGTAACAGGACAGTACGTTGAGATTGACCTTCACAGTCATAGCTACAATTTCATCAAAGAACTTCACTCAGTGAGGGGAATTTTCTGTTCTCTGTATCAACTCTGAGTCTAACGTGTTAAGTGAAAACTGTGTATTCAGCATCACTAATACAATACCATACAAACTGCATAGTGCTTTAAGCAGTTCTTTCAGGCCAAAAGTGCTGGATCCAGGTAAGAGGGATGCCAACGCTTGCATGATTCCATAGGTATCTTCTTGAAACCGATTGCTCAGCTCTGTTATCTGCCTGTCAAGAATACAGTTCCACAATACCCTTAAATCATCATTGCTTTTGACAGTGGATGTTTTCCCCAGTGTTGTGGTGACGACAGACTCATGGAATTTAGCAGGCAGCTTGCGCTCATGAGAAGTAGTAACATCCCAGTTAGCTATCTCGTGCTTGGCCATTAACTCCTCCGTTAGTCTGAGCACTTCGTCAAAGTCACAGTTTGAATCATCCCGGAAAGCTGCATATGTACCTTTCAGTCTTTCAATCAACGAGATACATTCTGTCACACACAGTGTTGAACTCTGTAATCCTTTCGTTGCAAAATCAGTGTTCTCAAACAGTTTGCAAAATGTAACAAGAAGAAACATGAATTTCTTTGTTTGTATCTGTTGTAGCAGCTGTTCTGCGTCTATTTTAGTTTGACTACTTGATTCGGCATATTCATCCAGAGCCTCCAGTATTACATCCAGCAAATGTAATATTTTATGGACAGATCCTGATTTTGAGCTTCATCTAGTATCGCACGACCTTTCCAGTTCCATACATTGACAGTTTGGATGCATTTCTTTTTGCAGCACAATGAACCAAGCGTGCCTTTGAGCCCCAGTGAAAAAATTGTTTATATTATTCACAATTTAAAAAAAAAAAGTGGCCACATGCCCAGATATTTTGGCAGCAGTGCAAAGCAGCAAATTGAGTTGATGGGAATTGTAGTGTACATAAACAGCTTTATAAAAGGTTTCTTTCAAGAGAACTTGAAGCCCTCCTCTGTGTCCTGACATGACCGATGCGCCATCTAAGCAGATCCCGACGCAGAGAGAAGGATCTAACCCAAGTGCTTCAATGACCTCAAGGATCCTTTGTGAAATTCCAACAGCAGACATTGTGCTGTTTCAACAAAGCCTATTGCCCGTTCTTTGATTACTCCGCGATGAATGAAACGGACACAGACAGCAACAAGTTCACGTTTTGATTGATCTTTATATTCATCTGCAATTATGGCAAAATATGCGGGTTGTTCATGCAGCTCAGCCTTTATTTTACAAAGTAGCAGTGAGGTTGCCGCCTCAAGCAGCTCGTCCTGAACCTGGTGCCTCATAAGCATGACATTTCGGGGAAGTTCCTTTAGTCTATTTTCAATTGTTGTGTCATACTTTGATAAGAACTTAAATAGCTACAAGAAATTCCCTTTATTAAGTTTTATCTTCTGATTCCCTGTGACCTCTGAGTATAATGTCCAGCTTAGCACACAACATAACAATGTCCAAAACAACTTTAAACAACTTTGTGTTGCCTGTTTCGCTCTACAAAGGAAACGGCATCACCGTGTAGTTGATTTAACACAGTCCCACGGCTTTGCGGTGCATGGCTTTCCCTGTACGCATCAATCTTAGAAAGTGCAAGTATGTGTGGTTTACTAGACTCATGTTTGTTACAGGCCTGATGGAGGCATTTCCAATTTTTATAACCTTCTCTTGTAAAAGTAAACTCGGTATGTACCTCGGGAAAATGTCTGCATGATTTACAAAAAATAGCATCTCTTGTTTTGCTGTATTCAATCCATTTATACTGTTCACACCAATTAGAATTGAAGGAGTGTGACTTTCCATCAATTATGGTAATAGGAAATTTTCCCAGCACTGGTTCTGGTTCCCAGCACAGTGGCTGGTTCCTCTATCGCAGACAGATCTGAAGGTCCACGATTCAGATTTACCGATTCCAAAGCCTTTGGAGGAAGAAGATTATTGGAGTCTGAAGCATGTATATTATCATTAGCATCCGACTCGCAGGATGTTGCTGTGTCTATTTCGCATTCATTCCTAGGTGTCTCATGAAGATTGTGTATTTCTTCAGCGTCAGCCAAAAAAACTTTGTCTAAACTTTGTCTTTGTTTAGGCATTGCTGCTACTAGACATAAAAATAGCGCTGCTAGTTGACAATCCAGACATACAGAGATTTCAGACAGGCGCGAAGAAAACCAAAACAATAGTGTCGTAACTGTCTAGAGACGAATAAGCACATTTTTAATATTAGGATAGTTTTATGTATGAGAAAACAATTCAAATTTAAAATAATTATTGAATAGTTAATTAAACTTTAAAAATAAATGTTATTATTTAAAAAAAAAATATGTATTTCCATGGATCTGACTAGGGGGCCAAGCTATGAGTGTGCGCATGTAAAAAACAAAACAATAAAAACAAATTCTGATTTGAAGCATGTGACAAACACACACATCCGATCACTTTATTTAGCGTTCATGTAAATATACGTTCAGATTCATCGAATGAATTCATTCCAATTGAAACAAAAGGTGTCTAAACATATCCAGTTGCCTATGTAACTGCAGATTTCTCGTAGTCGTAGCAAAACAGCTAAAAGTATTCCTCATATGTTGGACATTATTTATTGTCTTGTCTTTTAATATAGTCTACTTCTATGTTGAGGCATGGTTTCTCAAGCCCCTATACGCTGTGTTTGTGATGTTTGAGTTGGGAGAGGCCAGACACGCAGAGTCCTGTCTGAGTCCTGTATCAACAACTTGCCATTCAAGTGTCTTATATGTGTACATTTCAGAAAACCCCTTGCTGCTCACAAATATTACACACAAAAAATATTGAATTAACATGCCTCGGCGGGCCAGAATAAACACCTAAAGCTTACCTTGTATGGCTGATTGCTGTTCTAAACAAGTCAGAGTCGGCTGGGTTTTGAATTAAAGATGGTGATATCGTCATAAACTAAGGTGACCAGATTTCTGAAATGGAAACCGGGGACATTTGAGTGGTCAAAATATCACCAAAATCTCATTTGTTATTATCTATTAATTAACAAACGGGGACAATACATTTTTTATTTTATTTTTTTTAATTGTTGTAGGTTCCACATTTTACATTAATAATTATTAGGATTTTTGGTCTGGTTTTAATACAATTCACCAAAAAAACTAACCAGTAGGCCTAACTACAAAAAACTGTCACACTATTTTCAAAAATCACATTACAAAATAAAACAACATAAATATGAGATAAATGAAACAGCATTTAACAAATATTTTTAACATTTATTATTGAATTTAATATTATATGTACAAAAATTCTGTACAGAAACTTTTTAAACTTTTAACTATTTTTAACTATTTTATTTGCATTTTAGACTCATTTCAAACACTAAGTAAGTTGCAAGTGTATTATTAACATTTTATTATCATTATTCTTTTTATTTATTCATATCACCATTTGATATAGTTGACGTGTGTGGAAATCGCTGTGTTGTGACTGGGGACATTTAAAATTGTCCAAAACAATCCCGCACCCTGTTGAGGCCCTGTTATAAAACACATAACTGTATTACTTTAATTTAATATGAATAGTTAGTATGTTACTACCTTGAAAGCTGAAAACTATTTTTTTTTTTTTTTTTTTTTTTTGATAACTGAAGATAATGTTCTTCTCTTAGTCGCAATAATGGTGCTCTTTGTAGTGTGGCTGCACGGCTCCCTCTGTTGGTGAAAATAATCACTACACGATTGTTCCGATAACCAGCAGGCTAATGCTGGTCGGATTTTTTGCAATGTATTTGCGGACTATTTTGAACGAGCGATAAAACAGGGACATTTCCGGGGACAGCTCTAATCAGGAACGGAGCACCAAAAACCGGGACTGTCCCCAGAAAACGGGGACGTCTGGTCACCCTGTCATAAACTAATTACCCTATAGTTCTCTTTCAAACGATAAAAGTTGTTACGGACATTATTAGACATTTTTTTAACATAAAAAGGGCACTGCTGGTTTAAATCTGGATATTTGCACGAAGAACATAACAGGCTACTACTCTAGCTACTACTGGCACGTGACGTAACTGAAGAAGAGACGAATTAGCATATTATTATTAAGAATATTAATGCATGAAAAAAAACAAACCAGATTTAAAAAAAAGTTATTGAAGAATTGTTAAACATTAGAAAACTGTATTATTAAAAAAAAAAAAGTATTTCCCTGGCCCACCCAGGCCCACTCGTAGCTCCGCCCCTGGACGACATGTAGTCATTGCAGGGAAACGTATAGACCTTATTTACCAGAGAAACAAGCGCGCTGCCATCTTTAGAATATTGTCTTTGAACTTCCGTTTTGTGGTAGCTCTGTATATTTCTATGGCATCGCTGTTGAAGAATAATTTGCTGGAGAAGTAGGTTTATCTGTTGTAGAGTTAATGAAAGTTATCATGAGCATTGTAATGTTTAAAGCATGTGTCTTAACAAATGTCAGTAGACCGAAAAGATTTTAAAACGAGCAGTTCATTCATAAATACATAAGATCGCTGTGGAAATACAAACCGGAAGTCAAAAGACAACGAGCGCAGTGCTGAAAAGGGGTGGGGCTACATAAGGTCTTGCCATGAGCGCATCATACTGCAAATGAACAGATACACTTGGTGCATAGATCATAAACCATCAGACTATTATTGTTTATTATGGGACACTTTTATCTCTGGTTAACTCGGGATGAGAACACAAAAATGAAAATGATTCATATTGAACGTAATGGTCTAAATAGCCTACCCAGATAACAAAATACACTTGGGCCAGTTCCTGTTAGATTCTCACCTACCAGAGACTTACCACTCGACCCGTTTCTTTCTGCAGCGATTGGGGCGGATGCCTGTGTACTCACTGCCCGATTCCGGGCCGAATCAATCGGGCCAGACGCGGCAGCCGTTACCATAACGACACTGCAGCAATCAAGCCGGTATCGGGCCGTCGCAAATGCGCACAGCGCGCCAGAAACGGCCCAGCCCCGTTTATATAGAGGGTATGCATCGAAGTAACTTTCCCGCCAGAACATGCTCTCTCAGCTGGACTGAGTGGCAAAAGAACCTGCTGCGTGACTGGATTTAATAGGGGAAACTGAGAAAACGCGAGTAAAACTAACGAATTACACTAAAGGTTGGACTCGAAAGTGTTTCTTACAACTTGTCAAATAAACCTAATCCATGGATATTGACATGCAGCCAGGAGTCGTGTTTCCTGACATTTATATGTGCCTGATTTTGACGGCGGGGAAATACATAAAGCAAATCTGCCTGTGAATATTTTATATAACTACAATATAGGTAGGTTTAAATCCGCTTAATCACTTATATCAATGTTATATCGTCATATTGTCCAGCCCTAAAACATATATAGTTTTATAGTATAGTTTTTGTCAGTGTTGTTTATTTAAAAACACACAATTAGGCTATGCAGAATATATGATGGAAAATATTTAATTGATGAGTTGTCAACATAATATATAACAATACAATATATACGGTATTATTTTACCTCAAAATCCAACAATTTGACACAATGATAACTGCAAATCCATGTTTCTCTGCTGGAGTCCAGCTGTTTCTGTGAATTGCAGTGATCCATTTGCTTCTTTTTTCTGTAGCTTTCGGCAGTCTTTAAATATATACCTCAGGTTTTGTGTCAAAGCTATTTGTACAGTCAATCACAATGCTCTTTCCCGTTTTGGATGTGTTTTGTGTGTTTTTCGCGGCATTCACACTGAAAACCAATGCTGCCGCTCAGTCTTTGTGCCACTCAGTGGGCGTGACTGCAGTCATAACGGTCAACGGTGACGTCACGTGCATAGGCGCCGATTTATGTTTCTGCCGGTGGGTGCCCAGTGCCCCACATCAACCCCCTCCCTCCCCCCAATTACATCCATATTATACTATAGACAAATCCGCATTCGAATTTCGTATTCCATGATAGTCTTGTGGTAAAAAATTTTGTTAATAGAGTCAGAGGTCCAGCCGTGCTCTAATTATCAGTGGTTCGAATCTGCCCTCATATAGTTTTTTTCCTCACAAAGTTCAAAGAAGTTCATTAATGTTTGTATATCAAGAGCAGGGATATGTTTGTGTGCATTTTTTAGTGATTTCTCTGGAAAGAAGAGTCAAGCGATAGATTATAGACTAACTTACACGAGCCACAACGTTCGTCTACATGATTTCAAAAACAACACGTTTTAGCACTAGTTAGCTTATTTAACTCTAATTAACGTCAACTGGATGTTTCATTTGCATTATATCCGATGACAATTTCGACCCCAAAACACATTCTTTTCACGAGTGTTGTCGCGAGTCGTGCTCTCGCTGATATCTGATGCAAGGAGAGTTTGAGTTTGAGCGCGCGCATGTATCTGATCCATGATATGATCGAGAACAGAGCCATTTGTGCTCACGCATCACTTAGAAAACAGCCTTAAATAAACTATAAAAAAGGGTAAAGATCGTGTCTGAAAGCTCCAATCGATTTTTTTTATTGGTTAAATCAATGGAGAATATATCGTATTTTTCCGTGGGTGCTCGACCATTTCCGTGGGTGCTCCAGCCCCCGAGCACCCACGGGATCGGCGCCTATGGTCACGTGCATACCCTCTATTGCTACCATACTGTTCATTAATTTTTCATTTAAATTTGATACCCAGCCAAAATGCTTACTTACATTTTAATTATATAAGTTATAATACATAAATAACACTTAAATCTATACAAACATCACATTATTATCCCTTGTGCATCCGTATGGACATTTTTGTCCATTTCAGTTTTGTTTTTTGTTATAAGTGTGCCTTTGTTAATGCCAACTACATGAATTTTGGCTCAGGTGTTTATTTTTATTGGAATTTTAATATTTTACCCTCATTTCCTTCAAAAAATCAATTTTACCCTCCGTTCAAAAAATACTCACACTCAGGACCTTAAGGACAAAAATGTCCACATTGAAACCCATTAAAACTGCAATTTTTTAACCCAGGGCCATTTGACTATAAAATTATACAATATTTGCAAATAGGCATTCATTCTATCAGCAAGGCTTCAAATTTGACATTTTTACCATTTTTTACTAGATTGTGTCATATTTTCAAATTTGGCATATAAAAGAAATACTCGCTTTATTTGTGTTTTCTACTTATGCATATTATAGAGTCAATTGGAAAAATAATGCAGCTATAATTGTGTGGGTATGTTGATAAGGATGTCAGAGTGTAGTTTGCATGTGTTTACTGAAAATTTAATGTGTGTAATTAGTTTGAAAGAAATTATATCGTACTGGCAATCAAAAATCACACTCCATGTATGAGTCACACCCATGGCAGGGTCATAGGGTCATGTGTAGGGCCATGTGAAAAAAGTCAAAGAAGGTTAATGAGCTTTGAGGTTTTTCTTTTTCACCCAAACACACATCTTAACCCTTGATTACACTTTTTCACTTGTTATTGTTTTTGTACGGAGATAAAAGGTACGCTTGAATTTGAAGTAGAAGTTCAGAAGCCTCTAAACACATTGTTTTAGTTTTCACCACAAGAAAATGCTGATTTTTTAGTCTGGTAGATTTTATACAAAGTTTGAGTTCACACAGGTGTCCTCACAGCCAAACCTATAAATATGTGGTGCTTGAGGGGTTGATCATTTCATTGTTTGAAGAGACGTTACTCAGCAGAGGAAGCGCTGAAGCTAGTGTTGCCCACTGACAGTGAGCACACAGGTGCATTAGAAGCCGAGGATGTAAAGAAACCGATTTGTAAAGCGTTAAAATTCTGAAAATGAATGAATGTTTGGTATCTATGGATAGAACAGATGCTGGTTAAAAAATTGACATCAGTGAAAGTGGAAAAAATATTAATATATAATATTTCTATGACAGTTTTTTGGCATGGACATTTTTTTCCATTATGGACCTAAGTGTTAGTTTTTTTTTTTTTAAATCTGACACTACATAAAAAATATAAATGCCTCAAAATTAATGTTGTTGTTCTTCATTGACCCACCCAAGAATCTAATAAGCAAAGAAAAAAAATTCTGCTTAGCATTTAGTTTATGAAAATAAACTAATATTTTTATTTTTTTCATAAAAAAACATATATGGCATTATGTAAACAAACCAGCATTTAAAGGGTTAAAGTTCTTAAAATTAATGAATGTTTGTTATCTATGGATAGAACAGATGCTGGTTAAAAAATTGACATCAGTGAAAGTGGAAAAAAATATTAATAAATCATATTTCTATGACAGTTTTTTGGCATGGACATTTTTGTCCATTTTGCACCTATGTGTAACTTTTTTTTTGAATGCACAAGGGTTAAGAAAAGCAGTTAGGCCTATATATTATTTACAAAACAATACAAAAGTATATTACATCAAATAACAGCAGTTGTTATACAATTAAATATTTACCACATTTTAAAAAATTATACACTGGTATTTACTTATTCAATTTTACACTCTGTGTATAAGTATAGACAAACTTAATGTTTTGAATACATTGGTAAATGGAAAAAAAGTTTTGCTGTTGTACAAAATAATGAGCTGAATAACTTAGCTGAAGGCAGGTAGATCTCCAGGAACAGGATCAAGACCTCTGCAGGACTTCATTACATAAACATACTAACTCAAAAGACAAAAACAAACAAGAACAGCTAAATAAACCTTCAGCTGTACAATTGAAGATTTTTGGTCCCACTTTATATTAAGTGGCCTTAACTACTATGTACTTACATCAAAAAATAAGCACAATGTACTTATTGGGTTCATATTGAATTGCAAAACACTTTTTCTGCTATTGAATTGGGATACGGGTAAGGTTAGGGAAAGCTCTGGTGGTATGGGTAGGTTTAAGGGTAGGGGTAAGGGGTAAGGGATGGGTCAACAGTGTAATTATAAATGCAATTACAGAAATTAATTACAGATGTAATTACATGCAGGTGTTTTTCAAAAATAAGTGCAATGTAAAAACATGTATGTACGCAATAAGTGCATTGTATCAAATGATTAATTTAAATGTAAGTACATAGTAGTTAAGGCCACTTAATATAAAGTGGGTCCAGATTTTTTTGAAGATTTAGTCTTTTATTATAAAACTGAAGATCATCTTCTATAACTGCAGTGCTTGAAGGACTTGTGCTTTCGTTTCATTGACCACAATGACAGAATCAGTCATGTCTGGTTCTCCCAACGCCTCCTGAAATAAGCATAGAGGGTCCAACTGTTGTCACAGACACGCCAGGCTCCAGCACCCTCCAATCACAGCGCACACCTTCCCCGGAATACTAATCACCGTCACCTGCACCTCATCAGCACACTCATCACCAGCACTACTTAAGACACTTACACACACAGTCACATTGTCCGGTCTCGTTTGCATCTAAGGACTTACCTGAATGCTTACCTCAAGGACTCCTCTTGCTACTTACCTGTACTCCGTGTACCCAAGCTCTACTCCTCGTCTTCGATCTGGTGTGAAGTGTTGTTTGAAGTCATCTACTCCATTCAGCAAGTATCATTCTCCATTGTCACTCTGCAACCACAAAAGGACTGTGTCATTCTCCGTATCATTCATCAGTCACGAACTTGCATCTGTTTACTCACCTGTTGTCTTCCATATACTCTGCTTGTGTTCAATAAACAACCTGTTAACCTATCTTCTGTCTCCCGACTGGTTCTATTGTAACAACTGTAAGTTTTACTCAGTAGACTAAAAGTAGACCGTTACATTCACTGATACTAGCAATTCTGTTAATGCATTGAATACTTACATGTCAAGTCTTGAAGAATTGTGGGTCCTCCTCACAGGTACTGAGGAGCACAGAGGGCTACGGTGCGTTTCATGTTGACATCATGCACACCCTTCAAAGTCAAGCAAAAATTAACATGTTAAACAAGCAAGCCAACTTTATTTTATATACAGTGAAGACAGTGATGGAGGTAGTAAGAGTTGACAAATTTTAACTCACCTGAAGATCATAAACATTTAAAATGTCATGCAAGAGTCTCTGAAATCTTGACGTGTGCCGTTTTCAGTGATATGGTGTAACTTTGCACAAACCTAGAAAACCAAAAACAAGTGTATCAAGTGTATAACCAACAGTGGATGAAGAAAAGAGAAAGTCAAGTCTGTGTGCAGTTATCTGAGGAGACATCACACAACTAGCATTTCAACTCAACCGAAGTTACCTTAAGTGTTGAAGCTCACTCTTCAGTAAGCATCCAGTTCAGCCTGCAAATAAAGAAATATTGTAAAGGTTTACTAATCGTTCGAATAAAATCACATTTCTCAGATCAGTGTGCTTAACAAAAAGCAGCAACACATGTTGCCCTACATTTTCTTCATTAAGATATCCTTACAAAATCAAATAAGAAAAAAAAAAAAAGAAAATGTTTTGCCTTAATTACATGCAGGGACGTGCACAGACATTTTGGGGGGCAGGGGCTCAAGTGGAAAAAAGGGCACTTCTCATAATTATTTATTTAAAAAATAATGAACCCTTAAATATATTAAGACAACTCTGACTTTCCTTACCAATTTATTTTAATTCCTTCACACTCACGGAATTGTTTTATACTCCACAGATTTCTACAAAATAATCAGTTCACACGGAGACCATGGTCTTCTATTCACTAGGTTTATCACAAGAGAAGTCAACAGCAACTATTCTCAAGTAGCTATATATTTTGAATAAATGACTGCACCAAGGAGAAGGACATAGTTTCACTAATAATTTATTTTGCACAAATCAATAAATCGTTTTAATTTTTTTTGGTGTTATTGGAATACTTCTTTCATGAAGTGGACAATTTTTAGATTTTGGTCCATTTTTGCTTCCATGTCTTTTACTCTAATGGAAAGAAACCTAACCCTAACCCTAACCCTACACATTTAGATGGAGTTTGTTTTAAATGTACTACCATCTGTCTTTTTGCATCTGTAGATTTCTTCTAAATTAAACAAAACAAGCTAATCTGCATATTTAAACACATCAAGATTTTTTTTTTCCTTGAACTGTTAATGCTTAATGCATCATATATTATAAAAAAAAGAAATGCCTGCAGAGGGCACCAAAAGCCTGCTGATTTTTGTTGTTAGACAGCACAGCGCGATCAAATCCACGATCAAAGTCAACCACCACGATTAAAAATATATTTTTAGTAAAATAATAATTTTCAGCCACTTCCTGATAGAAATGCTACAGTGACTGTAATTTCGTCAACAAGAATATGTGGACATCAAACATGCAAAGACAGAGCGAGGGTTTAAACTTTTATTGATGTATTATCCTGTGTAAGCATAGATTTAAGAATAGCATTATGTAGCTAATGCTGTATTATCATGATTTTTAAATAGTTTTAAAAAACCATGCATCCTTAGAAAACTGACTAATAATGCGGTTCATGGATGTGCGTCCGTGGAATGCTCCTCTTCTGGTATTGACAGCCCAACCGATATCTTTACCATGGCTCAAAACGCAATGCATAGCACAATAAAATAACTGAAATTATAATATGACATAAATTTCATTAGTATCAAATCAGGCAGATGTGTTGATTGTGGTCAAACTATTAATGCAGCGTTAAATGTTGTAGTGAATTCCAGGGCCCAGTTTACGGCCGGGCCCCTCTTTCTCCGTAACAGTGGACAGAGGTTTGCTACATTTTGATTGGATCTTGGTGGACTAACACAAACAAACTGTCCAACGCCATCAGATAAAGATGTAAGGACAACATCCAAACCCCTCTCTTAGAGGGTAAGAAGAAGACCTCTTGTACCAAGCCTGGGAAGGACAAGGCTTCTCATTGGTCCACAGGCAGTTACTGCCCTTCACCCATCTAGACACTACTTCCTAAGGATGGCCAGAGACTGCCATAAAAATTCCTCGGGACCTTAGCAGCAATGGGTGAAACAAAGAGAGATCACAAAGATCCATCCAAATCCATTCAAAACTATGTTTGAAAACCTTAGAACTGATGCAAACTACACATCCATTTCATACTTATTCACAGAAATAAGTATTCTCAGTGACAGCTATTTGTAGTGCAACCTCTGATGCAAATTCAGCTGTTAATGTACAATTGAATGACAGTTCAATCTTTTTCCATCATGTTTAGTCTCTATTTGTTTAGAATATTGCCAAAGGTATTCTGGTGGTGGTTTGGAAAGTGAGAAATGCGTTGGTAAACTTTAAAGACACTGTAAAGACTTCCAACTTTGTGCTTTATGCAAATGAGTTCCACAGGGGAGAGAAGGGTGGGCCACACTGTGTGTGTCCCCTCTGATGCCAGCAGCCAATCACAGCACTCGAAGGGAGAAGCGCCAAAATGCAATCTCCTCCTCATCGGAAAGGGATAAAGGTACCCTTTCAACAGACACTCCTTGTTCTGAGTCTGCCCTTGAAAGGGGGAAGACGTAACAGATATAGCGTTCTGAGTCTGTCCGTCAAAGGGGATAGACATAACAGATAGATCGTTCTGAGTCTCCCATCGGGTGAGACATAACAGATATTGTTTTGAGTCTGCCCTTCAAACAGGGAAAGACATAACAGATATTGTTCTGAGTCCCGGCTTGCGAAGCTGAGACACAACAGATACACCGTTCTGAGTCTGTCCTGCACGGGGATAGATATTAACAGATACAACACAGTTCTGAGCCTCTGGTCCATCCAGAGAGACAACAACAGATCCCATGATCTGAGTCTACAGCTTGTGAGGCAGCAACAGAGACGACCACGTTCTAAGCCTCCAGCTTGTGAGGAAAGAGACATCAACAAACACTACGTTCAAAGTTTCCGTCCAGCGCAACAGTAACGACATCTGCAACAAGGTTAAGCTCAGGAGAGCAAACCTTCACTTCAAGGTACCTTCGTCTGCGTGTTCCAGATTGTTAAGGATCTTCTGCACCTACACCAGGGCCTCGTCTGTGTGTTCCAGATTTTAGGACCCTTTGGTGCTCCAGGAGATCAGCATCCCACAGAGCTTCGTGTTCAAGACTGTTGAAACAGATTCTGGCTCCTCTCCCCACTGCATTGTCACCCAGCACAACCAGTGGAGGACGTCACCGTCATCGGACTCAACCAAGTGGAACGTAAATATCACTTAATCAAACCTCTTTCCAGAGACCTTGGCATTGTTGTATATTATCAGTATATAATTTCCTAATTTCCATTAGATGTAATATAGCTGATGTTAGTTAATAACAAATAATCTCTCGTTTATTTGTTTGGTGCATAATAAGGTCCTCCACCTTATTATTTTCAGAGAAACAGTTTATCTTTCCATAAGATAACGTAACTCTTCCATAGCCACACCCAACTTCATCACTTGTATTCTATGTATCTTATGCACTTTATTCCTTTATCATTCATGGTATTCATTTAGTAGTTGTGTTAGTTATTCTTGTTTATCTTTTTGTTAATAAAATTTATTTTATTACACTTGTGTCTTCCTTGTGCTGATAATACAGAAAAGGCTCTACAAGTTAGCAATATTACCAATCTTTCAGATAAATCAGCTGACCACTTTACATTAATTCTAAATGAATGAAAGCCCCTGTTGGGAGTGAAAGACCATGACTGGTGCCCTGAACTAGGGAAAGGGGGGATGTGGTTGTCTGATGTACTCATAACCACACCTTAAGAGACGTGTGTCCAAAAATCACAACGTCAGCGGTGACGTGAGTACCAATCCCTATTTTACTTCGCGTCCTTGGATGGACAAAGTAAAAATCACTACAATGTATAAATAACCCTTAAATAGCCAGAACTTTTAGGTTTGTGAACATGAAAGAAATGCATGGGATGCATCCATCTAGGGCTTTTTTTTCTTTTTCGCTTCTCATCGCCAGACAGCAGTTGCATTTTCGCGGGAATAGTTATCACAACTTTTCAGCCAGCAGCAAACTCGAGGTTAGGTGGGGCGGGGCGCGCACGCGCGCGTGCGGGCGGGCATGAATGGCGCGTCGCGGAGTGAGGGCATCTGAACTCGACAAAGCCGACCTGATATAGTATTTTTTTTATTTGTTTTATTCAGTAAATATATTTGTTTGACAGGGAAGCTGTGCGCAAACAGGAATATATATTAATTTATTAAAAAAAAAAAAAAGCACCCCAGAAAAAAGGGCACTTTCTCTCGAGGAAGAAAAAGGACAGGTGCTCAAGCCCCTTTTTTGTCTATGTGTGCATGTGCCTGCTTACATGTTAGGTTGGCTCCAGACGCTTGTGAATATCTGCTACGCTGAAAGGATTTTTGGTAACACTTTACATTAAGGTTCCCTTTGTAAAGGGTTTATAAAGGTGTTTGATAATGAGTAATAAGTCATTTACAAATGCATTATCAATCATTAATAATGCAGTTATAACTGCATGAATAAAAAGGGCAACTTTAATGCAATACCTGCCAAATAGTGAGCCGTTTTTAACTCACATGTTATAAATGCTTAATAAATGCATTTATTAACATATATTTAACTCAAAACCAGATTCATGGTTTATTTCATGATGCAGCAAAAATTGACTATCATAATTAGACTGAAGGGTGTTGTATTTGTGCTTTTCTTATTAATATCTCATGACTGCCACTTTTCTTACTATGTTGCTTACCAGATGTTTCTGTCTTCTGTCTGAGTTCTCTTTGAGCAATGAGAGGGTCTCATTGACCCCCGGGTGGCCAGTGCCAAGTGAAGAGTGAGCGGTGTGCAGAAGTGGAGTGCGACGTGCCCGTGTGACATATTGCAAGCCTTGGGGGCAACCCGGCAGAGTGCGTGAGGAGGCATTGGAGGAGGGTAAGGTCTCTTCCGACCACTGGATGGGGCTCACGAAGATTGATTCAGGCAGGATAGTTTCTGGAGTTTCAGTTTTCTCTTCTGGAGCATGGAGACGAGACAGAGCATCAGCTTTTGTATTTTTGGAACCTGGGCGGTAGGATATGGAGAAGTGAAATCGTGAAAAGAACATGGCCCAGCGAGCTTGGCGAGGGTTGAGTCTTTTAGCAGCCTTCAAATACTCAAGGTTTTTGTGATCAGTGAGAACTTGGAAGGGATGGTTAGCCCCCTCCAACCAATGCCTCCATTCTTCCAGGGCAAGCTTGACGGCCAGGAGTTCACGGTCACCGATGTCGTAGTTGACCTCCGCCGGGTTGAGCTTGCGGGAGAAGAAGGCACATGGATGGAGTCTACTTGGCGTCCCCTGCTGCTGTGAAAGGACCGCTCCCACTCCGGTGGTGGAGGCGTCCACCTCCACGACGAAAGGTAAGTCCGGGTGAAGGCTCTCTTGAGGGTCTCAAAGGCGTTGGTGGCTTGTTGGGACCAGGACAGAGACTTGGGCTGATGGTGAGTGGGCTGACGATGGTGAGTGGGCTGACGATGGTGCTGTAATTCTTGATGAAGCGACGGTAGAAATTGGAGAATCCGAGGAAGCGTTGGAGTTCTTTTATGGTTGTAGGAGTGGGCCAGGTCTGGATAGCGGAGACCTTCCCCTCGTCCATCCGGATGCCACTGTGATCAATCACGTACCCCAGGAAATGGACAGAGGGCTGGTGGAAGGAGCACTTCTCTGCTTTGAGGAACAGGTGGTATTGCCGTAAGCGTTGGAGGACCTCCGCAACGTGGTGGCGATGTTCGGCCAAGCTCCGGGAGTAAATGAGGATGTCGTCTATATACACCAGCACGAACTTGTGGAGAAACTCCCGGAGCACCTCGTGGATGAAATCCTGGAATACGGAGGGGGCGTTGACCAGGCCATACGGCATGACAAGGTATTCATAGTGGCCGGTGGGCGTGACGAAGGCGGTCTTCCACTCGTCCCCCTCACGTATCCGGATGAGGTTATACGCGCTGCGGAAGTCCAACTTGGTAAACACAGTGGCACCGCGGAGATGTTCCAGGGCCGGTGTGGAGGTAGCTTGGAGGCGCGTTGCGGGCAGAAGACATCACTGAAGGGGGCGTAGTCAGGTGGGACATCCACGGAACGCTTCTCTACAGGACTTTCGATGGACGTGGCATTGATGGAGAGAGTCTTGGAGAGTGGAGAGCTTGGAACAGGAAGTACTGGGAAGCAGTCGGAGAAACAGTGGTCGCCCCACTTCAGGACTTCGCCCGTGCGCCAGGAGATGGTGGGACTGTGTTGTTCAAGCCACGAGCGCCCTAGATGGATGTTCTCCGTATGAAGTATACCCACTCGTAGTTGAAGGGGTCCCACACAACGACGGATAGTCTTACGGCTCAGGGGTTTGCCCGTGATGGAGTGGACCTGGTAGTTAATCGGAGACGGGGAGGTCTTGAGCTTGAGGTGTCGACAGAGGGCGCCGGAGATGAAGTTTCCTGCTGACCCTGAATCGAGGAGCGCCACCACTGGAACAGAGGCATTAGCAGCAGTAAGGTTTACAATAGTAGTGAGTGGTTTCATTTTTTGAATGGAGGGAATGATTGCACTCACCACAGGCCGAGGAGGACGAGTTGGGCATGTGGAGATTACATGCCCCGGAGATCCACAATATAAACATAAATTCAGGGTCAGCCTTCTCTGTCTTTCAGCTGTAGTGAGACGTGAATGATCCACTTGCATAGGTTCACTTGCTGGTTCTGGAGAGCTGACGGGTTCGGACCGACGGAGGAGGATGTTGGAGAGTGGCTGGCCCTGGTGCTCGAGGAGACACGACTGCATACGAGAACCCATGCGGATGGCGAGTTGGATGAAGCGTTCGAGTCCTATGGAGTCCTCGTATGCAGCGAGATGCAACCGCACATTAGGCTCCAATCCTTGATGAAAGGTGGTGATGAGGGCTTGTTCATTCCATCCGCTGGTGGCGGCTAGCGTTCTGAACTGCAAGGCATATTTGTTAACAGAGTTATTTCCTTGTTTTAAATTGTAAAGCTTCTCACCAGTCGAAGAATCTGCCAGAGGTTTCCCGAAGACCTCACGGAAGTGAGAGACGAACGCCGAATATGACTTTACAACAGAGCCTTTCTGAGTCCACAGTGAATCCGCCCATTGAAGGGCCTTACCATGCAGTTGGGAGATTATGAACGCGATTTTAGCCGTGTCGGTGGGGTAGAGGTGCGGTTGCATCTCCAGGACCAGTTCACATTGAAGGAGAAATCCGCTGCATTCCTCCGCCGATCCAGAGTAGGGCGCCGGTTTGGCCATGGGACTGGCGGTAAATGCTGGAGAAGGAGCGGTGATGGTGGGTGCGGAAGCTGCAGCGTTGGTGGATGACGGTGAAGGTGGTTGTGGGGTGAGTGCTCGGCGCAGTGCGTCCACGAGCTCCTGGAATGGGTCGGTGGTGCTCATGCTGATGACTGTTGTTAAGGTCCGGTCTTCTGTTATGATAGAGACACCGGAGGCAGATATAAAAGCAACAATGGTTTGTTTATTGATGTTCACAGCAGAGCAACAGGTAAGGGAGTGATGTTAAGCAGTTCTTGGATATGAATGAGAAGGTAATACTGTCCTTCCGTTGTATTTCAGATGCAGATGGAGACTGGCGTTGACAGGTTCACAGGTTTCCACTTTACATTAAGGTTCACTTTCACAGGTTATTAATGTTTGGTTTTATTGTTGTTCTACGTATTGGATGTTGTTTGTAAAACTGTCTACGACAGACACGCGCTTCTAAACATAGGATCCTACGTCGTGAAACGCAAACCGGACTTTGAGTTCTTGAACGCTGGCGCCTTGTTTACAGACACCACATCAGAGCCCTTTGCAGCGGTCATAATCACAGCTGTTTACATTCCTCCTCAAGCCAACACAGACCAGGCACTCAAGGAACTGTATGGGAATATAAGTGAGCAGGAAACCGCGTACCCAGATGCAGCGTTTATTGTTGCGGGGGACTTTAACAAAGCCAACTTCAGAACAATAGCTCCAAAATATTTTCAACACATCACCATAAACACGTGTGGTGATCGCGCACTGGACCACTGTTACTCTCCTACAAAGCTCTCCCCCGCCCACCATTCTGCTCCTGCCTGCCTATAGGCAGAAACTGAAACGGGAAGCACCCGCCCTCAAGACAATTCAATGCTGGTCCGACCAATCAGACGCTATACTACAGGACTGTTTTGATCACGTAGACTGGGACATGTTCCGGTCAGCGTCTGATGGCGACATAGAGGCGTACTCAGAAACTGCAATGTGTTTCATCAGGAAGTGTGTAGAAGATATAGTGCCAACAAAAACATTCCGCATCTACCCCAACCAAAAACCATGGATTAACAACGAGGTTCGAGCAGCCTTGTCAGCGCGGACATCCGCTTTTAAATCTGGGAGCGCTGATGATCGCAAACAAACCAGTTACGATCTCAGAAAATCCATCAAAGCCGCAAAAAGACAATATAAAAACAAAGTTGAAGAACAATTCAACATCAACGATGCAAGAAGTATGTGGCAGGGAATCAATAACATCACAGATTTTAAAGGGAATAAACCAGCTACTGTGAACATTGCCACTTCTGTACCGGATGAGCTTAATAACTTTTATGCTCGTTTCGAGGCTCTCAACACCGCCCACACAGTGAGTGCTCCCACAGCTGCTGCAGGAGATGTGAGTGCACTCACCGTCTCCATTGCGGATGTAACCCGATCCTTCCGATGGGTAAATATCCGCAAGGCTGCGGGTCCTGATGGCATCCCAGGCCGTGTGCTCCGAGCATGCGCATCCAAACTAGCCGGTGTTTTCACAGACATTTTCAACCTCTCCCTCTGTCTGTCTGTGGTTCCCTCGTGCTTCAAAAAATCCACCATTGTGCCCATACCAAAGAAAAACAAAATCACATGCTTAAATGACTGGAGGCCTGTTGCTCTCACACCCATCTTCAGCAAGTGTTTTGAGGGACTCGTCAGAGATTACATCTGCTCTGTGCTGCCTTCCTCATTGGATCTGCTTCAATTTGCATACCGTAGCAACCGTTCTACAGAGGATGCCATTGCTTTCACCCTACACACTGCTCTCTCCCACCTGGATAATAAGAACACCTATGTGAGAATGCTGTTTGTGGACTACAGCTCAGCATTTAACACCATAGTGCCTGCCACACTTGTTGTGAAGCTCCATACTCTGGGACTAAACAGACCTCTGTGCAACTGGATCCTGGACTTCCTGACAGGCAGAAGTCAGGTGGTCAGAATGGGCAATAATACATCATCCCCGCTGACCCTCAACACTGGTGCTCCTCAGGGCTGTGTCCTCAGCCCACTCCTGTACTCCCTGTACACATACGACTGTACAGCCACACACAGCTCCAATGTCTTCGTCAAATTCGCCGACGACACAACAGTGATAGGCCTGATCACCGACAACGATGAGACAGCCTACAGAGAGGAGGTGAGCACTCTGACTAAATGGTGTCAGGAGAACCACCTCTCACTCAACATCGACAAGACCAAGGAGCTGGTGGTGGATTTCAGGAGACAGAGCAGAGAACACAAACCCATCACCATCGACAAGACACCTGTGGAGCGGGTAAGCAGCTTTAAGTTCCTCGGCGTTAACATCAGTGAGGATCTCACCTGATCTACACACACTGACGCAGTGCTGAAGAAGGCACATCAACGCCTCTTCTTCTTGAGACGGCTAAGGAAGTTTGGAATGAGCCCCAGCATCCTCAGATCATTCTACATCTGCACTATAGAGAGCATCCTGACGGGCTGCATCACTGCCTGGTTCGGAAACAGCACTGCTGGCAACTGTAAAGCTCTGAAAAGGGTTGTGCGAACTGCCAGCCACATTGTTGGAGGTGAGCTTCCCTCCCTCCAGGACATCTACACCAGGCGGTGTATAAGGAAAGCCCGGAGGATCATCAACGACTCCAGCCACCCATCCCACAGACTGCTCTCTCTGCTGCCCTCAGGAAGACGTCTCCGCAGCATTCGTGCCCGCACTAGCCGACTTAGGGATAGCTTTTTCCCTCAGGCTATCAGACTAATGAACAATCAAAACTAATACACCTTACAGCATACTCCACAATGGTATGCTCACACCGCACTTTAACTTTAACAGCCCAACACTGGACTATACATACACACTGCACTTAATACAATAAGCTACCTGTTACCTGTTACTGGCTACCGTCCGATGCACATCCATGACATTTTTGTATCCAGTTCACGTACATCTGTTGCACCTTAGCATATTTTTATGCATATATATGTCTACATAATGTAGAAGGTGTCCATTCTGTGTATAGTGTATAATGTGTAGTGCTAACTGTATGTATGTACATATTGACTATAATGTGTAGTGTAGTGCTAAGGCTGTGTGTCCACCAAAGCGTTTTTAGCCAGCTGAAAACGCTAGGCGCTCTGCTTAAAATGCCCGTCTGTGAGCGCTTGAGAGCGCTTCTGCAGCGTAGCTTTTTTTTCCGTTGAGACGCTTTGTTGCTATGATACAGAATATCAGTTGGTCGGAGTTGTATTTGTCCCGCCCCTCCTCCACTCTGATTGGACGGCTGGCTAAAAAGTGACAGTGATGGGCGCAGCGTTTTACTCAAAGTTGAACATTCTTCAACTCGAGGCGACCAGTAAAAAACGCCGAGCTCGCAGCGCTTGAGCGTGAAAAAGACACTCAGCGCTTTGTTACGCTCCTGGCGTTTAAAAAACGCGGCGCTCTCATTGAAAACAATTGTAAAAGTACGCTCAGAGCTGGAAAAAACGCTCTGGTGGACACACGGCCTAACTGTAAGTATGTCTAATAGTACACTGCGTGTACTGACTATATGTATGTGCATATTGCACATTTTTACCTGTTGAAGTCTGTATGGTCATATGTCTGTATGGTATATGTTAATTGTTTCTGCAATTTTTGGAGCATGCTCCCAAGAATTTCACTCTCCAAGGCACATGTGCTGTGGTGATGTGACAATAAAATTGACTTTGACTTTGACTTTATAACTCATTAATAAATGGTTCACAGGTTTCCACTTTACATTAAGGTTCACTTTCACAGGTTATTAATGTTCATAACTCATTAATAAATAGTTCACAGGTTTCCACTTTACATTAAGCTTCACTTTCACAGGTTATTAATGTTCATAATGCATTAATAAATGGTTTGCAGGTTTCCACTTTACATTAAGGTTCACTTTCACAGGTTATCAATGTTCATAACGCATTAATAAATGGTTCACAGGTTTCCACTTTACATTATGGTTCACTTTCACAGGTTATTAATGTTTATAACTCATGAATAAATGGTTCACGGGTTTCCACTTTATATTAGGGTTCACTTTCACAGGTTATTAATGTTTATAACTCATTAAATAAATGGTTCACAGGTTTCCACTTTACATTACGGTTCACATTCACAGGTTATTAATGTTTATAACTCATTAATAAATGGTTCACAGGTTTCCACTTTACATTAAGCTTCACTTTCACAGGTTATTAATGTTTATAACTCATGAATGAATGGTTCACAGGTTTCCACTTTACATTAAGCTTCACTTTCACAGGTTATTAATGTTTATAACTCATGAATAAATGGTTCAGAGGTTTCCACTTTACATTAGGGTTCACTTTCACAGGTTATTAATGTTTATAACTCATGAATAAATGGTTCACAGGTTTCCACTTTACATTAGGGTTCACTTTCACAGGTTATTAATGTTTATAACTCATTAAATAAATGGTTCACAGGTTTCCACTTTACATTACGGTTCACTTTCACAGGTTATTAATGTTTATAACTCATTAATAAATGGTTCACAGGTTTCCAGTTTACAATAAGGTTCACTTTCACAGGTTGTTAATGTTTATAACTCATTTATAAATGTTTCACAGGTTTCCACTTTACATTAAGCTTCACTTTCACAGGTTATTAATGTTTATAACTCATGAATAAATGGTTCACAGGTTTCCACTTTACATTAGGGTTCACTTTCACAGGTTATTAATGTTTATAACTCATGAATAAATGGTTCACAGGTTTCCACTTTACATTAAGCTTCACTTTCACAGGTTATTAATGTTTATAACTCATGAATGAATGGTTCACAGGTTTCCACTTTACATTAAGCTTCACTTTCACAGGTTATTAATGTTTATAACTCATGAATAAATGGTTCACAGGTTTCCACTTTACATTAGGGTTCACTTTCACAGGTTATTAATGTTTATAACTCATGAATAAATGGTTCACAGGTTTCCACTTTACATTAGGGTTCACTTTCACAGGTTATTAATGTTTATAACTCATTAATAAATGGTTCACAGGTTTCCAGTTTACAATAAGGTTCACTTTCACAGGTTGTTAATGTTTATAACTCATTTATAAATGTTTCACAGGTTTCCACTTTACATTAAGGTTCACTTTCACAGGTTATTAATGTTTATAACTCATTAATAAATGGTTCACAGGTTTCCACTTTACATTACGTTTCACTTTCACAGGTTATTAATGTTTATAACTCATGAATAAATGGTTCACAGGTTTCCACTTTACATTAGGGTTCACAGGTAACTAATACTGGAATTAAATTTTTCAGAGAAGATGATGTTCATGGTGTTATTTCTTCAGGGCTTCCACTGTTCTGTGTCTGAGAATTAAAATCTGCCATTTCTTCAGCAATGATAACACTTCTCTTGATTACTAAAAAACAGTGAAATATTAAAAGAAATGTATGGCATGTTATGAGAAATAATCTCTTATTCCTGTGCATCTTAACATGCTGAGTGAAGAAGCAACTAGTAGCAACAAAAGCTGTGATTGTGTGTTTGTGTTGTCCATGTTTTATCAGTCATGAGCATCTGTAAATGTAAAATCTGCTTACATTTAGCATCTGATGATGATCTCAGATGACCAAATGCATGACAATAGTTACACATGTTTGCTCTATCTTTTTCTCCAACAGAAACAAAACGCTGTCTGTCAGGTGAAGCACACACAAATTTAGAAGATCTGCTAGAATCATACCAGGATTCCCTCTGAAAATTTTCTCCACCAGTTTTATAGGTAGAAGGGGTTTTATGAATCAGAAAAAAATCATTAGCCATAACGGCCGCCTCATATGCAGTGTCAGGTTTACGCTCACTTATGTATGTTGCTACACGTGTTGAAACAGAGTTTTTAAACTGTAACAAGCAACATCAACTCTTTTAATAATGTTTTCTAATGTTTTCACATTAGAAGCTGTACACCAACGATTGAAATATCATGCACAAACTCAACATACGTTTGAGACTCAGTTTTCTTCCAGGACCTACATTTTAGTCTATAGGCCTCTGAGACCAATTCGTATGCCTTCATTACAGCATCTTTAACAGTCAAATACTGCTTAGCATCTTCTACACTAAGAGCCAAATACGCTTCTTGAGCTTTGCCTATAAAAACAGACTGCAACATGAGTGTACGATCGTCATCTGGCCAATTACGTGCCTCTGCCACGCGTTCAAACAATAAAAAGAAGCATTCAACGTCTTTTTCGTCAAATTTAGGAATCAATCTCATATTAGTCACTACATCAGATTTATACGGTGCTAAATCATGTTCTACACCTCCATTTAAAGAAACTTCTTCTTCTCGCTTTTTATTAAAGGTGCCCTAGAATGCTTTTCCACAAGATGTAATATAAGTCTAAGGTGTCCCCTGAATGTGTCTGTTAAGTCTCAGCTCAAAATACCCCATAGAATTTTTATTATTCATCTTTTTAACTGCCTATTTTGGGGCATTATTATAAATGAGCCGATTTGGGCTGCTGCCCCTTTAAATGCTCTCACTCCCGCCCCGAGCTCGCAACTGCCTTAAACACTGCATGAACAAAGTTCACACAGCTAATATAACCCTCAAAATGGATCTTTACAAAGTGTTCGTCATGCAGCATGTCTAATCGTGCAAGTATAGTATTTATTTGGATGTTTACATTTGACTCTGAATGAGTTTGATAGTGCTCTGTGGCTAAAGCTAACATTACACACTGTTAGAGAGATTTATAAAGAATGAAGTTGTGTTTATGAATTATACAGACTGCAAGTGTTTAAAAATGAAAATAGCGACGGCTCTTGTCTCTGTGAATACAGTAAGAAACAATGGTAACGTTAACCACATTTACCAGTACATTAGCAACATGCTAACGAAACATTTAGAAAGACAATTTACAAATATCACTAAAAATATCATGATATCATGGATCATGTCAGTTATTATCGCTCCATCTGTCATTTTTCGCTATTGTTCTTGCTTGCTTACCTAGTCTGATGATTCAGCTGTGCACAGATCCAGACGTTAATACTGGCTGCCCTTGTGTAATGCCTTGAACATAGGCTGGCATATGCAAATATTGGGGGCGTACATATTAATGATCCCGACTGTTACATAACAGTCGGTGTTATGTTGAGATTCGCCTGTTCTTCGGAGGTCTTTTAAACAAATGAGATTTACATAAGAAGGAGGAAACAATGGAGTTTGAAACTCAATGTGTTTCATTCCCAAGTACTGAACTCTTGTTATTCAACTATGCCAAGGTAAATTCAATTTTCAATTCTAGGGCACCTTTAAGTTTGGTTTAACTCCCAAAATAGCTATTAAAGGGTCTCTGGGTAGATTTTCTCTACCTTTGTGTGCAGGTGAGGACACGTTTGAGCTGCATGCGGTGCAGTTGGAACTGGAGGCCGTGGAGCGGCAGATCCGGATCCTTCTCGAGAAGCAGGCCGAGTTACGCGAGCGGCAGACAGCGCTGGAAACTTCTCGCGCTGACGCTCACCAACCCTCGGTAAGTTTGCAGCGCGATATTAACACTCCTGCCTCCTCTACGCCGTGTGTTTCTCTGCACAGGGCCCGAGCACCAAGAACGCGTTCATCCCAGCCCTCGTTCACTCCGGCGCCGTCACACCAGGGACCTTGGGTGCTTCAGCAGCGGAAGACGCGAGCCAGGCCTCGGACCAGGACCTCTCCTCCGCCGCCCACGGTCTTCGACGTCTCGACACGGAACCGCTTCTCCCCTCTTCGCGAGGCAGAACGCGACGCCGTGGTCATCGGAGACTCCATCGTCCGCCACGTCCACGCTACCACAGCCAAAGGTAAGGTGCGCAGTCACTGTTTTCCTGGTGCTCGTGTTCTCGATGTCTCTGCGCAGATTCCCGCGATCCTAAACGGTGTTGAGACCATCGGAGCTGTAGTGCTGCACGCGGGGGTGAACGACACCAGGCTGCGGCAGACGGAGGTGCTGAAGCAGGACTTCAGAAGCCTGATCGAGACGGTACAAGCCACATCGCCCGCGACGAAGATCATCGTGTCCGGACCGCTTCCGACGTACCGACGAGGACATGAAAGGTTCAGTAGATTATTTGCTTTAAATGAATGGTTGATGTCTTGGTGTAATGAACAGAAGCTGCTCTTTGTAAATAATTGGAATCTTTTCTGGGAGCGTCCTAGGCTTTTCCGTGCTGATGGCCTGCACCCCAGCAGCATCGGAGCTGATCTTCTGTCAGAGAACATCTCCAAGACGCTTCGCACCATATGACTAGTAAGTCAAACCTCAAATCACAGCCTGTGTTCTGCCCACTTCATTGATAGAAATGTGAGTGTAGTACAGTCTATAGAAACTGTGTCTATTCCCCGAATAGTGAGGTTTAACAATAAAAATAAAGGATCTAGAAAAAACCTAATCGTGATCAAACCAGATTTTTGTAAAATTACTGAACAAAAACAATCTCTAAAACTAGGGCTACTAAACATTAGATCGCTGACACCTAAGGCAGTTATCATAAATGAAATTATCACGGATAATAGTCTTGATGTAATTTGCCTTACTGAAACATGGCTTAAAGCAAATGATTATTTTGGTCTTAATGAGTCTTGTCCTCCTGGCTACCGTTATAAAAATAAATGCCGCCTGATTGGCCGTGGCGGTGGTGTAGCAACAATCTATAGAGAGATACTTAATGTTACTCAGAGAACAAACTACAGGTTTAATTCATTTGAAATTCTTATGCTAAATGTTACACTCTCAGATATAAGTAAAAAGTCGCTACTATCTCTTGCTTTGGCTACCATTTATAGACCTCCAGGGCCTTATGCTGATTTCCTAAAAGAGTTTGCAGACTTTCTCTCAGACCTATTGGTCAACGTTGATAAAGCGCTGATTGTTGGAGATTTTAACATTCATGTAGACAATACAAATGATACGTTAGGGGCTGCGTTTACAGATTTACTAAACTCATTTGGGGTCGAACAAAACGTCACTGGACCCACTCACCGTCTTAATCATACTCTAGATTTAATTATATCACATGGAATAAATCCTACTGATATAGAAATTCTACCGCAAAGTGATGACGTCTCTGATCACTACCTTGTAACATGCGTACTGCATACTGATGATATTTGTCAAATTGCGCCACGATATCGACTAGGCAGAACAATTCTCCCGACAACTATAGATAAATTCACAAATAATCTGCCTGATCTGTCTCAGCTGCTCATCGTACCCAAACACGCAAATGATCTTGAGGAAATGACTAGCAGTATGTGCACCATTTTTACTAGTACATTAGATACTGTTGCACCGATGAGATTAAAAAAGGTTAGAGAGAAAAATACTGTTCTATTACTCGCGCTATGAAAAGAGAAACTCGTAATCTAGAACGCAAATGGAGACAAACTCGTTTAGAGGTCTTCAGAATCGCATGGAAAGACAGTTCATCCCGCTATAGAAAGACTCTAAAAGCAGCCAGGGCTGAGCATCTTCGCAAACTTATAGAGAATAACCAAAACAATCCATGGTTCTTATTTAGTACAGTAGCTAGATTAACAAATAAACAGATATCACCAGAACAAAATGTTTCATTACAGTTTAGTAGTGATGACTTTATGAATTTCTTTAATGAAAAAATCGAAAGTATCAGAAATAAAATTGTAAATGTACAACCTTTGACAGATTTTTATGATTCAGCCTCAATTATCGCCCCTCAAGAACAGTTGCAGTGCTTTACAACTATAGGACAGGAAGAGCTAAATAAACTTATTACTGCGTCTAAACCAACAACATGTTTATTAGATCCAATACCCACTAAACTACTGAAAGAACTGTTACCTGTAGCAGAAGAACCTCTTCTCAATATTATCAACTCGTCTTTATCTCTAGGTCACGTCCCACGATCGTTCAAGCTAGCAGTTATTAAGCCTCTCATTAAGAAACCACAATTAGATCCAAACATATTAGCAAATTACAGACCCATTTCAAATCTTCCATTTATGTCTAAAATACTAGAAAAAGTAGTGTCGGTCCAATTGTGCTCCTTCTTGCAAAAAAACTCTATCTATGAAAAATTCCAGTCAGGATTCAGGTCTCATCATAGCACAGAAACTGCGCTCGTTAAAATTACAAACGACTTGCTTCTAGCTTCTGACCAAGGCTGTGTCTCAATACTAGTGTTACTTGATCTCAGTGCTGCGTTTGACACTATAGATCATATAATACTCTTAGATCGACTACAATATTACACTGGTATTCAGGGACAGGCATTACGGTGGTTTAAGTCGTACCTATCAGACCGTCACAATTTTGTTTATATAAACGGGGAAAAATCTAAGATAACGATAGTAAACTATGGAGTGCCGCAAGGATCTGTGTTAGGCCCTCTGCTATTTTCAATTTACATGCTGCCACTCGGCAATATTATAAGAAAACATGGAATTAGTTTCCACTGCTATGCCGATGATACTCAGTTATATATTTCATCACGACCAGATGAAATCTCTAAATTATCCAAACTGACAGAGTGTGTTAAAGAATTAAAACATTGGATGACTAGTAATTTTCTTCTATTAAATTCAGATAAGACTGAAGTATTACTTATTGGACCAAAAACCTGTACACAGAATCTCTCAGACTACAATCTGCATTTAGAAGGATGTACTGTTACTCCATCCTCGACAGTTAAAGACCTGGGTGTTATATTAGACAGCAACTTGTCCTTTGAAAATCATATTTCATATGTTACAAAAACAGCCTTCTTTCACCTCAGAAACATTGCTAAAATACGGAATATGTTATCTATTTCTGATGCAGAACAGTTAGTTCATGCTTTCATGACGTCTCGACTAGATTACTGTAATGCATTATTAGCTGGTTGTCCTGCTTCCTCAATAAACAAGCTACAATTAGTACAAAATGCAGCTGCTAGAGTTCTTACCAGGTCAAGAAAATATGATCATATAACACCAATCTTATCATCTCTACACTGGTTACCTATTAAGTTCCGTATCGATTACAAAGTATTGCTAATGACCTATAAGGCTCTAAATGGTTTAGCTCCTGTGTACTTAACCGATCTTCTATCACCCTACAATCCTTCACGCTCTCTAAGGTCACAAAACTCTGGACTTCTGGTTGTACCTAGGATAGCTAAGTCCACTAAAGGAGGGAGAGCGTTTTCACATTTGGCTCCTAAACTCTGGAATAGCCTTCCTGATAATGTTAGGGGCTCAGACTCGCTCACCCAGTTCAAATCTAGATTAAAGGCGCATCTCTTTAGCCAAGCATTCACATAATGCATCTCATACCAGATCAACTGCACATGACTATCTTTGCTTAAAGTTATGAACAGCAGCTACACTAATTATTCTCCTTTTGCTTTTCTGTTTTACCTCGGGACACCCGCCCTGAGGTGACTAGAGAGTACATCTGCTTCAGTTTGGATCCAGCCTCTTAAGAAGACCTCAGATGACCATCACCTGTGAAGAGACGGCGCCAACTCCTGTGAGGACTTCAGAAGACGCAATCATCTGGATCAACATTCACATTGCACAATCTCTATATCCTAATTTATTGTTACTGTAATTCATTTTCCAGGAGCTCTTTGCTTCTACCTTCAGTTAAACTGCTAACAGTGATTGTAATTAATTACCTAAAGTATATTATTTGCTAACTACATTCTTTAAATTGTAATGTTGACATCCATTTTCTGTAAAGCTGCTTTGAAATGATATGTATCGTGAAAAGCGCTATACAAATAAATTTGAATTGAATTGAATTGAATTAACCTGAAAAATGTTATTAATGAAACACAATACATTTGTCCAGTAAGGAGCTATAATAGGACAGTCCCAAAAGATGAGTGTATGCGTAGCTACTTGTTCTCCACACTCCCTCCAACAGGAACTGAACTGATTTGAATTAAATTTGGCTACGATTTGGGGCGTTCAAATGTAACGATTAGTGACCTTCCAATTATATTCTCTCTAGATTCTACTACATTTCACTCAAAATCTCAATTGCTGATGGGGTAGTTTTTAAAGGGTTGGTTCAATGCGATTTCACTTTTTTAACTTTAGTTAGTGTGTAATGTTGCTGCTTGATCATAAACAGTATCTGCAAAGTTACAGTGCTGAAAGTTCAATGCAAACGTAGATATTGTCTTTTAAAGTTATGGCAGTTTAATGCCTACAAAAACGACCGGTTTGGACTACAACGGGTTGGTGACATCATAAACCCTTCCAGAATCTACTTGAGTTCAGTGCTGGATTTGCACAAAGGCTTTTACTGAAAGATGAAGCAGTTCCCACTTTAAAAGCAGAAGCTGCTGTTTATTGGCTTCAAACTGTAAGTACGTTTTATTGTTTGTACATGTCTTTTAAACGTATAGTTCTGTTGCTATTTTTGGTTGCATCAAGAACGTAAACAAAGACCAACGCGTGCATTTCTAGTGCATACTTCAACAAACACCAACAAACTTCTATGTTCATATTCAAACAGTTGTTCATGCTATAAATTAAACGCTACCTTTACAAAAATGCTCCTACTCAGCATTTTTGGCTACAGTAAAGCTTTTTTTTTCAGCTACAGTAAAGCTTTAATCAGGATAAAACTGTATATTGTAAGCTAACAAACAGCAGTGACAGCATATCTAAACACTTTGACACAAATACTAAATGAAATACCATTCATAAACATCCTTTAAAAGCCGCGATTGCAGCTTGACCCTCTTCATCTGGGTCTGATTCGGCTCAATTTGATACAGCAATAGAGACACCATTATTTACATTTTCACCGAAGCCCACGTAACCGGTAACAACTAAAATGGTAAGGGGCGTGGTGTTTCCGGACGCTTCAGCGAATCACGATGGCTCTGGATACACTGGGCCAGCTAACCAATTGTCACAGACACGTCAGGTTCCAACGTCACCCAATCACAGCGCGCACCATCTCCAGAATACTGATCACCGCCACCTGCACCTCATCACTCTCCTCATCAGCAGCTCCATAAAACACTCACACTCACAGCACTCCACGTCCGGTCTCGTTTGCATACCCTTACAAGTTTATGCTTACCTCAAGGACTCCTCTTCGAATACCTACCTGTCTCCATTGTGTCGATTCCCATTGTGTTCCTCGTCTGCCTCGTGAGTGTGTTCCCGTCTGCTTCCAAGTGCTCCAGCGATCTCCAGTCTCCAGCGTTCAACTCCCTGCAAAGATAAGGACAGTAACTATTCCAAGTATCACCCGTTCAAGTCAAACTACTTCCAGTTATCTTACCTGTTTCATTCTCCTTGCTCTCCTGTGGTCAAAATAAAGACTGTGAAAAGTTATACCTGTGTCTGTCCTCCGTCTACTGTAACACCAATCTGAGCACATTGCGTATTTTGTAGAGAATGACTTCATAGAAGCAGGAAGTCAAATGAGCTGTTCATATGACAGTGGAAACAGAGGTGTAGAATGTATCATATATTTTAATTTTCATATATTTTAAAAGGTAAAGCTAATCTTTAAGGCTTGGGCCTTCAGCTGCATGATGTCAGTTGCAGTTATGAAAATGGAAAGCATAGCCATTGCAAGCTTATCCATTCCACTACCCCGACTCCTCCCAGACCAGGTAACAGTGACCAATGAAGGCAGACTCATTCATGCTTAGTATATATAAGTCAGCCCTTAGGATAATTGAGGAAAAAAAGGGCTTCATTTTCTAACTGCTGAAACACTTATTTATAAAACACAAAAAACAAACAAAAAAAAAGCGTCAGTATTCCGCCATTTTTAAACTGAGTCATAATGATACTTTCAACTTCTATATATCAGCATATTGAACAAAACTTACATCCGTGTTTTCTCCTTTGAATAAAGAGGTACACACAACCGGCCTACGTAGTCAGCGCTCTCATGTCACTCAGTACTCTACGCGAGAGGTGCCTGCCTCTGATCTGTCCTTGTGCGAGCCATCCCACCTGGGAAAGCTCCTTTTCGATCAGTTCACTCTCCGAAAGGTTGACTGTAATTCCCAGATGTTTCAGTCCCTCTGCCGCTTCCCACACAGAGTGAAAGGTCTTCTCGCCGGATTCAAGGGAGACTTTGAGCAGCGCCGGGTATGGAGATCTAAACTTTATGCGCCGTTCCTTTAACTGTCTTTTTATGTCTCTATATTCCTTGCATCTGCACTGAATATCTAAGGAGTAGTCATTGTCCAGCGAGATAATGTTCCCCTCGTACTTTCGACCTTTTTTGCTCCATGCCTTAAACAGGATTTGTTGTTTAGTCGGAAAGTGCAGAAACTTTACCACTACTGACCTGGGAGATGCTTTAGGATCTGTTGGAGCCGTAGTGAGAGACCTGTGAGCGCGCTCAATGCCCAAATCTTGATCAGCAGGTACATCGAGGAATTTTTTTTAACAAGTTGTAACAAGTCTATAAATTCTTCCATGATCTTTTCTCCTTCTGCCCCTTCTTTGACTCCATAGATGCGGATGTTTGACCTGCGCGATCAGCTCTCCAAATCCTGGCATTTTCCTTCAAATTGGAGCTGTTTTGTTAGCATGTATGTTAGTAATACTTCAGTTCTGTCACTGTGATCCTCCGACACGCTTATCCTTTGCTCCAATTCCTCGATTCTGTTCTCAAGACTTTTAACCACTTCCTTAACTTCTTTCATCGATGCATCTATTCTCTCTAGCTTACCGGCAAAATCTTGTCTCATGGCCCTCATCTCCGCTAGTATTTTGGCCGCCATATCAGCGCTCACTGCTGTGTCCTTTTCGTTTTGCAGGATTTTTTTCACATTGCAGCAAAACAGACTTAAAATACTCTGTCATTTCTTGTCATAGAGACATAAGTAATATATCAATTGAAACTATAGAATGTCTTCTTTTATTTGTGTACACTCAGAGTAAAAACAAAATGTTGTGCTTTTTGCAAAATAAAGAAAACTAACATGATGCGTGATCTCTCGTCTCCCTCTGAACGAAGTCCAATCTGATAGTTCTCAGAAAATGAACTGTAACTTAGTGAATACTAATGACACAAAAATGAGACTTTTGTCTAAAGAAACTTTGAAATGTCAGGTTGTAAATCGTGTAAGTCAAATATTCTCTGTTTATGTAATCTGTATGAAAACAGAGCCTTGTCAGACGTCTGTGATTCAGCTCATTATCCGCTAATGCGGCCACACCCATGGAGTGAGCGCTATTCATACGTAAATTCTGCGGCAATACATGTACAGTGGCATGAAAAAGTATGTGAACCCCTTGCAGAATCTGTGAAAATGAGAATTATTTTAATAAAATAAGAGGGATAATAAAAAATGCATGTTATTTTTTGTTTAGTACTGTCCTGAGTAAGATATTTTACATAAAAGATGTTTGCATTTAGTTCACAAGACAAAACAATAGTTGAATTTATTAAAATAACCCCATTCATAAGTATGTCAACTATTGATTCTCAATACTGTGTGTGGTCACCTGATGATCTACGACTGTTTTCGTGTTTTGTGATGGTTGTTCATGAGTCTCTTGTTTGTCCTGAGCAGTTCTTCAGAAAAATCCTCCAGCTCCTGCAGATTCATCAGTTTTCAAGCATTTTTGCATTTTTGAACCCTTTCCAGCAGTGGCTGTATGATTTTGAGATTCATCTTTTCACACTGAGGACAACTGAGGGACTCAAACACAACTATTAAAAAAGGTTCAAACATTCACTGATGCTCCAGAAGGAAACATGATGCATTAAGAGCCGAGGGGTGAAAATCTTGATAAACAAATTATGAAAATATTTGTTTCTTTTAACATCACATCCATATATATTTACTATTGATATATCATTCCTAAATTATATTTTTATATTTGTAAAGATGTGCATCAGAGGGATAACAAAATATTAAATAACAACAATAAAATATTGTTAATAAAATAGGTTGAGTCGAATTGACACAGTGGTTTAAATTGTTTTATTAATAAAGTTCGTTTGTAACATTTAGAATGTTTATAAAGAAAACAAAATGAAATGATCTACCCAATAATCTCGAGAGAAGGCCTATATTCAAAGCTGATTCACCTACAGTTTCTCAACAGTTTTTTGCATCTCTCCACCACCACATTTTACAGGTTTGGAAAAAAAATTTTTGTGTGAATTATCCCTAGTATAAATATGTTTATACTAATATTTAACCTTAGTGCACTGATAGCTGCATTAATATTAACCATATAAACAACAAACAGCGAAAAAAAATATTAGATTTTTAAATAATCCATTATTTAATTTTTCTTTAATTATTATTAGTGATGCACCTATTTTGATTTTTCATGGCCAACAGAAGCAAATTGGCCGATTCTGATACTGGTTTCAGATTTTTTTTAAAGCAAATTTATTTGTTGTTTATTTGTTCAAAAAATATGTGTAGCTTATTAGAGGCAAACACTGCATTTTTATCACAATCCCAACAAAGATGTTATGCACATGAGCATGAGCAGTTGTTTTTCATTTAAATTATTGTATAATTTCAAGATTAACAGCAAAAACAGCCTGGTCTGACTTTAGCTTTGTGAAATTATGCTACTACATAAAACAAAATCAGCAGACGGACTGAATGAAATGTAAATTCACTCTCTGACAGTAGGTGGCGCTTGTGGAACAGCAGCGATATAGCGTTTCCACGGTTACCACTATATACAAAGCAGCTGCGCTGGAGATAAGAGGAAAAGCCATCAAAACTTTTCTGAAGACAGTTCCCTTCAGAGATACATTCATACCAATCCCAATTTAATATTTGTATTATTCTTCCTATATTTCGCGAGCAGTGAGCTTGTGCATGTTAGAGTATCTCCTCTGCTGGCGCGTCTGTTCTCCTCTTTGTGTCCGTATTCAGCATGTGTCTGTGTTAA
Source organism: Ancherythroculter nigrocauda (assembly GCA_036281575.1). Taxonomy (NCBI): domain Eukaryota; kingdom Metazoa; phylum Chordata; class Actinopteri; order Cypriniformes; family Xenocyprididae; genus Ancherythroculter; species Ancherythroculter nigrocauda. The sequence goes on along the minus strand of VTFQ01000571.1, from coordinate 365,801 downwards.
CGTCCTGTTGACAGGCTTAGTAAATATTTCCTGACATTTTGGGAAATTATAAAGCAGTTTGTTTGCAAGCCCGGAATAAAGATAGACCAAAATAAAACTAAAAAACCTTTGGACCAGTGGACTGCTACATCTGTATTTTTGATCATGAACTCGCGCACACGCCATATACCTAAACATATGGAATGAATTATTAAGATTTAAAGTTTCTCTGTAAAGTACACCAAGAAATTGGCTTTATAAAACATTATTGAACGCATGATTAATTGGATGTTAATTCTATGAGGATTGCGTTCTTTTTCAAAGACCTAATAAATTCTTATAAATATTAACCGTAGGCTAATGATAACCATACAAAACTCAACGTACGAGTAAATAGGAAAATAAGGACTAAATAAGGAAAATAACATTTTCAAAGACTAAGAACAGCTTAGGCCTACCTCAAGATGCTTTTTCAGATTAGATGTTGAATCCTTTGAAGCCGATAGAAGTTTTGTTGCAGGTAGACATAGCTTGCATTGCACTATGATGTTACTGTACGTCCTTTTTTACGCGCGTTTTTTTTTTTTTTTTTTTTAAACAGAGTCGGATAATCATCAACAATTGCCTCGTTGGTTAAAAATCCTCAAACAGCATACGTCAATGTTAAATTAAATAAATGACATTAAAATTCAAAGTAATCACTTTGGTAATCTAAAATACTTTTTGAATGTAACTGTAATTTGATTACCATCCATTTAAAATGTAACTGTAATGAAATACTTTTGTACTTTTGTAATAATTTTGTATTTTAAATACGTAACGTCATTACATGTATTTCATTACTCCCCAACCCTGTAAATAACATTAAACATAATGTCAGAAAGATATTAGTTCTGCTGCTGTTCATGAATACCAGTAGCAGAGTTATAAAATAATGACATTGTGTTCGTCACCAGAAATAGAGTCATCTGTGTCCCAATGTGTGAGCCAGTGTCTTTTACTGTTCTTACAAGTGCCAGGATTCATGTACACCATATACTGATTCACAAGCTCAGGAGTTAGGGAGCTGAGCTGATGATCCCAAAATTTCATGGCCCTGTCCTGTGTTGAGGAAACATCATCTCAATGCGTAAACAAACTTGTATGACTGTAGCAACATGGGATAGTCATAAAGGGAGAATATTAATAAATTTACAATAAATTTAAACAAACTTTTTATTTTCAATTATGGCATAATGGCTACATTATATTATATTATATTATATTAACATGTATGCTTTCTTCATTGTTTTTGGTTCTTCCCTGTTGGACCTAGTTTCTCAGTCTATTTGATTAATCATTCTGTTCACCTGTTGTCTCGTTAATTATCTTATTAGGTCCCTTTCTTTGTTCATGCTTATAAGCCCTCAGGATAGCATTTCTTTTTATTCCTGTTTTCTAAGCATTCATCATTAAAGTCTGTCCTTGAATGTTTCCTCATCTTTGTAACTTTCCTAACCATGTACTGTAACAATTATACAATATTATTGTCACACAATTGGTGTATGTGCCGGCAGACAGAAGAAGACTATTGCAGCATTGAATATAAATCCAATACCAAGTTGAATAAATCCCCCAAAGGCAAGACAATCCACTAAACAGGCAGAGTGACACACCTTTACACAATTGTAACACCAAACAGAGAATGGAGACAAGGCACAACTTGAGTAGTTAATACAAACGAGACTAATTAATCAAACACAGCTGAAACCAAATGAACTAATGACAGTTACTATAGAAACAAATGAAAAGCATGTTGCTATATGGTCATGTACATTTTTTTACACTAAACTTGTGGCCTTGAGAACATATGATCTTGAGGTCATGACAACACATCTGTAACGTCTTTAACCCTCTGGAGTCTGAGGCTGATTTGGGGCCTGGAGAAGTTTTGACATGCCCTGACATTTGTGCTTTTTTCATTTGTTCATAAACACATTAATGACACAAGTGTCATTACACTGTATTCAACACAAACTAGGCTACCATAATATGTGAGGAACATGTATGTACATGTTTGTGTTTTTGAAGGAATAATGTTTATGCGTGGTTATTGAAAAAACAAAAAACTTAAGTCACTGAAATAAGCCAAAAAAAGTATATTAAATCTGTGTTCATAAGACTTCTGGGTATTGGAGATTGTAGACTAGAGTTTTTGCTTCAGAATTATGTAAAAATTATGCTGCCTACTCCTTCATATAAAACAATATATTGATTTAGTTTTTGTAAGTCACTTTTTGTCAAGAAGCACAGTATGCATGGAGGCGTGAATGATCATGAATAATGGGCCATTTACACCTGAGGAGACAAAAGAATCACATAATAATGACCTGAAATTACTTGCATATTAATGAGGCCTTTCAGTCAGGTAGGGTGTGAAAAAACCCTCTGTAATCATGTCTCAGCTCAATTTAAAATAATGATATTCTATTATATTCTTTAAAATATAATGTATTTCTGTGATGCAAAGTGTCTGAACAATTATGTTACCTCTATGGCATTTCATATAGGCTTTTAGCTTAAAGCATGCACATTTGGAGAAATATTGATGGATTCTTATATGTTTATGTCAAATTTCTATACAGAGGAGTAATATTTATTCTATATTTATTCTATATATCATCACTATGAGTGCTGGATACAATTCATACTTGCAGCCGGAGGACGCTCTGTACACCTTTAGGCCACAAATCCATATAAAGAAGAAGAAGAACCAGGAACTAACTGCATGTCTTCTAGAGTTCGCTAACCATGCTTTACAACAGCGCTTTAACATCCAGATAAACACTTTTCAAGACAATAAATACACGTCTGAGACGATGAATGCATGTATTGCCTCTGAATTTGCGTCTGAATAGCGCTGGCTCCGTGGGCGTGGCCGCATTAGCGGATAATGAGCTGAATCACTGACTTCTGACATGGCTCTCTTTTCATACAGATTACATAAACACAGAATGTTTGTTTTCGATTTGACTTACACGATTTAAAACCTGACATTTCAACGTTTCTTTAGACATAAGTTTAATTTTTTGTCATTCGTATTCACTAAGTTACAGTTCATTTTCTGAGAACTATCAGATTGGACTTCGTTCAGAGGGAGACGAGAGATCACGCATCATGTTAGTTTTCTTTATTTTACAAAAAGCACAGCATTTTGTTTTTACTCTGAGTGTACACAAATGAAAGAAGATATTCAACAGATTAAAATGGTGTATAACTCTTAATTGTATGTGCAACATTGACAGAGTATTTTGAGTCTCTTTCACACTGGTAAGAAAAAAACGCGGTGGTATCACCGGCGATACCCTCAGACCTCAGAGTGTTAACGAAATTACATGTGTTTTATCAATTAGCTCAAATCATGGGTGAAATATATGAATATAATAAATCATATAACGCATTATGACTAATTATAATATAAATCGCCCAAAGAGGGAATTATGCACATATATTGTGAATTAATTACAATGTATTATAATCAATTACATATATGATTAGTTTTAGGTTAATAGTTGTTTTAGAAAAACTATCATAGTTTGTCCAGCAAACCATCAGTTTTCTCATAGACTATTATAAAATAAATTTTATTCTCTGGCCACAAGAATAAATTCCTATTATAGCATCAAAGCATAAAGCAATGTTGCAGAAACGAAACGTAGAAGTGACTTGGTTTTCTGAATGAGCAGCAGAACAATCGATCATGAATATAATGTATTTAATATATGAAATTGATAATACAAAGGTTATACGGCTAAATATACACAAGTACTACACATATATATAAAATGAAAGTAAAGTCAAGAAAACAGAGGTGATCACAAGAATGGCAAATTACAGACAGTTAAACCTTTGAGAGCCAGCAAGGAAACTCACAAAACTTAAAGAAATGGTTACTTGCATAGATTCAGGTGCTGAGTTTCAGCATGCTTAGCTTGGAGCGATTGGTCCTTTTTAGGAGGATGTTCTCCGCCGGGTTTTTCAAACAAGGTTTTAACTGAAGAGTAAAATAACCGGAAAGGAACGAAGAGAGAGTCCGTCTCCTAGGCGATGGCGGATGATGAAAGGAAACTTGTGCGAAGAAGATGGTCGTCCCGATGAAGAATAGCTCGTGATGGAAGCGCAGTTGTCGTGACGTCTGGGAGAGACGTACGTGAGAGGGCGATGGACAATTCAGAGACAATCGAGAGACAAAGCAAAACTGTTTGTGCTTGTTTTTTATGGACAAACAAGCCAACACGCTTCCTTGATTGAAACAGCCAATGGTACGGGTGCAATGTTGGCGGGCAAAACTTTTCTTTGTCTTGTCTTGCGGCTTGATTTGCATAATTTATGAAGTATCAGATCGGAGTGTATTTTCTTCACAGTACCATTAAAAATAGAACAATGCATTTTACAGTAAGGTGACATACATTGTTGAATGAGACATAAAGAGAGCTTTACAAAGAAACCAAACTTGTCAGGTGGGAAAGGCATATAAGGGAATTTACAGTTTATACTCAGATTTTATTGTTAAAAATGACACTAACACAACTACAGTCATAGCTAAGCTTATACACTAGAGATACATAAAGGCAACTTCAAAATACAACGACAGGTACACTTTGGCACACTCATATTTTAGTACCTACAGTCTTCATGCATGTTTGTGTGTGTGTGCGGTGTGTGTGTATTGGGATTTGGCTGGTCTGGCCTGTGGCCACATGGTCCTTAACCCACATGGGGGATTCTTTTAAAGTCCCCAGAGCTGGAGGCTGGGGTTATCTGTTTAGTTTTATCGGGTCCACAAAAATGCCAAAAGTCAGTCACTCCTAGACCGGCTGGAGCCAATTCGTGATTTACATGCACAGTTCAGGAGGCTAAAAGCAATTTGAAAATTCAAAAAGTTGGTTGACTAAGACTGATTCTTGTATGTTACAGTCCCCCCTTCGGCCAACAAAGTTCCTGTGTGGACCTCGTTGGACGGTAATGTCTCGGTTACAAAGGTAACCCTCGTTCCCTGAAGGAGGGAATGGAGACGTACGTCGGACAGACCGACGAATATGAATCTCGCTAGAGAGGCCAATCTACTTCGAGTGTAACTAAAACGAGCCAATGCACATTGGCATGCAATCATATGCATCAGCTGCTCGCCTCGCAGCTATATAATATATATATAATGAGCAGCAGGTGCGTTGCATCTTCAGGTTTTTGCTGAGGAGCCGAACCGAGCAGGCGGCAGCATCAGCAGGACAACGACTGTGGCGACGGGACGTATGTCTCCATTCCCTCCTTCAGGGAACGAGGGTTACCTTTGTAACCGAGACGTTCCCATTCAGTCGGTCACGTTCGACGTACGTCGGACAGACCGACAAATAGGAATCCCTACCAAAGTGCCACAGGAGCTGCCTTCTTCCAGCGCTCTGTTGTAAGCCACCTGAACCCCCTTGCCTGAGGACAGTGGGACAGAGCTAACACACAGAGAGGGTCGATCACTGCTGTTTCCAAACCCATTCAGTGAGACTATTGGATAACGCTGGGAAAGCGTAACCTTTCGTTAGAAAAGGAACGCTGCGGAAACCACATCCTTCCCCGAAGGAGTTATGTGGAGGAGTACATATGGACTAACCTTGTAGGTTGTACAACATATGGAAGAACTGGGGTGACTCCAACTCGATGAGAGTTGGGTTCTCCCAGAGGGAAAGACACGGGCTTCGTTTAGGAGCAACCGTGGAACAAACCATATGGGATCCCCGTAGGGTCACACATATGGAACCCAGCCTAAATCCGGTTCTCAAGGATGCAACAGAGTATAGGCCTGGCGCCAGACGCGCCGCCACATCGGCTGCCAAAGGGTAACCGGAGGACTCAACAGGGTCTGCCCGTAGGGACTCTCTGGAGCAAAAGAGCGCATATAGCGCAGCAAGCTGACACTAAGCCGGGGCCTCTCCATGCCTCTGACCTGAGGCGAGAACACGGGAGGAGACCGGCTCGACACAAAGGCTATAGTATCTAGGGACGTGTTAGGTGTCGCCCAGCCCGCAGCTCTACAAATGTCTGTTAGCGAGGCGCCACGAGCCAGCTCCCAGGAGGATGCTACACCTCTTGTGGAGTGAGCACGCAACCTGAGTGGGCAGGGCACGCCCTGAGCTTGGTAAGCCAGGGCGATGGCATCCAATATCCAGTGGGCCATCATCTGCTTGGAGACAGCCTTTCCCTTCTGCTGGCCTCCGTAACAGACAAAGAGCTGGTCTGAGGTCCTGAAGCTTTGAGTTCTGTCTATGTACAGTCGCAAAGCGTGAACTGGAGAGAGCAAAGCCAGGGCTGGGTCTGCCTCCTCCGAGGGCAGCACTTGCAGGCTCACTACCTGGTCCCTGAAGGGAGTGGTAGGAACCTTGGGCACATAGCCAGGCCGGGGTCTCAGTACCATGTGACTGTCAACCGGCCCGAACTCTAGGCACGATTCGTCGACCGAAAATGACTGCAGGTCCCCTACCCTCTTGATGGAGGCCAATGCAACCAGCAGCAAAGTCTTCAGAGACAGAATCTTTAAGTCTGCTGATTGCAAGGGCTCAAAGGGAGCAATCTGAAGTGCTCGAAGCACCAGAGCAAGGTCCCAAGAGGGTATGGAGGGAGGTCGAGGAGGATTTAACCGTCTCGCCCCCCTAAGAAACCTGACGACCAGGTCGTGCTGACCAACAGTTTTGCCATCTATGTGGTCGTGATAAGTGGAGATAGCAGCAGTGTGGACTTTGAGGGTGGAGGGGGACAGCCTACGCTCCAACCTTTGCTGCAAGAAGGACAGCATGACTCTGATCGAGCATCTTTAGGGGTCTTCTTGGCGAGAAGAACACCACTCGACGAACAGGTTCCACTTCGAGGCGTAAGCACGTCTTGTAGACGGTGCACGTGCCGCAGTGATGGTGTTAAGCACCTCGGGGGGTAAGTCACCTAGAACCTCCGCATCCCGTCCAGGGACCAGACATGGAGTTTCCAGAGGTCTGGACATGTGTGCCAAAGAGTGCCCCATCTCTGAGAAAGAAGGTCCTTCCTCAGAGGAATGGGCCAGGGAGGGGCTGTTGCGAGGAGTGAGAGTTCTGGGAACCAGGTCCGGTTCGGCCAATAGGGCGCAACTAACAAGACCTGCTCCTCGTCCTCCCTGACTTTGCACAGGGTCTGTGCAAGTAGGCTCACTGGGGGAAACGCATATTTGCGAAGGCCCCGGGGCCAGCTGTGTGCCAGTGCATCTGTCCCGAGTATTCCCTCGGACAGGAAGTAAAACAACTGGCAGTGGGAGGTTTCTGGTGAGGCAAACAGGTCTACCTGAGCCTCTCCGAACTCTCTCCAGATCAGCTGGACCACCTGTGGGTGGAGTCGCCACTCTCCTGGCATCGCAGCTCGTGATAGCTCATCGGCCACACAGTTGAGCACACCGGGGACATGAATGGCACGAAGCGACCTCAGATGCTTCTGACTCCAGAGGAGGAGATGGCGGGCGAGTTGCGACATGCGACGGGAGCGTAGACCACCTTGACGGTTGATGTATGCAACGGTCGCAGTGTTGTCCATACGGACCAGTACATGCTTGCCCCGTAGCGGCCCTTTGAGGCGGCTCGGAGCAAGGCATACTGCTAGCAACACGAGGCAGTTGATGTGCCAATGCAGATGGGGTCCCGTCCAAACCCCTGACACTGCATGCCCGTTGTACGTGGCATCCCAGCCGGTGGCAGAAGCATCTGTGAATACCACAGCATACCAGGACACTTGTTCTAGGGGCACTCCTGCCCGGAGAAACAAAGGGTCCGACCATGGACTGAAGGCTTGGCGGCACTCCTGAGTGATTGGCACTGGCCGTGAAGCCATTGTTGAAGCGGTTTCATATGAAGCAGACCAAGTGGGGTTACTGCCACTGCGGCCGCCATATGCCCCAGGAGCCTCTGAAAGAATTTCAGTGGGACCGCTGTCCTGCCGTTGAACGTATTCAGGCAGTTCAACACCGACTGAGCACGTTCCTCTGTGAGGCGTACTATCTGTTCGACCGAATCCAACTCCATACCGAGAAAAGAGATCCTCTGCACAGGGGAGAGTTTGCTCTTTTCCCAGTTGACCTGAAGACCCAACTGGCTGAGGTGTCTGAGCACCAAATCCCTGTGTTCGCACAACTGCTCCCGAGACTGTGCTAGAATGAGCCAGTCATCGAGATAGTTGAGAATGCGAACACCCTGTTCTCTCATGAGAACAAGGGCCCCCTCCACGGCTTTCGTGAAGATGCGGGGAGACAGGGCCAGCCCGAAGGGTAGGACTCTGTACTGATATGCTCGTCCTTTGAACGCGAAACGCAGGAATGGCCTGTGTCGCGGAAGAATCGAGACATGAAAGTACGCATCCTTCAGGTCGATCGCTGCAAACCAATCCTGGGGACGATGCGTTCAAAAATGCATTTCTGCGTGAGCATTTTGAACGGTAGCTTGTAAAGGCTCCGATTCAACACTCGCAGATCCAGGATAGGTCGTAACCCATCGCTCTTCTTGGGTACAATGAAGTAGGGACTGTAAAACCCTGACCTCATATCGGCTGGAGGAACTGGCTCTATCGCGTCCTTCGCCAGTAGGACTGCGATCTCCGCACGCAAGACAGGGGCATCGACATCTTCCGGGGGGTGGAAAGAGCAGCCCCACCCATCTCTGGGTCGCCCGTCTCAGGGGTGATTTTCTCACCAACCACTTAAACAGCAGCAGAAACGGGAGGTGTCATCTCCCTGCAATGGACACAGTAGAGCAGGCTGGGCCGGAGTTTTTTTTGCAGGGGATGACACCCTTGGCGACGAGCAGACTGAGGGGCGGCCCAAGAGGAACTCAATTGTTTGTCATGGGAAGCTCCCTGGTCTGCTACTAACTGAGGAGAACTGCTGGGCTCAGTCCTCGACAGTGTCACCGAAAAGGCCACCTCGAAGAGATGGGAACATTTAGCTTGACAACCTCTCGCACCTCACAAGGTAAGCCAGGGGCACTTCTGGACCACTGAGGTGGACATCGTCTGGCTGAGTGCCTGCACCGTGACTTTGATCACAGTTAGTCAACAAGCGCAGCTCAACCCCGGCTCAGAACTACCCTCATGCATAGAGAGTGCCTTGGCCTCACATGCAGGGTGGGAGTGGTCTGTGTACAGCCACCCCATCCAAGAGGGCAGTGAGAGAGGAAAAACGTATGCAGATTTTGGCACTTTTGGCGTTCCATATTTGTGATCATGCGACGAACAACCGTATAAGTCCAAAAAAACAAAAATTGAGATAACTATGTGACTTCAATGTATGTGTGCCACTTTGTATACAGAATCACTTTGGGGGGTGTTCGCGCGACCAAAACTCTGAATTTAAAATTTTTAAAATAGTCTCACGCGGAAAAACCGTTTATGTCCACTAACGAAAAATGGAGACGCCGGTTGCTTTCATGTCCGCTGCGGACATTAATAGACAAAACGTCGGCAAAAAAAGGAGAGCGAACATGAATGAATGGAAGGACAGAGCAAGGAAGTCTTTGAGGGATGCTGGGAAACCATATGTGAACCGGAGAGGAGAGCAAAAACGAGGAAAAAGTCCACCAAAAGAGGTGAGTGAAAAACCGTATACAAAGTATCTACATAAAGTTAGCGGTTACAGTCAGAGGGGCGTGTAGGCTACTGGGCGTCGTCTACTACAGTTCATTCATATAGCTCACTCTGTTTAAAGGTTCAAGTCATGAATGGGTCGATATGAAAGCTGAGAAAATTAGGATTAGTTTTAAACATGTCTCTACTCCTTATAACCACGGAGAAATGAATCGAAACGCTTTAGGTGCGTCTCTAACACCAGCCCAGCTGCGTCTAATGTTAGGCTTGAATGTTTTTTTTTTTTTTTTTTACCATTCATTGATTGTGTTATAAGCACTGCTGGCAGAATTTTATATACATAAACAAACATATGTAAATTCATCCCCAATCTTTAAGATGTTTAGAGTAGAATTTGATTGCTTTATGTCTTCACTGAAATTGGTAAAAAAAAAAAAAAAAGAAAGAAAAAAAAAAGTCATTGACGTGTTTAAAATATTTTGATATAATTTTTGGATCCCTGTTACCATTTAATGCAACACTTTGTTTTTGTAATATTGTATGCTATGCTATGTTTGTTACTTGTTATTTAATAAATAATAAAAATAAATTAAAAAAGGTAATAATAAAAAAAAATGCATTGATTGTGTAAGCTGTTATATATTCTAGCTAGTAACCTTAATAGCTGCTAATAGCTCTAGTGTTTTATAGCTCAAAAAAACAAAAACGCTAATGTGACTTTGTTTCTGTTAAGGGAAAGGCGTGCAAGGAGACATGTCCCAGGCAGTGTTCAAGCCTAACAGACCAAAGAAAACTCCAGCTCTTCACAGAGTTTTATGCTGTCTCTTATGAGAGGCAGCAGGCTATCATTCTCTCTGATTTGGAGCAGGTATGCTAACTTAAGCAATTCATGACATTATCATGTCAACAGTATGCAATGCATTACAATGTAGGCCCATGAAATAACCAGTGAATTGAATACTACTGTATACCTTCAATTCACTAAGACTGCACATGTGCCTGATCACTGATCATCCCAATATGTCTTTTTACTTCTAGCACAAGGTGAGTCGCAGACGACCACGTGGGCCCGACACTGAGAATACTAAGAGAAAGTACACCTTCAAGTACCATGTGCAACAAGGAGGCCAAAGACTTGCTGTTTGTAAGCTCACATTTATGTCAGTCTTTCAACTGACCAACAGTCGCCTACAGGCAAGTTTTATACAGCCTAGCTTTTTCCGTTTGTTAACTTTTTATTACATGCATGATTTTAATTAGATACATTGTCCATAACATATTTATTTAAAGTTACTTATCTTTGAATAGGTTATTCAAGAAAAGTTAGGCAGTCAGTCTGAGGGAACAGAGCAGGTAGTCAGGTCTCCATTAGAGGACTTCAGAGGAAAACATAAGAACAGGTAAAAAAAAAAAAATCTTGAAGGACCTCATGCTCTCGTCCTGTTAGTTTTTAAAGCTGCACCAATGTCAGCATCAGTTGCCCTTCAACATTCCCTGATCTAATGGTGCACCGGACGCTGGCATTATAGGGCGTCGGGTGCCTTGCCACCCTATAACGCCAGCATGCACAAACTGTAATGGTTAGGATTCAGCTCACTGTTGTTGCCCAGTCAGGAAACATATTTTTGCACTTTGAGATCGATATCAGAGGTAAAGTGCTATGCAAATGTAATGTATGATCCCGGGATTTCGAGATCGGCCAAAATGTCCGGGATTCGGCTTTTGCGTTCTACAGTTGCCATTCATTGTGTTTACTGTGGCGAGCAGGACGAGACTGAGGGCCGCTGGAGAACGGCGCGAGGCCGGTGGCGTGATTACTGATGAGCGACACCTGTGAGACGCACCGGTCTCATATCTCTCACGGAGGAGCGGGAATTTTCTTAGCAATGCTAAAACGCACACATCAATCGATCACATGTTTAGCGTTCATGTAAACACTACATTCAGATTCACCAATCAGAATGAATTCAGTTAGATTGAAACAACAGGTGTGCATGTAAACAATGACGATTTTTGCGTCATCGGAGGATTTTTTCCAGACAAAAAATACATAAATCTCTCATCTCAGGGGTATATGAGGGAGGAAAGCATGGTAATTCGAAAATACTACTGGTTTTCTACTAATACAAAGCTTAATGCTAAATCCTGAAGTATCCCTTTAATGATTGTTTGTGAAAAACAAAATCCTATAGTTTAGAGAAAAGTTTACAATTATATTAAATTTTATTGTCACAGAAACAATGCAATTGTGCAAAACAGACCAGCATAGTTTATTATATTTCCCTTGTTCATGAGTTGTGTTGTTTATTTTTTAGGCCTCATAGCATTCATCCTGCAGTGAGAGAGGGGATAAGAGAGCACATCCTGAGCTTCCCACGCCAACCGAACCACTACTTACGGATGAAGGGAGATGTGGAGAGGGAGTACCTGAGCCCTGATTTAAACCTGCTCCGCATGTTCCGCCTGTACAAGGAAAACAATCCAGCATCCACTGCAAAGTTCTGGCTCTATAGGGACATCTTCAAGCAGCAAAACCTCAGTTTTGGGCAGCCAAGAAGTGATACTTGTGCAAAATGTGACGCCCTGTTCTTTAAATTAGTAGCTGCTACAACAGATGGAGAAAGGTTGAAGATCACAGCCGAGAGTGAGCTTCACCACCGGAAAGCCGAAAAAGCGTACACCCAGTTGCAGGCTGACACAGAGTGGGCCAAAGCCAATGATGACTGCCATGTCATTTGTATCGACATGCAGGGGGTAGTGTTCACGCCAAACCTGACACACTCCAACGTCTACTATCAACGGCAGCTGGCCAACTACAACCTCTGTATCCAGGAGATGGGCACTGACAAACCTCCTACAATGTGCCTCTGGCATGAGGGCATCGCTCACAGAGGTTCCATCGAGGTGGCAAGCTGTCTTTTGAAGTGGGCAGAAACATCTTTCGCTCCCCTAGTCCAGGCAAAGGAACGGAAGCTCATCATCTATAGTGACCGATGCTGTGGGCAGAACAACAACTGGCGAGTCCTAAACCTCATGGCCCTACTCGTATCTAGAGGGTACTTCAGTCAGATAGAGCAGAAGTTCATGGTGTCTGGTCACTCCTTCCTTCCCTGTGACCGTTCATTTGCCACGCTGGACAAGAGGCGTGAGGGGTCCACACACCACACCTCCAGCGATGTCGCCGAGATGATCCGTGGAGCCAGGCAGCTGCATCCATTTAAAGGTGCCCTCGAATCAGAATTTGAATTTACCTCGGCATAGTTGAATAACAAGAGTTCAGTACATGGAAAAGACATACATTGAGTTTCAAACCCCATTGTTTCCTCCTTCTTATGTAAATCTCATTTGTTTAAAAGACTTCCGGAAAACACTCGGATCTCAACATAACACCGACTGTTACGTAACAGTCGGGATCATTAATATGTATGACCCCAATATTTGCATAATGCCAGCCCATTCGACGCATTAGACAAGGAAAGGCAGTATTAACGGCTGGATCTGTGCACAGACAAGGTAAGCAAGAACAACAGCGAAAAATGGCAGATGGAGCAATAATAACTGACATGATCCATGATATCATGATATTTTTAGTGATATTTGTAAATTGTCTTTCTAAATGTTTCATTAGCATGTTGCTAATGTACTGTTAAATGTGGTTAAAGTTACCATCGTTTCTTACTGTATTGACGGAGACAAGAGCCGTCGCTATTTTCATTTTTAAACACTTGCAGTCTGTATAATGCATAAACACAACTTCATTCTTTATAAATATCTCCAACAGTGTGTAATGTTAGCTTTAGCCACAGAGCATATAGCCTCAAACTCACACAGAATCAAACGTAACCATCTAAATAAATACTTTACTCACATAATTCGAAGCATGCATACAGCATGCATGACGAACATCTTGTAAAGATCCATTTGAGGGTTATATTAGCTGTGTGAACTTTGTAAATGCGCTGTAATATAGTCGACAGCTCGTGTGGCAGAGGAAGCGCATCTCTTAAAGGGGCTGTGCTGAAAAAATCAGTGCATAGTTAATGATGCCCCAAAATAGGCAGTTAAAAAAATTAATTAAAAAAAATCTATGGGGTATTTTGAGCTGAAACTTCACAGACACATTCAGGGGACACCTAGGACTTATATTACATCTTGTAAAAAAACAATCTAGGGCACCTTTAAAGTAATTGAGATGAAATGTGCGGACTTCAGGCAGCTCCCTGATGCAACATTAAAGCATCCACCTGGCTTCCTAATCACATCCATGATGTGGTTGAAAGTGACAGGTAAAAAACTAAAGAACTAAAGAACTAGACTAAAACTAAACTGGTTTTCTGAGATTAACAGTGTTGGGGATATGTGCGTGAAGGAACAATCTTTATTGAATTTCTTGTTGAATCATGATTTCAGCTACTGATCCATGGTGTGTCCACACAAAAGGGAGCCACAGCCTCTACGAGGGATGGAAGCATTGGCTGATCACCAAACAGAGGAAGAATCACCCACCTCCAGCTCCCTTGTTCTCCACCACGTATGCTCGTGCTTACGAGGACCCTCTGCCCATCAAGAAGGAGAAGCACCGTGACCTTATGAAAATGCTAGCCTACATGCCAGCGGAGGCCCAAGCATTTTATGGGACATTAGAATGTGAAGAGTAGCCTGGTATGTGTAGGTCATGTGCAGGGTAAGGTGGGATATATTGTGTATATTGTGTGAAATTAATCATAAAAGTAGTTGTAGCTTATCTTGTATGCCTTATCTTATGTTGTATAATAGGAATATATAGGTATTTATTTTATTTTATTTAGAACCAAAAAAAGGAAGACGTATATGGTAAACTAGCATATGGAACCAGCATGGAATGAAGATGATGTATGTCTGTATTGTAAATATGTATTGTTTACCATTATTACTGTTTATTGTTTGTATGTATTGTTTATTGTAAGTATGTACGGTTTGTTTGTACTGACGTTTATTTTCTGTACTATAAGTAGGCCTATGTATTGTTCATTGTTCGTACCGTATTGTCCGCGTTTTTGTTCTGTGATTTACGTTGGCAAAAAATAAAAGAAATTGAAAGAAAGAAATGCTTAATATTTTCTTTAAGGTTCTGTTACTGTATTAAAACTAAGATAAAGGAATCAAATCTCCAGTGGTTTAAACTGATATGATTAATTGGACTTATACTGTTATTCCACATTAACTGGACATATACTGTTCTTCCACATACCAGAAATGTAAATTACTCTAACTTTTTATTTTTAAGATTGATACTAAAAAATCCTATCTCATTAGAATTGGGAAGCTTTTGTTGTCTATCTTCAAGTAAAAAAAAAAAAAAGTAATATAATATTCAGAGTCCAAATTAAAAAAAATGTATTATTCAAAAATTGAAAATATGGACTTATATGGTTCTTCGTCTCAAGCCCTCATTTATGGCACCAAAATACCTCCATACTGCCAAGTTTTCCATGCACATCCGGAACACCCGGGAAAGCATGGCTGTAAACTCTGAATCTGAGTCAGCATAAGCACACACATTACAGTGGGCAGCGTCACCCTCATTTCCAGAGCATAACAGCACTCTCTCCGATGCTGCAATCGATGTCTGACCCTCAGCTGGAGCTCTGAATGAAATGCTAGGTTCCCCTATGAGAAGGACCAGCAATAGGCTAATTTCACACTTCCGGGTTTTTGGCTTCCGGAACGATCCACGCAGTGTAAAAGTTTTTCCGGTTACAGTAATAGATAGCCTCGATCAGAACCAGCTCGGGAATCAAAGTCGTTTTACGAATTAAATGTCATGAAAATGTTTGAACGTTCTTGGTGAATTATTGGTGAGACTACAGAGCTCTCATTAAGAGCTAAATTTAATAAATAATTTGAAGTGATGGCGGTTAAACTGGTTATATTCTCCATGTCTGTTTGGCGCGGCTGTGCATTATCGCGCTCCATGTGCTGTAAAGACAGTGCCTGCTTCTCGACGTGCATACTATCCATCCTAAATAGTAGTCTATGTGTAATATTCAGTGCTATTTAGGGTGGATAGTATGCACATTGGGATGTATAGAGTGCTTTTAGCGACGTGCTGGGGAAATGATCAGCTGGAAGCTCCCCTATCATGCAAGATCCTCTGATCTTGGACCGCTCGCACCCTCTCACTCATTTTCCTGTCGTCATCATCTTAAAGTGTGTATTATGCGCAGTATTATTGTGCTGTTGCAACATTAATGCAAAGACTGATAGTTGTACAGTGTGGTGTTGGAAATTAATTATGTCTTAGTTTAATCATTTTAATCGATCAGGATTAGTTATAACATATGCTTGAATGTGGGATGTGATGCCATATGAGATTACATGCTATATATTTTTTAAAACATATTAAACTCACGACAATATTATGTATCTCGATTTTATATCCCCCATTAAAGTATATATTGGGAGTTATTTATTTATTTTTTAATGAATAAATTATATAAATAATGTTCGTGGTACGTAATATGATCGGGGAAATTGCTGAATGAGCTGCGTAGCCTTTACTGTATGACAGCTGGTAATATAAATCCACCTGCCGGTAAATTCGAGCAACGGTCTGAGCGGCCGTACAAGCTACAAAACAGTAGAAAATAATTTCTTTGTAGATTATACAAAAGCGACTTGGAAAACAGACAAAACAGAAAAGGTAAGAAGCGATATTTGGGAAAAGAGCATATCAATCTAATAGCCGTAGACGCATAGCGGAACTAACTTTACCCTGCGTCACATGATTTCCGATTCTTGTGAAAAAGGCCTATCCAATCCAGAAACTGCACAGCTTGCAATGCGCTAGAGAGGGAGGGGCCCTAGGGGGTTGGTCCCCTGAAGGAACCCCTCAACCTCATGTCACCCAAGCCATATCAGTAAAGTAGACCTCTTCTGGTGCACCAGAGAGGGCGCTACAATGGAGATTAGGCAAAGGAACTGCGTATCTAGAGCGCCGAGCGAGCGCTGGGTTGCCGTGACAACCCGTGCTGCAGCCAGACAGCTCAACGGCACACGACACGCAGAGGAGCGAGAGGTTTGCTCTCGCTGATCTCCACGGTCTCCCAGAGTGTCGGGCAGACCTGCGGCTGTGCTTTTACACACAAGTGGCAGCTGGCCAACAACAGAGGGGACTCAAGCTTCCTGGAGAAAGAAGAGTCACGACTGGCGTGTCGACATGATCATGTTATCATATGAAAACATGAACCACCCACGAGCATCCTTCAGCACGCATCCAGACATGTGAAACAGTGATTGTGGCTGTCAGTGAGGACAGGAAATGACCGCATCCAGAAGCGCACAAGTAGAATGTCATCTTTAAAAAGATGCAAGCTCTACTTGTGTAAGCTCTTTTAGGAACTTTACTCTTTTAAAAGTGCTGAAGCACGCAGGGGAACGGCCGCCGCAACACAGACAGGGAACAAGGATTGTGTGCAGCCTGTCGTGTGCTCTCTCTCTCTCTTTGAAGGCGCTCACTCTTACCAGCCATAAAAACGGCTTTTCAGCACTCAAAAGCGCACCGTACTGACAGTGAGAACAGCCTTTTGATGCTGTCAAAACAGCTATTTGCTCAATAATGGCAAACGAAACAAAAAACAGAAAATAAGGAGAGGACTTCGTCCCCGCTGCTGTGCTGTTCGCCCACACTCGGAAAAAAGAGAAGTTCAACCAAAAAGCTTGACTCGTCTTTTAGCAGACACTTGCTTGCAGAGAGCAGGAAAAAGCACTGTTTGGCTCCGAAGCGAAAAGCTGAAGATGCAATGCACCTGCTGCTCATTATATACCCGCACTGCGAGGCGAGCAGCTGATGCATATGATTGCATGCCAATGTGCATTGGCTCGTTTTAGTTACACTCGAAGTAGATTGGCCTCTAGCGAGATTCCTATTTGTCGGTCTGTCCGACGTACGTCGAACGTGACCGACTGAATGGGAACAAAGTTGGATGGCACATGGATCAGGATGGTCAAGCAGCAGGTGGTTCCTACTGGTCCTCTGTCCATCTCGATAAGGCTGGGCATATTCTCCGGCTTGACATCTCTTCTCCTCTGTCTCCTTTTGAAGCCTCGAGGAAGGGCAGGCAGACACTTGTTCATGGACTCTCGCATCCCTTTGATCCCTTTGGATAGGATGTTACAACGCGTTTGCATCTCGCTAGCTTGTTAACTTGTCATCAGTCTCTCGCACGCCCCTTTCTCAACGCGTTTATCAAACAGCTGTGGTAACTCGGATCAGTCTACAAACACAGTGAGTCATGTCATCCTCTCCTAGTATTGTGTCGTGTTCCATTTGCCACATAGGGAAATAGTCAGGCTGACAGAGAGAATCTCAGAATTAGAGACACGCATCCAAACTTTAATCGAGGATAGTAAGAATGCAAGGGCTTTGGATGCGACTAGCTTAGTGAACTCTGTACATTGTTCGGTTCCGGCTGTAGAGCCCGCGCAGCAGGGCACTTGGGTAATGGTGAGGCGGCCTAGCCGCAGAAAACACCACTCTTCCGTTCCAGTAAGAACATCAAACAGGTTCTCCCCACTCAGTGACGCACCCACTGAGAATCCTGTTGAAAGTGCCCTAGTTATTGGTGATTCTATTACACGGAACGTAAAAATAGAGACACCAGCCACCATAGTCACATGTTTGCCGGGAGCCAGAGCACCTGATATCAAAGCAAATTTAAAAGTGCTGGCTAATGCTAATCGTAAATACTGTAAATTATTATTCACGTCGGCACAACTGATGTTCGACTTCGCCAGTTGGAGATCACTAAAATTAACATTAAAGAGGTGTGTGAACTCGCAAGTACAATGTCAGGAGAAGTAATTTGCTCTGGCCCTCTTCCTGTTCATCGGAGTGATGAGATATTTAGCAGATTATCTTCACTCAATGGCTGGCTGTCCGCAGAATAATATAGGTTTCATACACAATTGGAAAAATTGTTGGGGCAGACCTGAAATTTAGTCATTCAAGTGCACCCACATACAAATAATACACATAAATAAGTAATAAATAAAATGTAGTCTTTATGTTGAATAAATAATATATTGCACATCAGAAATAACACAAAGCCCTTATTACAAGGAAGAAGAGAACCTTATTTAACCATGAAAAAAAAAAAAAAAAAAAAAATAGAACATGCAACTACAAAAAGCTTTCTTGCATATCTAATGTAACATTATGCTAGGTGGCATTTAGAGCTTGTACAGCAATTGGAAAAAAAACTATTTTTGAGTTGGTTTGTCCTTGTTCTAATGGATCTGTACCGTCTGCCTGAAGGAAGCAGACTGAAAAGAGAGTGACCTGGGTGAGATGTATCCTTTATGATGCTGTAAGCTCTCTTGAGGTAACGAGAACTGTGTAGATTCTCCAAGGTTGGGAGACGGCACCCGATGATTTTCTCAGCAGTCCTGGTGACCCTCTGAAGCTGTTTTTTACATGCCACAGTGCAGCTGGAGAACCACACACAGAGGCAGTAAGTGAGAATGCTCTCTATGGTGGAGCAGTAGAAGGATACCAGCCTGAGTGATGTTGTTCTTCCTAAGGACCCTCAGAAAGTAGAGTGTCTGCTGTGCTTTCTTCACTAATTCTGTGGTGTTCATGCCCCATGTCAAGTCCTTTTCAATATGAACTCCCAGGAAACGAAAGTCAGAAGTCAGATAATTCCCAACACATAGAAACTCTTACACCTAGATATTATCACATAGAGACTGTGTCTGTAAACCCGAATTAGTAAAAACAAAAAACTTCCAAACCCATTTAATGGTAAAAATTTAATTGATTTAATTTAATTTAATTTGTTCAACAAATAAAAAATAGAGATAATAATGATAAAGAAATGATAATGCTTGGGTTATTAAATATTAGATCACTTTCTTCAAAAGCACTTGTTGTAAACTGTGGCGAGGGGGGCGTGGTTCAGCGAAGTCTGCAACGGCAGAGAGCGCCAGGAGACACGTGGTGAGTGAGCGGGTTGAATGCAAATCACGAACACCTGTTTCTCATTCCAGTAATTGGTGCGGAGACAGGATAAAACGCCAGGAGAAGCAGGAGTGTGGAGAGAGAGAGGGACTGCTGACTGAGAACGCTGGAGCTGATCAGGAGATCAATACCGGAGTGAAGCCCGTCTGTTGATGTGGATTATTTTGTTGTGCGGTGCACAGACTTTTGTTTGTTCATTTTTCTTGTTGAAATAAAAGCTCAGTCAGCAGTCAAAGCCGACCCTGTCCTCTTCCTTCCCCCACGAACTTGATCATTATTACATAAACGATATTATCACAGATAATAATCTAGATGTGCTGTGTCTGACAGAAACTTAGCTAAAACCGGACGATTACACTACTTTAAATGAGTCTAGCCCTCAAGGTTATGATTATCAACACAATCCTCGACAGAAAGGCAAAGGGGGAGGTGTTGCTGTAATTTATAGTAATATTTACAGTATCTGTCAGAAGCCTTTCAAATATAATTCCTTCGAAGAGATGGTGCTTTACGTAACATTATGTAAGTTGACATTTGTGCTGGCTACTGTATACAGGCCACCAGGACACCATACAGACTTTATCAAAGAATTTGCTGATTTTCTATCAGAGTTAGTACTAGCTGCAGATAAAGTTCTTGTTGTTGGTGATTTTAATATCCATGTAGATAATAAAAAAGACTCATTGGGATTGGCATTTACAGACATTCTAAACTCTATTGGTGTTAGACAACACGTGTCAGGACCCATTCATTGTCGTAATCATACTTTAGATCTAATATTGTCACATGGAATCGATATTGATGCCGTTGAAATTCTGCAGCAGAGTGACGACATCTCAGATCATTATCTAGTCTTGTGTATACTACATTTAGTCAAAGTGGCTAAACTGCCTCCCTGCCATAAATATGGTAGAACCATCACTTCTACCACTAAAGATCGCTTTATAAATAATCTTCCTGATCAGTTCCATCGCCTTAGCATACCAGACAGCTTAGAAGACCTTGATGTTGCAACAGAAACTATTGCCTCTGTCTTTTCCAGCACATTAGACTCAGTTGCTCCTTTGCATTTAAAAAATATTAAGGAAATTAATTCAATGCCATGGTACAATGAGCACACTCAGGCCCTAAAAGCAGCAGCCAGAAAATTGGAACGCAGCTGGAAGAAAACAAAACTAGAAATATTTCGCATTTTGAGGAGAGAGAGAATGATTGAGTACAGAAAGGCCTTAAAAACTGCTAGATCTGCCTATTTTTCAAAACTTTTAGAAGAAAATAAACACAACCCTAGGTATTTATTTGATACAGTGGATAAATTAACAAGAATTAAAGCTTCAACTTCTGATGTTTCCAAAGAGCACAGCAGTAATGACTTTATGAACTTCTTTACTTGCAAGATTGATAATATTAGAGAAAAAATTATAACCATGCAACCGTCTACTGCAGTATCGTGTCAGACAGTGCATTGTAGTGTCCCTGAGGAAAAATTCAATTCAATTGTCTAAACTTGTTAAATCATCAGAATCAACAACATGTATGTTAGACCCTAAGCTATTGAAAGAGATGCTTCCAGAGGTCATAGATCCTCTTCTTAATATCGTCAATTCATCTTTATTGCTAGGATATGTACCAAAAACTTTTAAGATGGGTATTATTAACTCCCTGAGGTCTGAAAACGTGCCGGCGCGTTTTGCAGAGTTTTTTTTCACATTGCAGCAAAACAGACTTAAAATACTCCGTCATTTTTTGTCATAGAGACATAAGTAATATATCAATTGAAACTATAGAATGTCTTCTTTTATTTGTGTACACTCAGAGTAAAAACAAAATGTTGTGCTTTTTGCAAAATAAAGAAAACTAGCATGATGCGTGATCTCTCGTCTCCCTCTGAACAAAGTCCAATCTGATAGTTCTCAGAAAATGAACTGTAACTTAGTGAATACTAATGACAAAAAAATTAGATTATGTCAAAAGAAACGTTGAAATGTCAGGTTTTAAATCGTGCAATTCAAATCGAAAACAAAAATTCTGTGTTTATGTAATCTGTATGAAAAGAGACACATGTCAGAAGTCCGTGTTTCAGCTCATTATCCGCTAATGCGGCCACGCCCACGGAGTCAGCGCTATTCAGAGGCAAATTCAGAGGCAATACAGGCATACATCATCTCAATCATGTATTTATTGTCTTGAAAAGTGTTTATCTGTATGTAAAAGCCATGGTTAACGACCTCTGGAAGACATACCGTTAGTTCCTGATATGTCCTCTTCTCCTTTAGAATAATTTGTGGACTAAATGTGCACAGAGCCCTCCGGCTACAAGTATGAATTGAAAACACCATTCCTGAAATGTCCTCTTCTTCTTTAGAATAATTTGTGGACTAAAGGTGTATAGAGCACCCACCGGCTGCAAGTATGAATTGAAAACACCAGCGCTTGTAGTAATGACAATGAATATAGAATAAACTCTGTATAGAATAAAATCTGTATAGAAAATTGTCATAAACATATGAGAATCCATCAATATTTCTCCAAATGTGCTTCTTTTAAACTAAAAACCTATAGTCAGACTCTTTGCATTAAAAAAATACATTATATTTTAAAGAATATAATAGAATACCATTATTTTAAATTGAGCTGAGACATGATTACAGAGGGTTTTTTCACACCCTACCTGACTGAAAGGCCTCATTAATATGCAAGTCATTTCAGGTCATTATTATGTGATTCTTTTGTCTTCTCAGGTGTAAATGGCCCATTATTCATGATCATTCACGCCTCCACGCATACTGTGTTTCTTGACAAAAAGTGACTTACAAAAACTAAATCAATATATTGTTTTATATGAACAAGTAGGCATTATAATTTTTACATAATTCTGAAGCAAAAACTCTAGCCAACAACCTCCAATACCCAGAAGTCTTGTAAACACAGATTTAATATATATTTTTGGCCTTATTTCAGTGACTTAATTTTTTTGTTTTTTCAATAACCACGCATAAATGTTATTCCTTCAAATACACAAACATGTGCATACATGTTCCTCACATATTATGGTAGCCTAGTTTGTGCTGAATACAGTGTAATGACACTTTTTCCATTAATATGTTTATGAACAACTGAAAAAAGCACAAATGTCAGGGCATGTCAAAACTTCTCCAGGCCCCAAATCAGCCTCAGACTCCAGAGGGTTAAACCTCTTATTAAAAAGACACAACTTGATCCTAGAGAATTAGTCAATTACAGGCCGATCTCAAATCTCACTTTTCTGTCAAAAATACTAGAAAAGGCAGTTTCATCACAACTATGTTCCTGTAACAGAGTTCGTAAGGAAAGAAGGAAGACGACAGGGTCGGTTGTGACTACTGGCTGCTTTTATTGTGCAACACAAACAAAAAGGCGTGCAGACAGGCACCAAAACAGTCATAAATCAAGATATAAATTCACTCCGCGACAATCAGCAGGTATCCAGGAGTGTGGCAGCCAGTAGTCCTTCTCTCTCTCACTCGCTCCTGTTTCTCCTGCCATTAAATACTCTCTCCACGCCAATTACTGAAACAAGAGACAGGTGTTTGTTATTTGTGCTTAACCCACTCACTTCAGCGCGTGTCTCCTGACGCTCTCCCCCGCTGCAGACTTCGCTGAACCACGCCCCCCTTGCCACAGTTCCTTTTTAGAAAGAAATAGTATCTGTGAGGATTTCCAGTCAGGATTTAGACCGTACCATAGTACTGAGACTGCTCTCATTAGAGTTACTAATGATTTGCTCTTATCATCAGATCGTGGTTGTATCTCTCTATTAGTGTTACTGGATCTTAGTGCTGCATTTGACACTATCGATCACAATATTCTTCTAAATAGACTCGAAAACTATGTTGGCATTAGTGGAATTGCATTGGCATGGTTCAAATCATACTTATCTGACCGTTATCAGTTTGTAGTAGTAAACGAAGAGATGTCATATTAATCACAAGTTCAATATGGAGTACCACAAGGCTCAGTGACCACTAGGACCATTGCTTTTCACTCTGTACATGCTACCCTTGGGAGATATCATTAGGAAGCATGGTGTTAGTTTTCATTGTTATGCTGATGATACTCAGCTCTATATTTCTTCGCACCCTGACGAAACTTACCAATTCACAAAATTAACAGAATGTATAGCTGCTATAAAAAAACTGGATGACCAGTAATTTCCTATTACTAAATTCAGAAAAAACAGAGATTCTAATTTTTGGACCAAAAACTTCTTTATGTAATAACTTAGAATATTGTCTAACACTTGATGGCTGCTCTGTTAAGTCTTCGTCATCAGTTAGGAACCTGGGTGTGCTCTTTGATACCAATCTTTCATTTGAAGGCCATGTTACAAGCATCTGTAAAACCGCATTCTTTCATCTTAAAAACATATCTAAACTACGACATATGCTCTCAATGACAAATGCAGAACAGTTAGTTCATGTGTTCATGACCTTGAGGCTAGATTACTGTAACGCTCTACTGGGTGGTTGTTCCTCCCGCTTGATAAATAAACTACAGCTCGTACAAAATGCAGCAGCTAGAGTTCTTACTAGAACTAGGAAGTATGACCATATTAGCCCGGTTCTGTCATCACTGCATTGGCTTCCTGCTAAACATCGTATAGATTTTAAAATCTTGCTAATTACTTACAAAGCACTAAATGGTTTAGCTCCCCAGTACCTGAGCGAGCTCTTAAAGCATTATAGTCCTTCACGTCTATTGCGATCTCAGAATTCAAGCCAGCTGATAATACCTAGAATATCAAAATCAATTGCAGGCGGTAGATCCTTCTCCTATTTGGCACCTAAACTCTGGAATAATCTTCCTAGCATTGTTCGGGAAGCAGACACACTCTGTCAGTTTAAATCTAGACTAAAAACGCATCTCTTTAACCTGACATACACATAACACATTATCAATTTATATTTTCAAATCCGTTAAAGGATTATTAGGCTGCATAAATTAGGTCAGCCGGAACCGGGAACACTTCCTATTACACCAGATGTACTCGTTACATCAGAAGAAGAATGGCATCTACGCTAATGTTAATCTTTCTATTTATCCCGAGATTTACCGTAGTCAACTAGATCTGGGCGGTATCCAGGTGAGATCGAGGACCTGCGCCTTGACACGAGCCCTGAAGTATCAGCAGAGATTGACTCAACTAGATCATCCATTGTGAAGGCCTCATCGACACGACAGCCAGTGGCACAGCTCCTCAACAACCGTCCATACCGCAGTGATGAATACGATCCTCCACTGGATGGAACTGGAATAAATACTTTAAATGCTGCGATCCTATAGGACTTATGATAGTTACCTGAATCATAACAAAGCACTGTTCACCAGAGGAGAACTGGCCCCCGACTAAGCCTGGTTTCTCCCAAGTTTTTTTCTCTCCATTTTAACACTTGTTTGCCACCTGATGTCACCTGTTGGAGTTTGGGTTCCTTACCGCTGTCGCCTTTGGCTTGCTTAATTGGGGACATTTGACTTGACATTTGATATTCATCAGTGCTTTGGTCTGCCTGCATTGATACCATTGTTTAAGAGCTGCTGTGCAGCCACAATCATACAGGTGCTGGTCATAGCAAAGTTTATGACCAGCAGACCAGCAGACCAAAGCACTGATGAATATCAAATGTCAAGTCAAATGTCCCCAATTAAGCAAGCCAAAGGCGACAGCGGTAAGGAACCCAAACTCCAACAGGTGACATCAGGTGGCAAACAAGTGTTAAAATGGAGAGAAAAAAACTTTGCTATAATAACTAGTTATAATTAATTATAAATATTTGGATCAGTTAATAAAATTAACTTAATGTAATAAAATTAATATTACAATCAATTAATCTGTTGTCCAATGAACACACAGTGTTAATTGTTTATTAATTCTAAGAAATGTTCATTTCCAGGTTATGAGAAATAACAATCTTATTGTTATCTCCTGTAGTCAGGATCTGCATGAATAGGGACTCCAGTATATGAGCATGAAACACGGACAACTTTACGTGTGACATGAACAAGACTTTATTAACTAGACTAAACACTTAACTACTCTAACATTCACACACATACATGCATACAGTTTACCAAGGGAAAGAGAGAGCTAAAGAAGAGTACAGGAAAGCAAGAAGTTACAGCATTGTTTGACATTCAGCAGATCAACCTCGAGCAAACCATCAGTTTAGTTCTAACACGCCATTCTTTAAAAGGGGTAAGGATACTCAATGTATCATATAATGAGACTAAGTATGATACTTGCATGTCTCTCCAAGTTGAATTAAAACTGTCCTGATGCAATTTGTGGAGGCTCCTGTTGAATCTTTGCTGATATTGTCTTGATGAAAGAGAGCCAGTTGGATTCAGAGGATCTTTGGTGAATGGAAGGTCTAGGCCGAAGCCTGGCACAAGCTTGGGGGTTCCGTAGAAGTTTCTAGCTTCTTACAGCATCATCTTAACATCAGCATTTTTCAGTAAAAGGGAAGAGGAAGAAGTTTGATCTTGTGATCAGTGAATATAAGGGGTGAAGATGTCACACCCTCTTGAGGTGTCTGAGCCAATAAAGAGTTTCCCTTTCAGAGGGAAGTTTTACGAGTCTTTGTTCTGTAGCAAGATATTAGCATAAGACACTGGATTGGATGAATGACAAAAGAACCTTCTAGATTCTTATAATACTAATGTGTCACAGGGTTAGTAACATGTAACATACATTACCAAATAGGGAACGAAAGTTGGAGTCCATAGATACCAAACATGCTACCAGTGTGATTTCAGTTAACTATACATTTGCAACTATGGAACATTAATACCAAAATAGTTCAAAAGAGAGAATTAATACATAGAATAAAGCCTATAAAAGGAAAGTCATGAGATGGGAAAATTGGATACATGTTTATACATTTCCCAAGTAGTTATATAGAGAATACATAGGATTAAGAGAGTTTGTTTGTCTTCTCAGAAAGAATGAAGTCAGAGTCACTAGTCTCTCCAAAATTCTTTCTGATTGTAAAAGTTCCAAGTATCTGTAACAGGACACATAGTTCTGCCTGTGGTTTAGCTACGTTTGAGATGCTAGTTGCAATTTTAGGGGGATGGGTTCACATAACTTTGATAGAGTGAGTTTATGGGTAATTCATTAAATACAATGAATAATTGTGTGGCTGATTGGTCCAGACGCTACACTGATATATTTCAAATGTTTATTTCTTTTAATTTTGATAATTATAACTGACAACTAAGGAAAATCCCAAATTCAGTATCTCAGAAAATTTGAATATTATTTAAGACCAATACAAAGAAAGGATTTTTAGAAATCTTGGCCAACTGAAAAGTATGAACATGAAAAGTATGAACATGTACAGCACTCAATACTTAGTTGGGGCTCCTTTTGCCTGAATTACTGCAGCAATGCGGCGTGGCATGGAGTCGATCAGTCTGTGGCACTGCTCAGGTGTCATGAGAGCCCAGCTTTCTCTGATAGTGGCCTTCAGCTCTTCTGCATTGTTGGGTCTAGCATATAGCATCTTCCTCTTCACAATACCCCATAGATTTTCTATGGGGTTAAGGTCAGGCGAGTTTGCTGGCCAATTAAGAACAGGGATACCATGGTCCTTAAACCAGGTACTGGTAGCTTTGGCACTGTGTGCAGGTGCCAAGTCCTGTTGGAAAATGAAATCTGCATCTCCATAAAGTTGGTCAGCAGCAGGAAGCATGAAGTGCTCTAAAACTTCCTGGTATACGGCTGCATTGACCTTGGACCTCAGAAAACACAATGGACCAACACCAGCAGATGACATGGCACCCCAAACCATCACTGACTCTGGAAACTTTACACTGTACCTCAAGCAACGTGGATTGTGTGCCTCTCCTCTCTTCCTCCAGACTCTGGGATCCTGATTTCCAAAGGAAATGAAAAATTTACTTTCATCAGAGAACATAACTTTGGACCACTCAGCAGCAGTCCAGTCCTTTTTGTCTTTAGCCCAGGCGAGAAGCTTCTGATGCTGTCTGTTGTTCAAGAGGGGCTTGACACAAGGAATGCGACAGCTGAAACCCATGTCTTGCATACGTCTGTGCGTAGTGGTTCTTGAAGCACTGACTCCAGCTGCAGTCCACTCTTTGTGAATCTCCCCCACATTTTTGAATGGGTTTTGTTTCACAATCCTCTCCAGTGTGCGGTTATCCCTATTGCTTGTACACTTTTTTCTACCACATCTTTTCCTTCCCTTCGCCTCTCTATTAATGTGCTTGGACACCTTGTTGCCCTCCTTGTGCAAGGTGTCAATGGTCGTCTTTTGGACAACTGTCAAGTCAGCAGTCTTCCCCATGATTGTGTAGCCTACAGAACTAGACTGAGAGACCATTAAAAGGCCTTTGCAGGTGTTTTGAGTTAATTAGCTGATTAGAGTGTGGCACCAGGTGTCTTCAATATTGAACCTTTTCACAATATTCTAATTTTCTGAGATACTGAATTTGGGATTTTCCTTAGTTGTCAGTTATAATCATCAAAATGAAAAGAAATAAACATTTGAAATATATCAGTCTGTGTGTAATGAATGAATATAATATACAAGTTTCACTTTTTGAATGGAATTAGTGAAATAAATCAACTTTTTGATGATATTCTAATTATATGACCAGCACCTGTATGCCAGTTATCACTGTAAAGCTGCTTTGACACAATCTGCATTGTAAAAAAAAAACTATATAAAAGGTGACTTGACTTGACTAGTGATATTATTTTATTCTGTGTTGTCCTCATTCAGGATGAATTTCAGCTTTAAATGTACATTTTTTTTTAACAAATCAGCTGATATTGCCATAGAAACTAGTGGACTGCCGAGTCTCTTTCACCACAAAATGGTGGAAATGCAGGGCGGCTGCTGGGCACCGGTGTTGCAATGGAACGTTCTATTGAGTGTCACTTCTTGTTAGTGTATATTATTTGTTTTCAGTCCCGAATGCATATTCTTTCTTTTGTTGCGCAACCCACCCCTACCTATGCGCAAGAGTGCCCTCTAATGGCGGGTAGGAATAACTACACTAACTATTTTTTATAGGTTCATCAATGACGGTTTTGTTTGTGACTTTCTGCTTTGATGTTCTTCTTCATGAATATTTTGAAGGTGAACACACTGCCTGGAATGAACAAAAAACAAATAAAGAAAACAAAAATTATATTTGTTTTGTCATTGCATTCTTTCTTAGTTGTCACATTCCTGACTGAATGGCTCATATGCGCCTCATTAGGGACATTATTCATGAAGATTTGTGCCTCTTCGCATACGGCCTGTGTAAGCAAAAAGTGTCTTAGAAATTTAAAATCAATACATTGTTATTTATCACCCATTGTTATCAGGCTGATTTTTACATAATTTTGAAGCAAAATTATGTGACTAAAATATACAGTTCCCCAAAGTCTTGTGAAAAAACATTTAGTGTGTATTTTGAAACCTTATTTCATTGACTCATTTTCTTTCTTTTAAAAAAACAGGCTTTTTGTCATTAATATGTTTATAAGCAACTGAAAAAAGCACAAATGTCAGGGCATGTCAAATCTACTCCAGGACCCCAAATCAGCCTCAGACACCAGAGGGTTAAGAATGGGGTGACATGGTCAAATTTCTTTGCTCTGGTTAACCTTGCAAAGCTGCATTTTGAACCAGGTGAGCAATGGATGACTGAGGAAGACCCAAATACAATGAGTTACAATAATCTAAACACAATGTGATAAAAGCATAAATGACTCTCCAACTCTTCATTAATGAGTCCATTTCTCTTCTCAATATCAGGGGATCAAAAATAATAATTTCAGTTTTCATTTATTTGGAGAAAGTTATTTTTTAACCATTTCTTGACATCATCACGACGGTTGAATGGAATCTGCAAATTTCAATGGTATAAATACAACTGGGTATCATCAGTGTATAAATAAAATATGATAAATGAAACATTGTGCCCTCTAATAATAATCCCTAATGGACGCATATATAAGTTAAAGAGGAGCAGGCCCAAGATGGAGCCCTGAGGTACACCACTAATAATAGGAGCAGAAGAGGAGGAAAAGTTGATACAGAATGCATGATACAGAAAAGGACCTGTCTCTAAGATATGAAGTGAACCACTGTAAGGCGGTACCCTTGATACCAATCAAATGCTCTAAACTCCAAAGTACATCATGATCTACAGTATCAAAGGCAGCTGTAAGCATTTTTACCAGTATCAACTGCAAGTAAAATATCATTAGATATCTAACAAAGCAGACTCTGTGCTATGATAAGCAGTGAAGACAGATTGGAAAGGTTCCAATTATTTTATTTATTGGAATTTAAAAACAAGATCATCCGTGACTGTACAAATTTCTCTAACAACTTTGACAAGAATGATAGCTAAGAGACAGAGCAATAATTATTTAAACAACCCTCATCCAAACCCTGTTTCTTTAGCAAAGGTTGAACAACAGCATCCAAAGGTGAATTAATTAACACTTGTATACTGGGGCCAATTGTTCCCCATACTAAAGTGTTACCAAATTTTTTAGCATGTACAAGGCCTAATTCCAATACAAGGATAATTCCAAAAACTTCCCTCTTCAGCTCGTGGTTCACATGTCTTTTTGCTCTGTAATCATTAATGATTATAAAAAAAAATAAAAATAAGAATAAATTGATTATCCATGTGTCATTTTTTTTTAGAGAAATCAGCTGATATTTATATGCATTCATGCAGTGGCGTAGCAAGTCAGCCCCGGGCCCATATGCAAATTTTTTTACGGGCCCCCCTTGTTTTGTTTTTTTAATGTGCAAAAGAGTCCCAGGACTTTAATATAAATAAGATATTATAACTAACATGCAGACAGAAATGGTAAAAACATTTATAGGAATGATAAAACGGCTTTTCAACACAATCTACGTTTGAATTAGACCGATTCGACTCTTGCTTTGGAATTTCAGAATGATCATAGCATCATTTCAGATGCGACGAGTCCGAAGATTATTCCAGTTATTAATTAATTATTCCGTCTTTTTTAATTCACGTTTTATTCCTAATAAATTTACTATAAGTTTCTTCTCTAAACATTTTTCCATCACGTTTTATGTGCATTTTATTTCGTTGAATAAAGAGTATCCACCCCAACGAGTGTACGAGTTACATTTATTCACATCTTGTGCAGTATCTTAAAATGTGCAGACGTAGATGTTTTTTTCAGAAAACTAGTATGACTCATTTAAAATTCTGTACTACTTACATTACTGCATGCATAAGTTTTCAGAAAGCGAATACTGGTCAAATACAATAGATCATCGCTAAGACATGGCATTGACCATTTTATGGTCCATTTATTAAGATTCTTAATGATTTTCAGTATATTTAACATAGACTAGAGAAAGTTATTTACAACATTATTTCTATTATACTTAATTTTTCTGAACATGTACACGGGTTCTGTCGCGCGCACAGACGCGCGTGCGAGCCTTTGAAAGTATTTAGCTGCAGAAAGACGCGTTCGGCGTGTGCGCTGTGCACTATCTAGTGGACTTTTGTTTTCAAGCACTCAATTCACCCTGTTGTACAGCATGGGCTGTTGTACAGTACACACACATTGTCCGTGCCATCACAAAAATTGCACTACCCATCCATCACGTGGATGGGTAGTGCGGTCGTCCGCGAACACTCCTAATGACGGAAATCTCACGATGCGGACGGTGTGCGGACGCCCTAATGCTGCGTTCACACCGAACGCGTCTGGGGCGTCAAATTCGCGCCAGACGCGTCTAGTTGGACGCTTGAACATTTTGAAGTCAGACGCTTCCCAGATAGCAATTACGTTTGGGCCACATGTGAGTATTATCTGGCACATATGGCCTAGATGTGGCATGGCTGAACAGATATGGGCCAAATTGTAGCCATATTTGTTTTGCCATAACTTTAAAAACTGCGGGAAATGCTCTCTTGGTTCACAACTGATTTTGATGTCTATGGCCCAGATAACAACAAACACATGAGAACCATATGTGGTTGAGCTATGGCACACAGTGAGAAAAGCCGACTTGTGGTAAACATTTGGCTTATACGTGGAAAAACACAGGAATTCTGAAATCAAGTGCGGCAAACATCTGCCGTTCCACACCTCAGGTTGCTATGCATCTTCCCTCGTATTGGTGGAGAGCCTACGGCGCGAATTTGACTGAGTGAGCAGCAGTGAGACGCGGGCAGCGGGCGGCATTTCTGCTTTCCTCACGACTGTGTACGTTCAGGTAAGTGATGTTTTGGCACTTTAAAGTCATATAATTGAAATATGCAGCATTATGTGTCAATATTGCATGTTATTAAGCGTGTAGTTATTCGTTTAATTGAGCAAGGGGTCAAATTAGCTAATATTTTCCTCAGTTTAACAATACAGTTTAACGTTAGGGGTCCGCTGGCTTGCCGTTTTAAATTCCGATGTTTTTGGCTATAAATCAACAGTACATAACGTTACACATAAAGTATGTCATGTTATATCATTCTGAATTTAGGCGACGCGGTCTGACCATAGCATAGACTGTAAAAAAATAGGGTCTGATGGTGTTAAAGGATTAGTCCACTTTTAAATACACTTTTCCTGATAAATTTACTCACCCCCATGTCATCCAAGATGTTCATGTCTTTCTTTCGTCAGTCGAAAAGAAATTAAGGTTTTTGAGGATAACATTCCAGGATTATTCTCCTTACAGTGGATTTCAATGGCTACCAACAGGTTGAAGGTCTAAATTACAGTTTCAGTGCAGCTTCAAGGGCTTTAAACGATACCAGATGAGTAATAAGGGTCTTATCTAGCGAATCGATCGGTCATTTTCGGAAAAAATACAACCGTTTATGCTTTATAAACAAAATATCGCCTTGAACGTACTTTCCGCTTCCGCATTCTTCGTAACGCTTACGCTGAATGTCCTACGCCTTCCCTATTCAAGTTACGGAAAAAAACGAAACTGGCGCTGCGTTCGTTCCAGCACCCAGTCAGTTAACAATAGGCTTTATACTTTTTTTTTTTTTTAACCATGCAGCAAAAAAATAATATATATATTGATAGTATTACTCGGTCAAAATTTGTTAATATTATACTACTAGTGCAAATTTCCAGTGCAAAATCAGTTTTTGTGTGTGTTTTTAGTAATTGTTGTTGGTTTGGTGTGTTTAAGTGCTCATTGTTACAATTACACAGCAAAAGTTTTGTTCATTTGTGCATGGTAGAAAGCAAATACTGATACTGACATAATGACATACAATAAATATGGATTCAGGCAGCAGGCTGCACAGTGAACTGTATTGGCAAAAGCCAATTTCTGTTTCTTTTACCAATATATTTAACGATTTGCATTTCTAATCCTAACAACGTCAAACTTGGCACTGCACTTACTTGTGCCCATAGCAAGACACCTGTCAAGCTTGAAATCCATCGGACTTATGGTTTGAGAGATATGCGAATAACACACACACACACACACACACACACACATACACACACAGACAGACGTTCCTTTTAGAGATGTTCCTTTTTTAGATTTATAGATAGATATATGGTATATATTGTCAAACTGCCCAGCCCTAATGTGCGGTATGGGTTGGGCAATGACAAGAATTTCCATATTACAAACCTAGAAAATGTTTTCAGATGGAGTATGTGATAGTTTATAGTTAATTTTTGAATATAACAGCATTTTCATTTTAGGATGGTCTTTTTAAATGCATATTTCAACCACTTGTTTTTTTTTTTTTTTTCTTTTTTTTTCTGAGATTACCTATCTGGGTCTGGTTGGTGGCTTTGACCTGAAAGACACCGTCTGGAGAGTGCTGAAAGCCACTTTTACAACTGCTGTGGCACGTGGTATGAATTGGAGAGGAGTCAATGGGAAGATTGGTGTCCAACGACTGGTTGTAAAGGAAGTTATCATTGGTAAGAACCTTTTTTAGAAGTCATTCTTATTTGTATAGCACTTTGCACAATACAGAACTTTTCAAAACCACTTTACAGAACATCGTATTGTAAATTCTGTTATCTCAGTAATAGTAATAGTCACAAATTCATGGTTTGGTGCTTAAATCCCCTAAACACCTTTTCTCTTCCTGCTAAATGCATAAATGTAATTAACAATACAAATAATCAATGTATGAGTCAAATTCACTAAAATTGCCGAAAGTTTATTTTCCAAGCATCATTTTATTATATCCACGTAGGGCTGCCCTCGACTAAATATTTTTCTAGTTGCGCTGCATCACAGTTAATGCTTCTCTGCAAGCGCTCTAAGTTTGGGCTGCTTATAATTTGCATTTGGAAACGCAACGTGCACCAACCATCCGTAATAAGAATCGTATATAAATCTGTTGTCAACAAAGAGAAACGTCTGTGGTTTTCTGCAAAAAATAAAAGCTCAGTGGTTTGAAAGCAAGACATCATAAATGTTAGTATTGTAATTTTACTGTTGTTCTGTAAAGAGAATTGAATATTATTGTAACATTATTATTATTATTATTATTATTATGAATACATAAGTTCTCTTTTTTTTTTTTTTTACAGTACAATAGTGCATATAATTGCAATATTCAGTCCCTCCAGTTTTTCGCGATTCCGCGTTCGCTTAATACAATGCAAAATCAACAAAATGTCGCATTTTTTTGCAATCCTGCATAATTCCTAATTTAACCGCAAAATAATCACAAAAATGAAAAAGACCTCACAAAACATTAAATTATAAACACCCAATTGAAATATCTCTAGTTTTAATTAAAGTTTCAATGCATTACGTGGATACAGATGTTGCGCACACGTGATGTCTGTGATCGGTCTGTCAGAAACAGATCTGTGGAATCATAGGAAACACAAGCAGCTAACCATGTCGGAGATGGCTTCAAGGATGATGGCCGCTGGACATGATCGAAATGAAGCAAGCAAAAGTGATTCTAGTATTTTATACTGCTGTGTGGTATGACGATTTAAAGGACAAGTTCGGTATTTTACACTTAAAGCCCTGTTTACAGATCGTTTCTGATGAAATACAATGGTTATGATTGAAATTTGGACAAATGCTGCTGACACGAGAATTTTAGCTTTCTGTGGGATCACCCCCGCCCCCACACACCTTCACAATGGCTGCATAGGTGTACTGGCATAATCCTTCCTTAAAACGCATTAAACTTTCGTTTACAAAGACGTGAAACTCACCGAGTCGTCAGGGATGTTCACTGATATGCTCACACAAAAATCGCTGCAAAAGATGTTTTCCAACAGGTTTTATCGTAGTTTTCGTCCATCTCCACTGACTTTTTTTGCAGCGATTTTTGTGTGAGCGTATCAGTGAACACCCCTGACGACTCGGTGAGTTTCACGTCTTTTTACAAATAAATGATTTGTATCATGTATGACTATTGTGCATCTGACATAATACTATTATGGTAAATGTGATGTCCTAATTATAAAATATAAAAATCGCAAATTTTTTCACAAATTTCTGGAAATTACCACCACAAATTAGTCATTTTGATCGCAAAAATCACCCCCAAAAAATCGTGAAATCCTGGAGGGACTGAATAGTAAGATATCTCTTTATCAATTTAATTAAAATAATAATAATTACAGGGGATGGGGTTAGCTATTCTTGTTTTCCCTCTTTTTTTGTCATTAGCTGATCACATCCCTGGCTCACTTAAGTGACTGCATTTTTGTTGTTTTGTTTTTGCATAAAGTTATTTTTTATATATTGTCAATCAATCAATAAAGATGTAATCAATATTTTTGCTTGAGATTATCATACTGTCAAAGTATCATACCAGCACATGCCTACACCTCTGTATTTAGTTCATTATCACTGTGTATTTAAAGGATTAGTCCACTTTTAAATAAACTTTTCCTGATAATTTACTCACCTCCATGTCATCCAAGATGTTCATGTCTTTCTTTCTTCAGTCGAAAAGAAATTAAAGTTTTTGATGAAAACATTCCAGGATTTTTCTCCTTATAGTGGACTTCAATGGGCACCAAACAGTTGAAGGTAAAATTACTTTCACTGCAGCTTCAAATTGTTCTACATGATCCCAGACGATAAATAATGGTCTTATCTAGAGAAACAATCACTCATTTTCTAAAAAAGAAATAAAATTGTATACATTTCAAACAGAAATGCTCATCTTGAACTAGCTCTCTTCTTCTCTATTTGAATTCCAGCAGTGTAGACACTGCTAAGTGTATTACTGCCCTCCACAGGTCAATGTTTGAACTAATTGTTATATACTATTGAACTAGCATACTGCATATAACAATTAGGTCAAACTTTGACCTGTGGAGGGCAGTAATACACTTAGCAGTGTCTACACTGCTGGAATTCAAATAGAGAAGAAGAAGAGAGCTATTTCAAGATGAGCATTTAAGGTTAAAACTTATATAATTTTCAATTTTTTTTTAGAAAATGAGCAATGGTTTCACTAGATAAGACCCTTATTTCTCATCTGGGATCGTGTTGAACAATTTGAAGCTGCACTGAAACTAATTTTGACCTTCAATCGTTTGGTGCCCATTCAAGTCCACTATAAGGAGAAAAATCCTGGAATGTTTTCATCAAAAACTTTAATTTCTTTTCGACTGAAGAAAGAAAGACATGAACATCTTGGATAACATGGGGGTGAGTAAATTATCAGGAAAAGTTTATTTAAAAGTGAACTATTCCTTTAAGTTCCTCCTTGCATTCAGTACTTGGCTGTTTGTGCGTTTGTGCTTGCACGCTGTCTCACATCATTGTGTTTGAGTTTATTTTGTGTTAGTAAAAACACTTCTATTTGAATCTTCTTCATCGTCTTTGGACTTAAACGTGACATTTATGCTATCTGTGTTGGTGTGTTTTTACATTAAAGTGTTCATATCTTTTTTAAAGCAGAATACATGCAGTGTTGTAAATTCTAACTGGTTGGTGAAAAAGTATTCTAAAAATATATTCTAAAAACAAAATCTAAATTATTTGTCATAAGAAATGATGGTATTATTATGGCCCACAAACTGAAAAATACAATTTGCAATTCTTTTTGAAAATATACTGCAAATGTTTTTTTTTGTTTTTTTTCATACAGTGGTTAATAATTGCAATTAAAATATTAAAGGAAATAATTTACATTTTATTGATTTTTTTCTTTTTCTTTTTTTTTTTCTATTATCCTCCAGCGCTAGCTTCCAGGTTGTATTGCTGCTAACATTATTTAAATTTATCTTCATTGCAGGTGCAGTCAGGCAGAATCCCCTTACTGAAAAAGCCTCAAATAAAGACATCAACACACATCTCAACTTACCTTTCAAGTTTCTTTAACTTTATCAATTTCTCTTTAAAATTCTCTGTACAAGTTACATGATTTTTTTTCCTGTGATTTTTATTACTCTCAGAGTTGAACATAACATTAATACATGCTTTAAACCATGAATTTTGGTGTAAAAAAATAAATAGTCTAAGACTCTATGAATGTTATTTATATTATTAATATTTATTCTTAATGTTTTCAACTGAATTCCACTTAAATTAAGTACAACTGAGTAGCTGTAATATTTATTCTTAAATGTATTCTTAAATGTTATATTTATTCTTAAAGCTGTAATTATTTGAACACTTGTTGAAAGTAAATTGTTTTGAGTATACATTTGTTGTTTAGTGTTTCATTTACCTTTGAGTTAATAAGACTTTTACATACTGTCAGCTGCATGTGGGCCACATAGGGGCTGTTAGATTTTAACAAAACTCAACCATACTAAAATTGCATATAAGGCTCACATATGGGCCATATTAAATTGTATTATTTGGCTCATGCTTGGTGGAGTTATGGCACTCCTTTGGTTCAGTTCTGGCAAAGAAGAAGTGTGCCATATTTGGGCCACATACAATTATATTTGGCTCATGCTTGGTGGACTTATGGCACTGCTTTGGTTCAGTTCTGGCAAAGGAGATGTGGGCCATATCTGGGCCGGCAAACACAAACTAATCTGGGCCACAGCTCAGCTGTTTATCTGGCCCACATCTTTGCCAAAGGAAATTCAGACGCGCGTAAAATTCGCTCAATTCGCGCGTCTAAACAAAGTGTGTTCAGACGCGAATTCGCGTCATGGGAGGGGCTTTCATCTCTTTCTGCACAGATCCTCTGAATAAACACATAATCTCGTCAGTTGGAAACATGTAGCGGCAATTTAACTCGGTTATGCCGGCCGACTTTTGCTAGCTAGAAGGTGGGCTAGTATCAACGGCTAAAATCATGCAAATAGTTTAACAAATAACCAGATTGTCCGATTTCTTCGCTTATTCTCTTCCAGGCAAGGTCCTTTTTATTCCTGTCTCGATAAAAATATAATGACACATCATAGAGCTCAGGGTGGCCACACACAGCGACATCTTTGTTCTGGTCTCCACCACTGATCACATCATAAACACGTTACTACCAAAGCAGAGTCCCTGATTGGTTAACGCGCCGTGAATTTACGCCAAAGTTCAGATTTTTCAACTCGGGCGTTTGGGCGTCAGACGCTCAATTCGCGCGTCAGCCGCGTGAACGCTCAATTCGCGCCGCGCTATTCGCGCGTCAACGGCCGATTCGCGCCGCGCTAGACGCTTGATTCGCGCCGCAGGACACCTAGACGCGCGTTTACATTGACTTAACATGTAAATCAGACGCCTCAGACGCCCCAGACGCGTTCGGTGTGAACGCAGCATTAGTATAGCCTACTTTGGGGTAGGCCGTATCGGGCCCCCAATCCGCCCGGGCCCATATGCACGTGCATACCTTGCATGCCCAGACGCTACGCCACTGCATTCATGTAAGTATCTGCTATACTCTTATAAAGATCTCATCATTTAAATTACAAGCTATCATAATTTCATCTTACTTTCTGACCATATACATATTAGAAATAAATAATATCTGCACTAAATAACTTTTCTTGTATAACTTAACTTATGTTCTGCATTCTGTCTATATATTTATCCTGCTGTTGGGTGTTTTATACTGTTTTATATCGGGAAATTGTGTGAGTGAGAATGAGTTTCCTGTTTTTAACAGGAGCAAGAGGGGAGAATTCTTGTCCGTCAGCATGTTGGGACAGGAATGTTCTGGACGCCATTTCACAAAAGAAGTCATGTATTATCATGTTTCCACAGACAAGGCTCTCAAAAGTGGAGGACAAACATTAGAAATATATCTAATTCAGCAAAAGAAAACTTGTAAATTTATATTTTTTCAACTTTAATCTGTCCATTTTTTATTTTTTCATAAAGATGCAAAAAGTAATAAACACAAATCTGAAAAAAAGTCAGTGTTTTATTTTGTGTGTATAAAATTTATGTATATGTGGTTTTATTTTAAATTTTGGTATTCAACATAACATTTAGAAATGCAACAACCATACTTTCTCACCATGGTTGAAAAGGGATAAAAGAATGGGTGCAAAAGTACATGGACCGAACCAGACCACCTTCACTGGTGACCTTTGATGATTTAACCGTACAAATCACAGCAACTTGAGCGCAGTGTTTTCAGAAACCATGTCATGAATGAGACACCACAAAAGACACGAGACACGAGTGCAATGGTCAAACACATCCATGTGATGTTTACATCGAAAAACAATGGGAAAGCAGCTCAGTGTAAAAAAAAAAAAAACCTTCCCTATCTTTGTTTTTTCTCTTTTGGAAAGTTGTGGAAATGTTTGTTTTGCTGTTGGAGCAAATGGAATATTTGCAATGGTTTGATATTCCAGTAACACTTCAGATTACAGCGTGGAAAGTACTGTGTTATTACAACGAATTTACAGTATAACTTTCGATAATTATAGTGTACCTATAAAGTAAGTACATGTAAGTACAGGGGAACAATATGTAAAGTCTTGGGAATAGAAGGGTAACAACCAGGAAAATAACAAATTATTTATACTGTAAGTATTTTAGAACTAAGGGGTACTTATACTATTATGATAGACAACAATCTTACGTTTGGGAGCAAAAGTAGAAAGAACTATTGCAATCTTTTTTAATACATGGGAAAATATACTTTTGTTTCGTGTGGTTACAGGGTAAGTAATAAAAAAAAACCTGCAAATAATCTGATATCACTGACTCCGAAAACCTTATTTGAAAAACAACTTAATTAAAAACAGGTCTATTATTATTATTATTATTATTATTATTGTATCTAGTTTACACTCGAAGGCTATAGATCTCTGTTGCGATATCCCAATTCGTCGATTCAGTTCTGACGTATGTCTCCGTTCCCTCCTTCAGGGAACGAGGGTTACATACGTAACCTGTCAGGGTTCTGTCACTTCGGTCTAGTTTATTTCTTGGTTTTGTGACAGAGCTCTGACACTCCCGTTCTTGTCGTGTTTTTGTGTGAGCGTACGGTCTCGAGTGTTCTCGGGGCCGTGCGCTCTCTTGTCTGCGTGCCTTGTTTCATGTTGGGAGCGTGGTGTTCGGATCCCGGCACTCGTGTCTAGTTTGGTTTCGGTTTCGTGTCGGGATTCGGACACTCGCGCTCCCAGTCCTGTCTTTATTGTGAGCGCACGGGTTGTGTGTACTTTCACTTGCCGTGCGCTCTTGTCTCATGTTTTGTGTAGCACGCGGTTTTCCACCTGCCGCGTGCTTTCATGTTGTGTTTTTGTCTTGTGTTGTGTTGGCACGCAGTCTGTGTTTCACGGGCTGCGTGCTCTCATGTTGTCTTGTTTTGTGTGAACACGTGGCTTATGAGTTTCATAGTCACGTGTTCATGTCTCGTCTTGTGTAAGCACATGGCTTGTGATTTTGTCTTCATTGGCCATGTGCTTGTGTCTTTGTTTTGTTTGGTGTGAGCACATGGCTTGTCATGTGTTTCTTTGTGCCATGTGCTCTCATGTCTATTGTCTTGACCCCGCCCACCTTGTTACCTGATTATTGGTTGATTTGCCCCACCTGTCCTCCCTCATTTCCTGCCTCATTTGCTCTCCTATTTATTCTCCTTGTGTTTGCAGTCCTGTGCTGGTTCGTCGTCGTTTATTCCCTCATGTTTTTCCTCCAAGTCAAGTCAGTTAAGTCAAGTCCAAGTCAAGTTTTTTGTCTAGTCTGTTTTCCCCCTCGGGGTAGTTTTTGTTGTTTTGTTTCATTTTATTATTAATAAAAGCCCTCTTCCCTGCATATTGAGTCCTCGCTCCTTCCAAAAACCTGACAGAACGAACCAGCCATTATGAGGACTCAGCGGAAGAAGAGCTTCTGCCATCCACCAGCCTCCACTCTCTCCAGCCCTCTCTATGATTGCATTCTCCAGTTTAAATACTTGAGCTCCCTCCGTCAACAGGGGATTGACTTGAGGGAGTTTGCTATCAAGTTCAGCGGTGCTGCAGAAGGACTGGGGTTCAACGATCCAGCTCTCAAGGACCTATTTAATTATGCCCTTGATGAGCCCCTCAACTGGTGGAGAATGAGAGGGCTGGACCACCTGAACTTTGAGGCTTTTGTGGACTTTCTTGTTTGCCCGGGAAAGAATGCTGCAGTCTCCCCAGAGGCGATTGTTAATGCTGCTGTTTCCTCAGAGGCAGCTATCTCCATACCAGTGCCTCACCGACATAAGCGGAGGAGGAGAAGGAAGGCTTCCTCCGACCCGGCAAGTCTGGTGATCCCAGAGCCCGCTGTAGGCCCGGAGGCCACCCCAGAGCCCGCTTCAAGCCCGGAGGCCACCCCAGAGCCCGCTTCAGGCCCGGAGGCCACCCCAGAGCCCGCTTCAGGCCCGGAGGCCACCCCAGAGCCCGCTTCAGGCCCGGAGGCCACCCCAGAGCTTGCTGTAGGCCCGGAGGCCACCCCAGAGCCGACCAAAAAAGCTGCAGCACCCACAGAGGAGGGAGGCACAGTGCCACTGCCTCACCCTCACAAGAGGAGGAAGAGGAGGAGGAAGGCTTCCTCCGTCCCTCATGGCCCGGAGGCCACTCCAGAGCCCGCTCCAGCCCGTGAGCCCGCTCCAGAGCCCGCTCCAGAGCCCGGTCCAACCCGTGAGCCCGCTCCAACCCCAGAGGCCATTCTTGTGCCACTCAAGTGCCTTGCCCTGCCGGCGCCTCCCCAGCGCCTTGCCCTGCCGGCGCCACCCGAGCGCCTTGCCCTGCCGGCGCCTCCCCAGCGCCTTGCCCTGCCGGCGCCACCCGAGCGTCTTGCCCTGCCGGCGCCTCCCCAGCGCCTTGCCCTGCCGGCGCCACACGAGCGCCTTGCCCTGCCGGCGCCACACGAGCGCCTTGCCCTGCCGGCGCCACTCGAGCGCCTTGCCCTGCCGGCGCCACTCAAGCCGTCTGCCCTGCCGGCGCCACTCAAGCCGTCTGCCCTGCCGGCGCCACTGGTCTGTCCCGCCCTGGTCTGTGCCGCCTTGGTCTGTCCCGCCGGTCCCGCCCTGGTCTGTCCCGCCGGTCCCGCCCTGGCTCTCAGCCGGGACCCTAGACCTGCCTGAGCCTCCCTGGCTCAACCCTCCTGTCCCTCCCTGGTTTCATTAGAGACTTTCTATTTTTGATCCTGTTTTGTTTTTGCTGACTGACTTGGCTCCCCTCCCTCCCTCCCCTCCTTGTCTTTGTGTATTGATGTTTTTGTCTCGTCATGTTGGTGTGTGTCATGTTGTCATGTATGTTGGTCTTGCATTGTCATGTTTTGTCTTGTGTCCCTCATAAGGGACGCCAGGTGGCGTCCCTTTAGAGGGGGGGTAGTGTCAGGGTTCTGTCACTTCGGTCTAGTTTATTTCTTGGTTTTGTGACAGAGCTCTGACACTCCCGTTCTTGTCGTGTTTTTGTGTGAGCGTACGGTCTCGAGTGTTCTCGGGGCCGTGCGCTCTCTTGTCTGCGTGCCTTGTTTCATGTTGGGAGCGTGGTGTTCGGATCCCGGCACTCGTGTCTAGTTTGGTTTCGGTTTCGTGTCGGGATTCGGACACTCGCGCTCCCAGTCCTGTCTTTATTGTGAGCGCACGGGTTGTGTGTACTTTCACTTGCCGTGCGCTCTTGTCTCATGTTTTGTGTAGCACGCGGTTTTCCACCTGCCGCGTGCTTTCATGTTGTGTTTTTGTCTTGTGTTGTGTTGGCACGCAGTCTGTGTTTCACGGGCTGCGTGCTCTCATGTTGTCTTGTTTTGTGTGAACACGTGGCTTATGAGTTTCATAGTCACGTGTTCATGTCTCGTCTTGTGTAAGCACATGGCTTGTGATTTTGTCTTCATTGGCCATGTGCTTGTGTCTTTGTTTTGTTTGGTGTGAGCACATGGCTTGTCATGTGTTTCTTTGTGCCATGTGCTCTCATGTCTATTGTCTTGACCCCGCCCACCTTGTTACCTGATTATTGGTTGATTTGCCCCACCTGTCCTCCCTCATTTCCTGCCTCATTTGCTCTCCTATTTATTCTCCTTGTGTTTGCAGTCCTGTGCTGGTTCGTCGTCGTTTATTCCCTCATGTTTTTCCTCCAAGTCAAGTCAGTTAAGTCAAGTCCAAGTCAAGTTTTTTGTCTAGTCTGTTTTCCCCCTCGGGGTAGTTTTTGTTGTTTTGTTTCATTTTATTATTAATAAAAGCCCTCTTCCCTGCATATTGAGTCCTCGCTCCTTCCAAAAACCTGACAGTAACCAAAATGTTATAACATGTCAAGTTAAAATACCAAGCGTTACATTATTCTTATGATGTCTGAAAATAAAACATAAAGGATAACTGACAGCTCATTCAGTCAAACTGACGAATAATTATTATTTGTCACGCAAGCTTATATTTTGAAATGATTTGTTTCAGTCTTTTTGAATGGCTGTTTCCCAAACCGAAGTGCCACCCATAATTCAAAATGCAGTAGGCTTGTCAGGAGTAAGGTGAATAGAAACAGTGTCCTGAGAAGTGTGCTTAGTCAAGTCATCTTAATATATATTGCACTTTTCACAATACATATTGTTTCAAAGCAGCTTCACAGTGCCACTAGGATAATTCTTATCAAGCTCAAGTTGTTCCCTTTCAAGGGAACTCGCGCTGCATAGTC
Organism: Ancherythroculter nigrocauda; assembly: GCA_036281575.1. NCBI lineage: Eukaryota > Metazoa > Chordata > Actinopteri > Cypriniformes > Xenocyprididae > Ancherythroculter > Ancherythroculter nigrocauda. Next base: position 322,182 of record VTFQ01000571.1, on the reverse strand, counting down.
GCTATGGGAACGCCTCTGCGTGATTGCGTCATGAAGCACTAATGAAATCAGACCAATGGGGTGACGGAACGTCATAGGCGGGTGACGTCACTGACCAGGAACTATAAAGCCTACCCGAAAACACTCTCATTCAGCTTCTGTGCCTTCAGCAAGCGCTACATGTGAAATCGTTTGGACCCATTTATTGTTGTCTGTCTACCAACATTATATTGTGGCGAGCAAACGTCATTTTCAGTAAGTGTGTTTTTCCATGCTTTTTGGGAATACATACACACCAGATGTGTCGTTTGTTTAGAAGTGCAGCATGCTCAGGCAGCTTTTGAGGAAGCTGCTTGTGAGCACTGTGATTTCTTCATAGGCTGCACTCCTGCTGAGCCCTCTTTGAGGAGGGTGGCTCGGCTCGCGTTCCTCGTGGCTTAGGTTCCGCTTCTGCCGAGGCAGACCGGAACCTGATGCCGTGGGGTTCGCAAAATTAATCTAACAGAGGGGTTTGAGTCGGGCACTGCCTTATCTCAGCCCTCACCTGTTGGATTTAATGTCTCTTTCAGAGTTAGGAAGCACGCGCTGCGGTTTCTTCCACTCCAGTTGAGACAGCTGCACTGATGATATCCAGTTCTGAGGAGTTGGATGTTATTAGTGTGGAAAGAAGTTAAGCTGAAGACTCGCCACTTCAGTTTTCTTGTTAATGAGGTGTTCGTGGAGGTGTTCACTCATGCTTGATTTTAATATCAAAATCAACCAAGAAACAAGAGCTGTAAGTCAATTTAGATGAAAGTTTTCCATCTAGGTAAGCTCAACCTCCATATCGCGGCTTACCGTTTTTCCCGATCTCCACACTGAGGTGTCGGAGTCGTGGAATAAGCCTTACATGGGAGTGTGGGTATGAGAAAGCACGGTTATAGTGGCTGTTGGGCGGGCAGCCGAGGCCGGGTACGAACTTCTCACACAGACAACACCAGACAGAGCGTTGCTACCCATACTCCCCCTCCGAGGAGTTGGGAGGTGGGGCAACGCTCGAAGGTGAAGTCCTCGAAAAAGCAAGACGGATCCGAGGACCGTCATTGTTGCTAAGAGCTTCGCCAGAACCGAAGCCAGACAGCGTTCACCTCTTCATACGGTGCCTGTTTGCCTTTCGGTGCCCCCACAGGGCATTGTGCTGGCCGCACAAAACTCACCAGGGTCCAACCTTGAGAGGCTGGTTCTCTGAGTAGTTTTTCCCTCCAAAGCCAGACGGCGCTTACCTCTTTATATGGTACCCGTCTGCCTTCGGTGCCCTCAGGGGGGCGCTCTGCCAACCCCGCCGCACACCGGGGCGCAGTAATTCCTCGCAAGTCACTCGAGGGTGGATCGTGCTCTCTGTGGCAGCCAAGCCAGTTGTTCACTGCCGGTGCGCCGATTCAGGGCATTGTGCTGGCTGCATAAAACACATTAGGGCCCAGTCTCGAGAGGCTGGTTCCCTGAGTAGTTTTCTCTCCAAACAGTCAGATGGTGCTCACCTCATTATATGGTGCCCATCTGCCTTTTTGTGTCCTCAAGGGGCGCTCTGCTAACCCCGCCGCAACACCGGGGCGCAGTAGCGCGCTCTTCGTGGCCGCTCAGTCAGTTGTTCCCTGCCGGTGCGCCGATTCAGGGCATTGTGCTGGCTGCCCAAAACATATCAGGAGCTAGTCTCGAGAGGCCGGTTCCCTAAAAAAAAAAAAAAAAAGCCTGAAGTTGGTCCCCTCTGGAGTCAAATGGCGTTCACCTCTCTTAACGGTGCCCGTCTGTCTTCGGTGCCCTCAGGGGGGCGCTCTGCCAATCCCGCCGCAATGCCGGGACGCAGTGGTTCCCTGCGTGTCACCCGAGGGTGGCGCGCACCCTCTACTGCAGCCAAGCCAGTTGTTCCCTGCTGGTGTTCTGCTTCAGGGCACTGTGCTGGCTGCATATATGTTACCAGAGGCCAGCCTCGAGAGGCTGGTACCCTCAGTAGATTTCCTGACAGAGTGAAGTCTGTCATTTATATCTACAATGGGCCCTGCACATTGGTGTTCCCTAGCAGGCTCTGGTGATGGCACAAGAGGTAGTGACTCTTCTGCGAAAGGAGGCTATAGAAGGGATCCTCCTCCCAGCAGGGAGTCAGGGGTTTTTACAGCCGTTGTTTCATTGTGCCAAGGAAAGAGGTGGGAGTTGTCCGATTTAGATCTGCATAGACATAAGTTAGCAATGCTGACAATAATATATATTGTGTCACAAATCAGGTCCAAGGACCGGTTTGTTATGATAGATCTAAAAGACGCATGTACTCCCATGTATCAATCTTTCCGCAACACAGGAAGTTCCTAAGGTTTGCTTTCGGGGACGAAGCATTCCAATATTGGGTTCTTCTTTTCGGCCTAGCACTGTCACCCCTCACCTTCACCAAATGTGTAGACGCAGCTCTGACACCCTTGCATATGCAGGGCATCTGCATTCAAAACTACACAGAAGTTTGGTTAATTCTGGCTCAATCAGAGCAGATGGCAGTTCAACATTGAGATGTTCTCGCTCACATGAGAGGGTTGGGGTTGAGACTAAATGCTGTAGCAAATTAGCTCAAAATAAATATGAATAATTAATCATAACTAGTTATAATTAATTATTAATATTTGTTCAGTTAATAAAATTAACTTAATGTAATAAAATTAATATTACCATCACTTAACCCGTTGTCCAATGAACACACATTGGACTAAGTTTGATACTTGCATGTCTCTCCAAGTTGAATTAAAACTGTCCTGATGCAATTTGTGGAGGCTCCCATTGAATCTTTGCTGATATTGTCTTGATGAAAGAGAACCAGTTGGATTCAGAGGAGGCCTGGCACAAGCTTGGGGTTCCTTAGAAGCTTCTAGCTTCTTACAGCATCATCTTGACATCAGCGTTTGTCAGTAAAAGAGAAGAAGAGGAGGAAGAGAGATTTGATCTTGTGATCAGTGAATATAAGGGGTGAAGATGTCACACCCTCTTAAGGTGTCTGAGCCAATAAGGAGTTGCCCCCTCGGAGGGAAGTTTTATGAGTCTTTGTTCTGTAGAAAGATATTAGCATAAGACACTGGATTGGATAAATGAGAAAAAAACCTTCTAGATTCTTATAATACTAATGTGTCACAGAGTTAGTAACATGTAACATCAATTTCCAAATAGGAAACGAAAGTTGGAGTCTGTAGATACCAAACATGCTACTGGTGTGATTTCAGTTATCTATACATTTGCAACTATGGAATATCAAAATGGTTCAAAAGAGAGAATTAATACATAGAATAAAGCCTATAAAAGGAAAGTCATGAGATGGGAAAATTGGATACATGTTTATACATTTCCCAAGTGGTTATATAGAGAATACATAGGATTAAGAGAGTTTATTTGTCCCTCTCAGAAAGAATGAGTCACTAGTCTCCAAAGCATTCTTTCTGATCATAAAAGTACCATATATCTGTAACAGGACACCTAGTTCTGCCTGTGTGCTAGCTACATTTGGGATTCTGGTTGCAGTTTTAGGGGGATGGGTTCACAGAACTTTGATAAAGTGAGTTCATAGGTAATTCATTAAATATATTGAATAATCTTGTGTGCCTGATTGATCCAGGCGCTACAACGCTAAGAAAAGTGTGTACTTATCTAGGCGTGGTATTGAATTCGGTGATTATACGCGCCCGTATATCTCCGGCTCGCCTAACATCAATTCTCACTACCGTCTCAGACATAAAGCTAGGCCAGTCACTCACTGTCAAACAGTTCAGAGACTGTTAGGTCTTATGGCAGCAGTGTCCAACACGATACCTTTTTGGACTGCTGAACATGAGACCACTACAGTGGTGGCTCAAAACCAAGGGGTTCTCACTCAGGGAGAATCTTTTTCGTGTGATCAGAGTCATGTGGCGATGCTTACGTGCTCCAGTCATATGGAAGCAACCTTGGTTTCTGTCCAAGGGACCTGTGCTGGGGGCTCTCAGTCATCGTGTCATGCAAACGACAGATGCATCCCTCACGGGCTGGGAGAACGATCATAAGTGGTCGCTCGACTCGAGGTCGATGGCAGGACCATCATCTTTCGTGGCACATTAAAATGCCTGGAGATGATGGCGGTATTTCTAGTTCTGAAATATTTCCTTCCAGACCTCAGGGACCATCATGTGTTAGTTCGATCAGACAACACATTGGTGGTCTCATATATATTCAGAGGGATCTGAGGTCACGCCTCCTTATACAAGCTGGCGAATCAGATCCTCCTGTGGTCCCAAGGGAAACTGCTCTCCCTTAAAGCAATTTATATCCCAGGGTACCTGAATGTGGGAGCAGACAACCTGTCAAGGCAGGGGCCGAGGCCCGAGGAATGGAGACTTCACCCCGAGGTGGTGAAGCTCTCTTATGGAGAACTTGGCTAAGCCCAAATGGATCTGTTTGCGTCTTGAGAGATGACTCACTGTCCACTATGGTTCTCAATGTCAAACCCAACACTTCTTGGGCTGGACACTATAGTACAGCCGTGGCCGAGGTTACCGCTGTACATATTTCCCCGATTGTACTGTTCCTGGGAGTTCTGGAGAGAGTTTGCCGGGACGGAGCCCTTTGGTTATTAGTAGCTCGTTCTGGCTGGCCCGAGTATGGTTCTCGGACCTGGTATCTCTCCTTGACGGGTCTCAATAGAGATTCTGATCAGGAAGGACCTTCTTTCTCAGGTGGGCGGTCTAATACTGTACCCCCACTCGGAGTTATGGAAGCTGTGGCTGTGGCCTCTGAGGGGGCACAGCTCATAGTTTCCGGTCTCTCAACTGAGGCTGGTGAGACCATTCTCCAATCCAGAGCTCCCTCCATGAGGAAACTCTACGCCTGAAGTGGAGATTTTTCACTTATTGGCGTGAAAATCACCAGTGGGATCCAGTCAACTGCCCGATTAGCGCAGTACTGTAGTTCCTGCAGGAAAGATTTTCTTCAGGGTTATCCCCCTCCACGCTTAAGATGTACGTGGCGGCCTTAGCTGCTTACCACGCTCCTTTCAGTGGGGTATCTTTGGGGAGACACCCGTTTATCACTCGTTTCCTCTGTGGCACTTTGAGGCTTAGATCTGCAGTCTGCACAAGAATACACCTGGGTTTTTGGCCATTGTGTTTCAAGGCCTTTCTATGGCCCCCTTCGAGCCTATCGAAGAGATTCCAGAGAATTCTCACACTTTACCGTGTTCCTCCTTGCTATTACGTCTCTCAAACGAATTGTAGACTGTAGTACAAATAATGTTCTTAAGTCTAGGAAGGAAGGGGACAGGGTCGGCGTTCAACTGCTGACTGAGCTTTATTTCAAATTCAGAAATGTCCAACAAAAACTGTGCAAGGCACAACAGCAAAACAAAATAATCCACAAAGGGCTTCACTCCAGTCACGGCATATACAATCCACAAAGGGCTTCACTCCTGGTCACGGCATGTACAATCCACAATGGGCTTCACTCCAGTTTGTCGTGCACCAGCGGCTCAGTCAGCAGTTCCCCTCTCTCTCACCGACTCCTGCTTCTCGCTGCGTTTTAACCTGTCTCCACGCCAATTACTGAAATAAGAAACAGGTGTTTGTGATTTACATTTAACTCGCTCACTCACCAAAGATCTCCCGATGCTCTCTCCCGTCGCAGACCTCGCTGAACCACGCCCCCCTCGCCACATAGACATTCAACCCTTGTCGGCATCTCCATCATGCCTAAAAGATTTTCGCGTAGGTCCTCACTAATACTGTGAGACCTACTGTACTGCAGGCCTTCTGTCCTCCTATATTATGATGTCAGACCAGAAAGTTTATCTGCTGTGCTCAGCTTGAGCACTGGATGCTTATTACCACAGAGCTATGCTGTGTGGACTAAGTTAAGTAATCTTTTTATGTTTGGGTCACCTAAAAAGTGTACCCTGCATCCAAGCAGAGAACAAGCAAGTGAGTGGTCGAGGCCATCTCACTGGCTTATGAGTCGGCTGGTCAGCCTTCACCTATTGGCTGTTAACCCACTCTACAAGGAATATGGCAAATGTCAGTGATGCGGCAGGCTGGTCCTCACCGCTCACATTCTTGGGGTTTATGAACTAGACCTCGGCTCCACTTCAGGGGCGCAGGTGTTACTGTGAGTTGTGCGCCTCGGCTTCACATGAACGGTCACTTGCTCATATGGGGACGTTGGTATTGTCGTTCCCATAGCGACTACGCAGCGCGAGTTCCCTTGAAAGGGAACGTCCCGGTTATGTATATAACCTTAGTTCCCTGAATAGGGAACGAGACGCTACGTCGCCTTGCCATATTCCCAGCATGCCCGTAAGCGCCTTGCTTCAGGATTCAGAAGCTGAATGAGAGTGTTTTCGGGTAGGCTTTATAGTTCCTGGTCAGTGACGTCACCCGCCTATGACGTTCCGTCACCCCATTGGTCTGATTTCATTAGTGCTTCATGACGCAATCACGCAGAGGCGTTCCCATAGCGACTACGCAGCGTCTCGTTCTCTATTCAGGGAACTAAGGTTATATACATAACCGAGACATTCTTTGATTGAATCACTTCTGTTGTATAAACTGTTAATTATTACTTTAGGGTCTGCTTAAATGACACCTTTCCTACTGAAAACCGAATGCCTTTAATGCATTCTTGCCGTTCATTTACATGTTTAGTCTATAGGTTTGAGTGTTTGAGTGTGAATGTGCGCAAAAGCTTTTTTTTTTTTTTTTTTAAAGTGATTGTTCTGAATTAGGATTTATAGCTGGATCGATGTGCACTGACCGCTACAGTATTCTTGTCAGAGAACTCAGAGTCATGTCTCAATGATAGTCTTTTAATGATTGCTCTGGCATCAACATACTGTAGTTGGACATATGCAAGGTTTTCTAGAACAATAAAATAAAAATAATAATTAGCAGTTGAATCACTAAATTGTTACATTATAGATATAAATAATAAACAACATAAAGTATCTTCTTCTTATACAAGTCACAGCGATCAATTGCTATATTTAACTTCAAAGGATTGACGGCATACAATACGTGCGGTAAATAGGCTGCATTAATATAATTAAATAAACTTATATACAGCATCTGCAACAAAAATACTTGCAGTATAACATTTATATTCAAATAACACTGGACTTACTTGTCCGTTACTCATACAATGTCCTCATAAAATGCGAGCAATCCAGAGAACTTTCCAGTCAGAACGGCTGATGCAGCTCTATAGTGCTACGCTTATTATCAGTCTATTAAATCAGCTTAGGCTCTGCAACTGCGCAGGTTGTGCACTATTCCATCACATGCAGTGCTGGTTCTGTGCGCATGTTCGTCATTATGCCAAACATGGAGAATTCAGAACAGTGATATTTGCCAAATTACTTTACTGGTCCGCATAACACAGAAAAATTAGATGTGTCTGCGGATCTACGCAAACTGGAATAATTCTGATAACGTTTTATCTATACATAGGGAAAGGAAAGGGAAATGGGCTTTCACAGGGGATAGGTTAGTTGAAACGTTAAGGCTGCGTTATCATGTATATATGCTGGTCCTTCATCTCATCTGGATAAGGCCTGGATCTGGCAGGCTGCGGCAAACCTTGGGATAAACAGAGAGACTAATATTAGCGTAGATGCCTTTCTTCTTATGATGTAGCGAGTACATCAGGTGTTATGGGAAGTGTTCCTGGTTCCGGCTGACCTGATCTATGCAGCCTAACAATTTACATGATTTGAATTATAGAAGTAGATAATGGTTTATGTGTATGCAAGTTTAAACAGATGTGTTTTTAGTCTAGATTTAATCTGACAGAGTGTGTCTGCTTCCCGAACAGTGATAGGAAGATTATTCCAGAGTTTAGGCCCTAAATAGGAAAAGGATCTACTGCCTGCAGTTGATTTTGATATTCTAGGTATTATCAGCTGGCCTGAATTCTGAGATCGCAATAAACGTGAAGGACTATAATGCATTAAGAGCTCGCTCAGGTACTGGGGAGCTAAACCATTTAGTGCTTTGTAAGTAATTAGCAAGATTTTAAAATCTATACGATGTTTAACAGGAAGCCAATGCAGTGATGACAGAACTGGGCTAATATGGTCATACTTCCTAGTTCTAGTAAGAACTCTAGCTGCTGCATTTTGTACGAGCTGTAGTTTATTTATCAAGCGGGAGGAACAACCACCCAGTAGAGCGTTACAGTAATCTAGCCTTGAGGTCATGAACGCATGAACTAACTGTTCTGCATTCTTCATTGAGAGCATATGTCGTAGTTTAGATATATTTTTAAGATGGAAGAATGCGGTTTTACAGATGCTAGTAACATGGCCTTCAAATGAAAGATTGGTATCAAAGAGCACACCCAGGTTCCTAACTGATCAAGTGTTAGACAGTATTCTAGGTTATTACGTGTGATAGAATTTTTTAACTAATTAATAATGAACTAACATTTCTTTTCTTCTACAGGCCTAATAATAATCTAACTTTGAAATAGAGAAATAGTCACTAGGACTGAGTGTTGTAAGTGGAAAAATTCTGCTGTGCTGGCTAGACAGCATCCTTCTAATGATAAAAATAGTCTTTGAGAAACTGTTTTAACCTATTGAGTAATCTGAACTATTAACCCTGTGACATTTTTTGATGATCTTGTGATTCAGTTGTTCTAAATCTAAATTTATGCGGGACAGAGGAACTGAGATGTTTTTCTTAAATCTAAACCAATCATATTAGGACTGATGATAATGAGTAATAGATCATGAAAGATCTGAAAGATCAGGATATTATTGAGTGTCGATTAGGAGACGCCCCAGGAACAGGTAACTTAAGACAGGTGCGTCTTGGAAAATCTACCACATACGTGAAGAAGTTTTTGGTCCAAAAATTTGAATCTCTGTTTTTTCTGAATTTAGTAGTAAGAAATTACTGGTCATCCAGTTTTTTATATCAGCTATACATTCTGTTAATTTTGTGAATTGGTAAGTTTCATCAGGGCGCGAAGAAATATAGAGCTGAGTATCATCAGCGTAACAATGAAAACTAACGCCATGCTTCCTAATGATATCTCCCAAGGGTGGCATGTACAGAGTGAAAGCAACGGTCCTAGTACTGAGCCTTGCGGTACTCCATATTGAACATGCCAATGCAATTCCACTAATGCCAACATAATTTTCGAGTCTGTTTAGAAGAATATTGTGATCAATAGTGTCAAATGCAGCACTAAGATCCAGTAACACTAATAGAGAGATACAACCATGATCTGATGATAAGAGCAAATCATTAGTAACTCTAATGAGAGCAGTCTCAGTACTATGGTATGGTCTAAATCCTGACTGGAAATCCTCACAGATACTATTTCTTTCTAAAAAGGAACATAGTTGTGATGAAACTGCCTTTTCTAGTATTTTTGACAGAAAAGGAAGATTCGAGATCGGCCTGTAATTGACTAATTCTCTAGGATCAAGTTGTGGTTTTTTAATAAGAGGTTTAATAACAGCCAGCTTAAAAGTTTTCGGTATGTATCCTAGTGATAAAGATGAATTAACGATATTAAGAAGAGGATCTATGACCTCTGGAAGCATCTCTTTCAATAGTTTAGTTGGTATAGGGTCTAACATACATGTTGTTGATTTTGATGATTTAACAAGTTTAGACAATTCTTCCTCTCCTAAAGCAAATGAATTGTATTTTTCCTCAGGGACACTACAATGTACTGTCTGACACGATACTGTAGTAGATGTTTGCATGGTTATGAAAGCACTAGCGCAAGTTCTACCAGGAAGACTTAATGTCATGTCATCCTTCGTAATAAGTCTGGCCAATCACTGCTTGACACCTGGTATAAATGAGCACTAAATTCTCTGTTTCATGTTCGCAGTTGATGACGCTGACTTGCCTCTCACGATGCATGTACAGGCCTATTATTGTGATTATCTAAATAATCACACAGAAAATGTTAGCGGTAGTTCAATGTACTACAATGTGAAAATGTTAATTTAGGCATATTTAAACATAAATATGAAACTAAATATAATTTCTTTAATGGCTACCAACATGTATAGTACAGTTGTACAGAGAAATGTCATGTCTTGATCAAGAGCGGATCATGAGTAAAGTCGGATCAAGCATTATTTATTTTTTAACCTGAGAACTGTAGCTCCTGGGCGATCCGCTGTAAAATATCATCTCGGACGACCCTGTCATGACACTGCTTGACACATCATACAACGCTCGCCCAAAATTCAGTGAGTTTACCCTCCTTTTTCAATGGTCCAAATTCACCATGGCGCTGTCATCTTCATCTTTCTTCTTCTGTGGTTTTTCTTAGCTCCTGATTGGTCAACTTCAGATAGATCGAAAAATCGTCTCGTTCAACCGCACACGTCACAAATTCAAACCGATAGCTCCCGAACTTTTTTGACATGTTTAAAAATGATCAGAGGTTGTGAAGTGCACGTAAGGCACTCTGCTCGGCTCGTAATTCCTTGCACATGATATGAGCCGTGACCATACGAGCATCAACGATTTCCATGCAATTGAAAAAAAACGCATGTGAGCTTGTACGACAAAAATCACACCGTGTACGCCCATCTTAAGCTGTCTGGTATGCTGAGGCAATGAGACTGAGTGATCTTTAGTGGTAGAAGTGATGGTTCTACCATATTTATGGCAGGGTGGCGGTTTTGCAGCCTTGACTAAATGTAGTATACAACCTTTTTGTTTTAAACCTATTTATGTATAATAAACAAGAAAAAACTAAGAAAAGTAAGAAATTTTATGATAATTTTTTTCAGAATAGTATTCCGTTTTTTGTTCTCATACAGAAATAGCTTCAGTAACTTAGCCTGGGCTCTGGTTATGAGGGACTGATCCTCAGCACTGGCACAGGCATACTTACTTCTAAAGCTTTTCCTCTGGGATCAAATAAAAATAATGAGAAGACGTTAAAAAAACAGTAACAAAAAAGAAAAAGAATAGATTATGTTAACATATTAGAAGATTAAAGGAGTCAACATAAAAAGAAGGACCAAATATTTGACATTAAAGTTAGTTTGGTTATGGTAATAAAGAGGAATCTGTCAGAGGAATCACACACCGAACAACAACAAGTGCTGTGAACATTGTAAGTGTTGCCGTTACATATTGTAAGAATTGAAAATATCTAAAGATATTTTAAAATGAACAAAGACATTTCCTTTATTGTTTCAACCCCCTCTCTCTTGCTACAAGGGCCATTTGGAAGGCTCAAAGGTGCTGATAGTGATCAAGGCCTGTAGGCCAAGATGTGTGTACATCGGGGGTCTACAAATGGTCACACCTTTAGTACAGTAGGGGAAGTTTTAATTTTCTGATTGGTCAGTTTGAATGTCTCACGTTTGGGTTTCAGTCACATGGTCAAGGAAGGGATAAAAGAAGATTGTAATTGTCGCTCTGGCTCTTTTTTTATGCTCTGCTCTTTCTTTGATTCTTGTGATAATGTGCTCCCTATCACAATACAATACAGTCACACTATAGCAACGCTCTCCCACTTGCTATTATAACTGCACTTATTTCCATCATTGGTATAAGTTGCAGTGGGTGGTAAAATGTACAGTTTTCTAACATCTTACTGATAAAGTTTCTTTAGTCGCTCGGCAAACCTTACAGTCTGAAACCCTGTAGGAGTTCCACCCTTACAATATTAAGCTGAAAGAACTTAGTGACAGATTCATCAGCTGTGATTTTGAGACTTGTATGAGAATGGTAGACATGTGTCCACAGAATCTCACCCCTCCAAAAACGAAACATGAAAATCCAGCTCCTCCTCTTGTCAGTCAGGATTAGGCCTTATGATTCCCCTGAATCAAACTAAATCTTGAAAAATGTGTACATGTTAAATTATTGGCATTCATTATATCAGCATATGTTGCTTCTGTTCTGTTTACCCTAGGGGGTTTATTGCTGCTCTCCCTGCTCTTATCCTTGTTAGGCTGCATGGATGCGCATAGGGAGTTCTTGCCCAGAACAGAACTATACCGCCAATACAAACTCAATCATATTTGGCGATAGTGGTCCTGACAGAACTGACATTTCCTGTGAAATCTGACAGCTCTAATCTTATTAGTATAAACTTAATGTTGTGAATCGAGGGAAAGCAGAGACAGTGTTGATTTTGATTATGTATTTGCTCAATACTTGATTTTTGTTCATTTTTAACCAAAAAAAAAAACTTCTGCAGCTTTAAATTCCACCATGTCTGCACATGACTTCCCCTTTCTGTCACAGTAATTTAATTTATAAATGATCTTTTCATTTATAAATTAAAACATGACTTACAAGAAGATCAACATGACCACATGTACACTCAACTCTACAGAAGAACAGACATACAGTTGTGTAAACATAAACTCACATACACCTTACAGAATCTGAAAATGTGAGTATTTTAAACCAAATAAGAGGGATCATGAAAATTGTATGTTGTTTTTTTTTTTTTTTTATTTAATGCTGCTTCAACTAAGCTACTTCACTTAACAGATGTTTACATGTAGTCCACAAGACAAAATAACTGAATTTAACTATATAACTATAGTTTGTCCTGAGCAGTTAAACTGCCCATCATTCTTCAGAAAAATCCTGCATGTCCTGCAACTCTGGTTTTCCAGCATCTTCTGCACATTTCTATAAAACCATCACACATATGACACAAAATCCATATGGCATATGCTATAAAGCAAAATGTGAAAAATATGTGAAAAACAAAAAGCTTTTAATTACATGTATACACCAAATGCATGAGTACAGAATGCAGCTCTTTTCATGACTTGTGAATAAAACACTTCATAGACTTTGATTACACTATGACATAATCTATGAGTTTGGCGTCAGCATCTGCGAAATGTGTAAGTACCGATCTTTTATACACCATGCGTTAGATAATATTGGTTAGATCTGAACTAATAAGTAACGTAACAAAAGTGTCTTCAAAGCAGAACTTGTGCTAGAGCTTTCATTTTCAATAATACCTTAATGAATATTGTTGTAATTCGTAGTTACATTGACTGTAACTGAAAAATCTCTTTGCTATTAAACAATTCCAGTCTCATTGTAAGCAATGCATGCAGATTTCTAAATAATCACTCGAGAAGTTATAATTAAGGCATTTAACTGAAGCACTTGGTTATCCTTGGAGTCATCCTGATATGTTTTCATGATTGTGCGGGTGGCAGCGGGACTTCAGTCGGAGGGTTTGGATCATAAGTGATCTTTAAATCACGGCAGAACAACACTGGATCTTCACCAAGACCCATTCTGTACTGCCACAGATATACAGACTCTTTTGGCTTCAGCTCAAATGTGAGTTCTTCTTCCTCTTCAGTCATTTCATTTGAGCTTTCATTTTTAGTGCTGACATGTGAACCTCCGTATTCTCCAGAAAGGGAGACCTGAACATTCATAATTAACTTTGCCAGGGCTCCAGTTTCAATCGAGCCTGACAGAGCTATGTTCCAGTTGTGCGTCATCTGGGTCATCTTCTCCTTATTCCATCCCACCTTTTTATTGATTTTCTTTGTCCATGTCACTGGTGTTTTGCTGTCATTAGATATAGTTTTAATATTCTCCCAAATGCCAAAGGCTGGACCTTTAGTTACTGACAGACCACCAGGGAGGAAGTTAAGAATATCAGGGTGAACAGAATAGACAGCAGTGCACTCATCTTTGCTGAGGTAGGTACTGCAGCAGAACTGAACTCCCCACTCTGAGACTGGCTTGAGGAAGTAGCAGTGGTTTGGCATGCCCCAGTAATACAGACCATTTCTTAGGTTGGGATCCAGGTTATTTACAGCATATGAGCCTTCTTTTAAGCTTGATGTTCTTCGGAAAGTGCCTTGTCCTTGGAAAATTACGTAAAAGTAGCCAAATTTTGTGAGGTAATGGTCTCCACCCTGGAAGTGGGGATGAAGGGTGTCAACTTCAGCTTCACTGTCTGTCGACAGGTTCTTGACTCTGCGGTAATTTTTGCCCTTGATGATGTAAAAGTAGCCATCCGAATCACTAAGGTAATGGTCTCCATCTTTGCAGGCAGGGTGCAGACTGAAAATAGAGATGTCTGAACCTGAATTTAAATTACTTGTCTTCATATAGCAGCCGAGATCAGAGCGGATTATATAAATGTTTTTGCCTGCTCCACAGATGTCAGTGCCTTTTGTTTTGCTCTTGGGAACAATGCCGCTCATCGTGTCTGAACCTGCAACACAGAATAAACCAAACATTCAATCTTCACACCCAATGAATGCTGTTGAGTCCAAACAGCTTTATATGTGAGAGAGAAAAAATTAAAGCTAACTGATGACATAATCATGAACTTTTATTTCAATGGGTTTAATCATCTAGCAGAAGAAACACTTTCTGTATCAAAATGCCCCTCTTGAACTTGAGGACTTTAAAATAAGTACATTTTCCAGAAAACTAACTGTCACATTGGGTCTTTGTTCGATTTGGACTTTACGTTGGTTTTTGAGTGTTTTCTGATCTGTTTCCATTTGTTGGCATTTGTTTCCTTGGTTACTCATGTGGTCAAAAGGGGGAAGAGCTACCTTTGCGTCCCAGATGAACAAGCCATTATTTTGTTTCAAATAATAATTTTCAAATAATAGTTTGTGTTATGAAAAAAAAGGCAATAGAAATATTTAATCTATATTAATAATAGTTTTACATGTGTCATTACTTATAATGTATTAATGATTGTGAATTTGTCTATGAATAAATGTATGAAAAACAATACATTTACGAATTAATAAAATTAACGGTAACACTTTACTTGAAGGGGTGTGCATAAGACTGACATGACACCTTCATAATCTTGACATGACACATGTCATGAATATGAAGGAGGTTTTATGAATGTTTATGACAACTGTCATTAAGTGTCATTCGCTCAATTATGTCATTTTTAATGCAAAGATGACATTGTTTGAGATGTCCGAGTTATGACAACTTGACATGAATCAATACATCATAACCTGTCAGTGTCTTTGTCATGACAACTTGACATCATTTAGCTTTATGTGTTAACATTACATTAAACTGTCATGTGGTTGGTTTTGACATTGGCTGTCATGAGGCCATTATAATAGTGTCATAAATATGTATCTTGAGCTCAACTACAGTGGTACAAATTGAACTTGTCATTAAAATGTCATTAAGTGACAATACTCTGACAAATAATTTTATAACAGCGTCATGACTATTTTTCATTTCATGTTTTTTTTTTTTTGTTGTTTTTTTAAGTTTCCTCCAACAGAAGGTCAGATAATAGACAATTTCAAATTTCAAAAAAGATGACACTGTTATAAAATAATGGTAACACTTTATTTTAGGGTCTTTTAACTAGTTGCTTATTACTATTAGCATTCATATGGCTAAAATATTGGCTATTTATTAGTACTTATAAAGCACATATTAATGCCTTATTCTGCATGACCTTATTCTACATTCCTAATCCTACCCAATACCTAAACCTAACAATTAACTATAATAAGCAGTAAATTAAGAGTTTATTGAGGGAAAAGTCATAGTTAATCATTTATATATGTGTTCCCTATACTGAAGTGTTACCAAAATAATGTAATGTAATGTGAACCCATAAAGCTAAAGTTGTCAAGTTGTCATGACAAAGACACTGACAGGTTATGATGTGTTGGTTTATGTCAAGTTGTCGTAACAAAGACATCTCAAACAATGTCATCTTTGCAATAAAAATGACATAATTGAGCGAATGACACTTAATGACAGTTGTCATAAACATGCATAAAACCTCCTTCATATTCATGACACGTGTCATGTCATGATTATGAAGGTGTCATGTCAGTCTTATGCACACCCCTTCAAGTAAAGTGTTACCAAATTAACTAATTGTGTAGGCTACTGTAGCAGTTTTTAGGGATCTGTTTCAATCAACACAAGCAGCCTTATTCACTTTAAATGTTAAACCAAGTTCATGTACAAAGGGCTCATGTAGGAATATAAGATCAAAATAAATTAAAGCTGCAAGCAGCGATGAAACGGCCCTTGCACCCGGGCTCACCACCTGGTGGCTTTAGGAAAACTATGAACAGTGGGATGATATTCATTTAAGCGGATAAATAGAGGATAAATATGTCAAAGTCATTTTGATGCACCACACTTCCTGCTGCCAGCAGGTGGCACTTTCACTATAACTAAATATTGGCATGTAGATGTCTTCAGGCTATTATCACACATGTGAAGTTTGGGGCAGATCGAACATTGTTTGACAGAGTTACAACAGCTTCTTCTTTCATGGCGAAACATCAGACTTTGTCAGGTTGCCACGGACACGCCCTTTAGTGAAAACTCTAGATCTTCACAATTAAACATCACTAAAGCCTTTAGATTTGACTGACGACATATGGTGTTTATCTGGTTAAATCTTTATGGGGAGTTAATCACAGTGTGAAACAAGTCATTTCCTGTTACCCACAGGTGGTGCTATGACTGTAACTGAATATTGCCATATAGATGTGTTCAGAGTTTGGTGCAGATCGGACATTGTATGTCCGAGTTACAACAACTTTGTGTTTCATGGGGAAACATTGAAATTTGTCAGGCCGCCACAGACATGCCCTTCAGTGAAAAGTCTAGATCTTCGCAATTTAACGTCTCAAAGGTCTTTAGATTAGACGGACCAAATATGATGTTGATCTGATTAAAGCTTTAACCCTAACCCTAAGCTCTAGGAGGAGTTTGTTAAAGTACAACATCTGGAAATGGCAAAAAATGGCAAGTTAATTCAAAATATCTGACTTCCTGTTCAGTTTCAGATTTTGCTTCAAGAGACTTTTTTGTAGGTATTGGGCTGTTAAATGTGTGAACAGAATTTCAAAATCTATGTGAAATGTAGCATGAGGGGCACTTCCTTAGGTGGCGCTATCGAGCCACTTTGCCACGCCTAATTCTGCAACCCATAACAGACGTAAATTTTCACCACTTCTGGCGCATGTGCAAAGTTTCATGAGATTCCGGGTATGTTTAGACCCTCAAAAATGCGATTCACTTTGGAGAAGATTAATAATAAATATAGCTGCAAGCAGCAATTACAGGGCCAAGCACAAAACAAAAAACAAGCCAGCCATCAAGGCTGGGAGCATCAGACCAACTGCAACAGTGAGCAATTAAAGACCTATTAAGATCATTTTAGGCAAAAGAGCTGGAAAAATAAAATACAATCAATAATAAAGATTTGCTGGTTTATCACTTTCGACCAATAGGTGATACTGTGATTAAATTAATGAGGTATGGTCAGAGTGAGGTGACACTGACACTTGCAAAGATTGGTGTCAATATGTGAAGGCATTGCAGAGATACAGCCTCAAGAGTTATTTTGGCATCAGGCCTCTAATTTGTTGCTGTGCTAAATGAATAAGGTTTCGTCTATCAACACAAAATCCATAACATTTTAACAACATGGTCTGAAGATGATACGATTCAACGGTTTAAGAGTAGTTCGAAAAAGTATGATTTTAAAGAAAATCAAAATAACTCACAGGAAGTTTGGCTGACTGTGGCAAAATAGGCATCAATGATCTCAGCTTGACCCACGGAATTAGTTAAGATCAATTTCATTAAAAAGGCGACATTTATATAAATCTATAAGCATTTTTTAAAATTTCATCATAACATTTTACCACAAGGAGGCGCTGTCAAAATTTGACAAATGACAAAATTTTGCCATTTAGTTAACCAGCGTAGGTTTGTGTTTCCTACGCTGGTTTCGTCTCGATTGGACAAACGGTTTCGAAGATATTTACAATCGTTTTTTTAAGCGCTAAATCACCACGCCACACAAACCGTAAGTTGAAACCTAACATGTTTGGTATCATTGGACTCGGTAATGATTCAGGAGTCGAAAAAAATTCTCCAGTAGGTGGTGCTGATCCGAAACTTCTCAGGTTCCTTCAGGGCATGGTGGTGATGACCCATACTGAGTTTCGTAATGATACGTTAATGTGTTCATAAAATACAGCATTTTAGCACAAAATTGATCAAAATGACTTTTATGAGAGACTTGAGATTTTAAGTGCTTTTAGTTTTAACATTGCACAAGAGATTATAATCATGGGGAATTTAAATATGGATATGCTAAAACATGATACTTCAATATATAAACATTTTAATTTATTTTGTGAATCATATGTGTTGAAACAGATTATTGTGGTTCCTACTAGAATTACGTCTAAAACTGAAAATGTCATTGACATTGTATTGGTATCTGACAATTCAAAGATTTGCAGAAGTGGTGTTTTGGATGCTGGTATATTAGTGATCATTGTATAGTATATGTACAATAGGAGAGAGGCTATAAGACAACATAATACAGTAAAATTGTGATCTCTCAAAAAATACAGTCCACAAGACTTTAAAGAAAAACCAAACCAAAATATCTGACTTCCTGTTGGTCAGAGCTAATGACTGTAAAATAGAATGTTGTCCGGCTTAATGCGATCAATACGTGTACCGAGTTTGGTGACTGTAGGTTAAACTAACCCCCTCACTTTTGTCAAAAGGTGGTGCTGTAGAGCCCCTGCTCCCTGCCCGTTTCTAAGGCTTTGCCCATGTCTACTGAATGACAATATTGATGTGTGTGTCGAGTTTCATGCAATTTGAAGCATGTTAAGAGGCTCAAAAATACCCAAGAATATTATTAAAACTTGACTTATTGCCATGGCAACAATATTTAAGGTATCACACATACATTCACAGGTCTACATCTGCAATGTTTTGACATTATTCTGATGAAGTTTGAAGCAAATCAGGTAAAAGTAAGAGGTTGATCTCAAAACATTTTGAAAGTGACACACTTCTTGCTGCCAGTTGGTGGTGCTAAACTTTGACTCACAATAGTCACCTCCACACAGCTGAAGTTTCATAAACATCAATCAATATATGCAGACGTTATAACACATTTCCTGTTTCCCTTTTCCCGCCAAACCATTTGAGATATCAAAAATGCTTGCAATTTAGCATCCTCATTGTCTTGACTTCATTCTGAACGAGTTTGGTGGTGATTGGATTAATCGCCTAGGAGGAGTATATCAAATTCCAAAGCATGCGTTTTTCAAACAACACTACTTCCTGTTGAGTTGGCATATAACTTAGACTATGAAAGTTGTTAGGCCCAATGAGATCTATATGTGTACTGAGTTTCATACAAATACATGCACGCGTGTTGGACCAAGTTTTTGGACACCATTCAAGGGGGCACTGTCGAGCCTCTCTGCCACGCCCGAGTCCCATCCTTTGCGGTGTCATAATGGCCGCAGATTCCAAAGTGTGTGCCAATTTTCAGTTTTTGAGCATGTTACGCCCCCCAAAAAACCCCGGGTGACGGAAAAAAAATAATTCAACTTAGAAAAACAAAAGGGCCCTGCGCCTGAGTGGCTTTGACCCTAACAATAGGGCCTTCGCCTTCAGCATGGGCTCTAATAATCCTTAGGGGAACTTGGGTGGGGGCCTGGATGGGCTGGGCACCCCGCTTGCGACTGGCTCCACGGCACCGCTTGGATGGAGGCTGCTGCTGCGGTGCGGGGGCAGCCGCAGGGGGGCACCCTCGGTGATGACCAGGCTTAGGTGCTGTGGGCGGCGGATGGGTGGACGCAGCAGCTGACCGCTGCGGCAGGATGTGACTGATGGCCTCAGACTGCTTCTGTACAGCCGAGAACTGCTGGGCAAAGTTTTGACCGTGTCGCCGAAGAGGCCGGTCTGAGACACGGGGAATTAAGGAACCTGACTTTGTCGGTATCCCTCATGTCGGCCAGACACAGCCAGAGATGGCATTCCTGGACCACCATAGTGGACATCGCACGACCACGCCGTAACCTTGGAGTTAGGGCACAGTTGCATAGCACCCATCGGAACGGTTTTGGGCAGTAAAAGGTGCCGTCCATGTACTGGTGAGTTCTTCATGCACCTCCAGGAAGAAAGGAACCAATCGTCCATCCGCGAGGGTTCGGGACACGGTAGAGGATTCCACATAAGCCCGACCCCATTAGTGGCGTGGGAAAGCATTGCCATCATCTCCGGATCCGAATCGGGAACGGTAACTGTGGCAATCGGGAGGCAACTGCGCCAACTCGTCATCTCCAGAAAAATCTGGCTCACCCTCCAATGCAGCTATTGACATCTGGTCATCAGGGGGAGCTCCGAAGGACACGGATAGTTCACACCTTTGAGATGGTCCACCGCGCTCCCCCGGCAGCTCTACTGGCTGTGTGAAAACGGCTTTTTAGTGCTCAAAAACACACAGTTACCGGCTGTGAGAACAGCCTTTTTAAGCTGAAACAACAGCTTTTTGCTCAAAAGGCAAAACTAACCACTGCCGTGCTGTACGCCCACACTGAAGAGAGAGTTCGTCCTGAAGAGCTGACTTGTCTTTTTTAGACGAGAGAGACATCAACATCCATTCAGCTCTGAAGCAAAAAGTTGAAGATGCTGCTCATTATATACCTGCGCTGTGAGGCGAGCAGCTGCTGCATATGATTGCATGCCAATGTGCATTGGCTCGTTTTAGTTACACTCAAAGTAGATTGGCCTCTCTAGCGAGATTCCTATTCGTCTGTCTGTCCGGCATATATCAAATGTGACCGACTGAATGGGAACTTGTGACCAGGGGTTAAATTGGGCCGGGGCCGTCCGGGGCTGAGCCCCGGCACATAGGTTTTCCAGGGCTCGACATACGCTTGTCCGGGACTGCGGGACACGTGGATTTTTTGATGTGAAAGAGAATTTTACTTGCCTGACCAGATAAGTAGCTTGATTAAAATGACCATAACAACCAAAACGCGAGAATGATTAATTTAGCTTAAGTGGCGATAGTGTTAGGCTAGTGGATAGTAGGCTAATATATGTAATGTATATTGGCGGTGATAGCCTATAATTGCACTGCTGAGGTATACGTAACCTCTGGAGGAGAATTCAAAACAAAATCAAAAAGAAACTCAGTTATGATGTTGAAAAAAAAATCAATATGTGGGGTTTTTATAGCTTGCTATTTACGACATATGATAAAGTTAAGCATCACATGACCGAAAGTGTTGAATTCCTGAATATCACCTTGATTGAAATTTACAATAATTTCATACAACAGTTCAATAAACAAGTAATTAATATTAATCACTTACGTTTTAGGTGCAATATTGCCTGTTTTTTGTTCTATTGTAGCAGCTAAAATAGTTCCAAACAAGGCAGAACCAGCGCGTCTCGCAGCAACGCTCAGCCGTTTCGAATGATTCAGCGTTTTGAACGAATCGGTTGAGTGAAGTGGGGGGCTTTATAAATGTTAATAAAATACCCCCAGGGTAAATAACATAAATATGCATATTTAAATATATCACTGCTGATAAAACACTGATGAGAATGTTGCTTGTTTCAGAATAAATTATATTTACAACAGACAAAAAAATCATATTTTTTTCCAGACAAGCTACTTTTTTACTCTGACAAGTAAATGACCATTTTAGTTGTCCAAGGGACAAGCACAAAACAAGGCTTAATGTTGAACTCTGTATTTTGTATTTATATTCTCTCCTTTAATGGTAGCATCACTCTTGTATTTGATACTGACACAAAGGAGAAGGCACAGGCCTACAGAAAGATTTTATTGTCATCAGATGTAGCTTTGCACACTACCAGCATCTATAGAATGATTTTGATCTCAGCATTTTAGAGTTCATAGCAGAGGACTCTCTTAACTTGTTATATTTTAGTTTGTCAATTGATACGATTTTGTAGTCTTCACATACACATGCACCCCTGAATCCCCAGAGCCCTCCACATAACAAATCCCAATTTAACCCCTGCTTGTGACATATAGCTTTTTATGCCAAACTGCCAAAGTCATGTGATTTCAGTAAACGAGGCTTTGTTACGTTCACGTGACTTTGGCAGTTTGATTGTTTATTTGATCTGAATTAATTGTGGAAGAAAAATAGAAAAGACTAGAGCTGACTGTAGCCATTGACAGAAACACTGATTGTCTTGTCTGTACCTTTGCTGCAGGGTTTGATCTGTAGTCCAGTCTGATGATCCAGCTCCAGTATCTCATCTGTCTTTTTTTTAGCATCAGTCTTTAGAGCGATATATTCTTTCTCCTTGGCAGATTCAGTCTTCTCTTTATCTGTCACAGCAGCACACAGAAACAGAGAAATTAGTTTGCAGATGAACACATCAACACAGAAGAACTAAAAAGATACTGTGTGAATCTTTACATGTTTCTAGTAATCTTTTTTATCATGTGAATTACTTTTTCTAAATAAAAGGTAAATAAAGTTTGTTTATATAGATTTAACTTCAGTTCTGGTAGACATAAATTGAAAATTCCATAGAAATATCAACAATACCAATTTTGAGGGCCCCGATCAAAGTCTCTCACATTCCACTCCTCATCATTTTACTCTGAATTGCACAAAAGTAATATTGAATAGAATTAAGTGAGACATTTAAAAAAAAAATGATTTATTTTACTTTGAACTGCATAACAAAAATTGTCTACACTTTGGCACTTGCTGACTTCACCTTTAATTTTGTCCATTTTTGTCAGTAGCGTTGTCAGCACAAAAACATAGGAGATCATTAGTAGTTTTCACATCATCATCATCATCATCATTTGACACATTTGATAACTTTATGTACACTTTGTGTTTATTTGCTGAATCTTCCTTTCTCCTGTAATGATCCGATATTATTCCTTATAATCAATCTTGTGTGTCGTGTTTCACTATAAAAACAACCAATGCCAATTACCATCAATCATTATGATACTATTATGGTGCCGTTTTATTTTTTACATAAATGGGTTCTATGAACTATTGTTACATAGAAAAGTGATCTGTATAATGACATTTCTGATTCTACAGTAAGTATGCATAAATAACTAAAACTAATTACCTGTGGCCTGTTGCACAAAGCCGGTTTCAGTTTTTACCCAGTTAAGTTCAAGATTAGTTTGAGCAAACTCTGGTTTTTCAGCTCATGAAGGTGGATTGGTTTTTAGTGGGTTTCATTGCTATGGTAACGTACACTAGACTACGGTGACTGGGAGGGGACATGTTCGGTTCACTTAGTTTTGTCGTGGCCACGACATATAAACTCGTGGGAACGTGATAATATGTCGTGGCCACAAGATATTAATTTGTGGGAACGTGATAATAAGTCGTTCCCTCACCATATGATCTCGAGGCCACGACTTTACATCACGTGGCCACGACATAATGATGTCGTTACCTCAAGAAAACGATCTGGTGGACTTATTATCACGTTCCCACAAGTTTATATGTTGTGGCCACGACAAAACTAAGTGAACCGAACATGTCCCCTCCCGGTCACCGTACTACACAGCTCTAGAGAAAGTTTTATTCTGGGTTAGAGATCGCAAACCGATCTCAACCAATGAGCTGTGACTAAAGTGACACACATCTTATGCAATAAAGCCACGCCCCCTGTATCTCTCGCTCTAAATTAAATTTGTTTATAGTGAAAACATTTTAGAGACAAAATTGCTCATATTTTGCTGCTAATTATTTAAAATAAATATAATACATGCATAATATATAAAGCTTTAAAACAGGTTAAGGCTACATGAATTCTTTTGAGCTCTTTATGAAACTATATAAATTATTATAAGGCCTATTTGTTTGATGCATTGAGATTTTCTTTCAGCTGCCTTCTCAAACTTTAACTGCATCAGTGTTTATTCCTGCCTTGTAAATGTGTTTATTTTCATGAGATTTTTCATAACGATCTCTTAATCTTCAGAAGATAAGTGAATGGACCCTTCGCTAAGCCCCGCCCTCCTTAGTTACTGTTGCTACGCCTGTCAAGCTTTCGCTTCTGGTAAGTCTATTACAGTACGTATGCACCTGTAACGAATGGGGACTCAAGCAGGGATCCAATTGCAAGCTTTATTAAAAGTGAGCGTGGTCATACAGGCAGGGTCAAAACAGGAGCAGACAGGTACAGCAGAGGGCAGACAGAATCGTAATCCAGATACAGGCAGAGGTCAGGACTGGCAGATATCACTCACAGGTCGATAAACAAAGCACAGGTCAGGGGTAGGCAGCAGAGGAATCGTAAACGGGTAACAGGCAAGATCAACAACAGAAAGGCAGACAAGATATAAACGCTCGGAATTGTACACTGGGGAAACAAGACTTCGCGGTGAGGTGGTGTGTGTGTGAGTCCTTTATAGTCCAGGTAATGCATGGCAGTTGGGTGTGGTGATTAGTGTAGTGATTGGTGGAGTGAGTGCAGGTGAATGGCAGAGAGGATTATGGGGAATGTAGTCCGGGAAGTGACAGGAACATGACAGGAACAGACGGTGATCATGACATAATGCCCCCCTCCCGGAAGGCGCGTCCTCGCGACGTAAACGGAACGGCTAGGGAGGGGGGGGGGGGGGGGGGGGTGCATTGGGGACTGGTATGCAGACATGAACATGGTCCCCAATGCAGGTTCCAGGAACTCGGCCACCATGGCGGGTCAGGTGTCACGGGCAGCCATGGCGGGTCAGGTGCCACGGATAGCCACGACAAGTCAGGCGGGTCAGGTGCCACGGATAGCCACGGCAAGTCAGGTGGTTCAGGCAACCACAGCAGGTCAGGTGGCTTGGGCAGCCACGGCAGGTCAGGTGGTTTGGGCGGCCACTGCGGGACAGAGTCCAAAGATGACCACGGTGGGTCAAAGTCCATTAATGGCCCTAGTGGATTATAGTCCATGGGCGACCGTGACAGTTCAAAGGCAGATGACGGCAGTGGCCGGGCAGGGTACCCACCCACAAGCTCCCCACCCTCAGGTATACTGCCCCCCCCAAAAAAGTTCTTGGGGAATTCAACGGGAGCCGTGGCGGGTTCATGGGCAAGAAGCTCGGGTGGCGCTGGCAGGGCAAGAAGCACAGGAGGCGCCGGCAGGGCAAGGAGCACAGGTGGCGCCGGCAGGGCAAGGAGCACAGGTGGCGCCGGCAGGGCAAGGCGCTTAGGCGGTGCTGGCAGAGCATGACGCTTGGGCGGAGCAGGAGAGACCTCTGGAGTGGTCTCTGGACCCACAGCGGGCTCTTGGAAGGCTTCTGAGCCTTGAAGAATCGGAAAAGCCTTCTTCCTCCTCCTCATCCTCTTCCGAGGCTGAGGCAAGGGTTCTCCGGTTGGAGCGGACTCAATGGCTGGAACACCCCCTATATCCTTAAGCTCCGAGGGGGCGGCCATCTTGCCCGTGGGCACTGGCAAAGCAGCCAACTCGTCCATCGCGTCCAGGGTACTTGAGTGCGTTGCAACCAACGAACTTGAGTGCGTTGTAACCGGCAAATTTGAGTGCGTTGCAACCGGCTAGCTTGAGTGCGAAGCGACCGGCTGGCTTGAGTGCGAAGCGGCCGGCTTAGGCTTAGGAATGCCAACCGCTCGTGTTGAAGTCAGTGGTGGATCAGCCACACTGGAACGCAACCCTCTCCGCTCCCTGACTGATCTAGAGACGTGATGTGACTCAGGACGATCAGCGGCGACGTGATGTTGCTCTGGGTGATCAGCGGAGGCGTGACGTTGCTCTGGGCGATCAGCGGAGACGTGACGTGACTCTGGGCGATCAGCGGTGATTCGATTTGGGATTGTTGTAGTAGCCGAAGAATGGGGTCCCTCACGAATGAGTTGTGCTTTGAGTGGTTGGTTCACACCATCACAGAAAAAGTCTATGAGTGTGCAGTCAGGCAAGTTTGAGTACTGTGCAATGTCCAAATATTCCGCTACATATTCCTCCAATGATCGTGTGCCCTGCGTACTCCACAACAACAATTGATCAATGTCCATACCGTACAAATGAACTCCGGGAAAGCTGCTGGATCGTGGTGGCGGCGAAGTCTTCTGTAACGAATGGGGACTCAAGCAGGGATCCAATTGCGAGCTTTATTAAAAGTGAGCGTGGTCGTACAGGCAGGGTCAAAACAGAAGCAGACAGGTACAGCAGAGGGCAGACAGAATCGTAATCCAGATACAGGCAGAGGTCAGGACTGGCAGATATCACTCACAGGTCGGTAAACAAAGCACAGGTCAGGGGTAGGCAGCAGAGGAATCGTAAACGGGTAATAGGCAAGATCAACAACAGAAAGGCAGACAAGATATAAACGCTCGGAATTGTACACTGGGGAAACAAGACTTCGCGGTGAGGTGGTGTGTGTGTGAGTCCTTTATAGTCCAGGTAATGCGTGGCAGCTGGGTGTGGTGATTAGTGTAGTGATTAGTGTAGTGATTGGTGGAGTGAGTGCAGGTGAATGGCAGAGAGGATTATGGGAAATGTAGTCCGGGAAGTGACAGGAACATGACAGGAACAGACGGTGATCGTGACAGCACCAGTGTCAGACATTTCCAAGGAGATAGTCATTTTTGGTGAACAGGTGAAATATCTGAGAGAGCAAGACAAAAGGGACTGCAGTATGCATTCAAGGAATATATCCATGACATAATATGCAACCAATAAAAAATAATTTGATCAAAATTGAAGCTAAAGCTCCCAGCGTAAGCAGCAGCCGCTTCATACGCTGACCATTCAAATGGGAAACACAAATTGTGGAACAGCTTTGTTCATCCACAGCAGGTTAAGTGAAATTTGTGAAAATAACCTATTAATTATAACTCAAACAGCTGTAGTGAACAACAGACGTGATGGCACCAGAGCTTCACAACAGACATTCTTTTGTCCCACTTTGATTAATCAAAAGAATGTGATCGGACCCTCAACGTCAAGTAAACGACTATTGTAATCAGGACTGCCAAAGGTGGAAGACAGGAAAGATGACATCAACGGCCCATTGATGATAGGCTAATCTCATCACGAGTTGCCTTTGTTCACTTAGTTCAAGGTGCGAATGACCATGGACTCCTAGGGCTGCCAAACCGGTTCTGGCTAGAGCACAGCAAGAACAAAGAAATGCTCAGAAAGGAAGACACTTTCTAAACATATTGGCTTGAAATCACCAAAAATGGACAGGAATACTGTAAGGAACATGTCCTATGTGTCCTTGTACTCATCCAGGAAACTGTGCACACACAGTAGAAACCACACCTGGAATAAAAGCCAATGCAACTACACCCACTGAGACAGAAGTGTGATACCTCAACCAATTCACATCAAGTTTGGACTCTACGAGTTCAGAAAACTGCCACAAGGACTTTGAGAAAGGTTTGAAAAAGAAATAAAGCATTTCCAAGGTCCTAAAGACATTGTCTTATTTAACTGTGTATATTGGAACAATACAACAAGTTTCACAGGATGAAAGGTGGGCGTGTTAAGGGACGGACACCTGGAATGCTGTGACCCAATTACATCACCACATCAGGAAAGGTGGGGATTAGTAATCCCCTCCCCAACGAGAAGGAATAAAAGTTTTCCCAAGTGAACAGACCTTTGTTCTGAGTTTCTGACCTGATGAGGGAAGAACAACAGCACGACCAAGGTGAGACTCTTGCGAGTAAACCTTTCACCGCACGGATCAAGCAGCCAAAGTGCTTCTGCAGAGGACTTTGACTCCTGACCTGCATAACCCAAGTACCTCCAACCTACAGAAGATCCTACGGACCGACCACCATCTGACCTACAGTTCTCTGGATTACACAAAGACCTCCAGCACTCAGTGCAGCTCTGCAGCTGTTGGAAAGCAATCCAGTCTCCCACTGCACACAGAAGGATACCAGTGGACAACGTTTCCCATTCCCGGACTGATCACCCGACCAAGTGAAACGTAAATATAAGCTAACCAAACCTTTTCCAAAAGCCTTGGCATTAGGTTGTTGCTAAATGAGATTGCTATTTGTGTAGAGACTGTTTTTCTAGGGTCAGCGTACACAGATAGATACATTAGACACGTTATCTATATTCAGAGTAAATGCTTATTTCCTTTTTTTTAATACCAGCATCCAGAAAGACCACAATTGACCCCCTCATAGACTGCTAATTACCCATTCATTGCTTCATCCAATCTGTTGCTCATCTACTTGGCATTCAGTTCTGTTAACATCCATTTGTGTTGTAGTTTGTAGTTTCTGTTTGATTATTGATTCAATTTTCTTAGTAGTTTAGTCATTTTTCCTTAGTAGTTTAGTCATTTTCCTTTGTAGTATTTAGTGAGTGTGATATTTTACTCTTGTATATCTTTTTTGTTAATAAATTCATTTTATTGCAAACTGTGTCATTCTTGTGTTGATAATCGGAGGCTCTACAAGCTCGCCCGAATCTCACTAAATCCTTCAGATTGGTCAGATGATAAACTTCCTCCAATTTATAAAATATTAATTCAGTTAACAATCTTTCATGATTGTTCTTTATTGTCAAGGTAAGAATCTTGACTGGTGCCCCGAAATATTGGAAGGAATCATCTGACTCAATATTAATATTAATACAAAATATTAATATTAATATTAATATTTAAGACCAAAAATCACTACATTTGTGGTGCCCTCATGTGAGGCTAATCCAAAATCACTACACAGCTTATCCATAAGTCTTGTGGAATTATGCACAAGACATTAGCCTGACCACTTTGCAATTATAACATTCTCCCACTTATATTTTTAGAGCGCCAGCTACTCTGTCTTGCCTTTAATCATTTTTTTTTTTTTTTTTACGTTCAGATATATGCATTATGAACAAAGAACTGTCATTATTTCCAAGCAAAGATGTGCTGAGTTAGCTAGCTAGATAGCTACCCGTCAGATTGTCTTACCTGGGCTTACTGCATGTGCGCACGTCAATATTACATCATTGTTGTCATGATAAATAACAAAAAATTACTGTATTTGCATCATTGTATGGGTAGGCTTAGTGTTGGGGTAGGTGTAGACATTGATAAAGCACAATATAACAAGTAGCATTTTTCGCTATAGATTTATACTTCTTGTAATGATTAATGCCATATCATATTGTGCTACCACTGTATTTGCATTAATATAAGGGTAGATTTAGGGTTGGGGTAACATCTACACGATGTTAATAAAGCCATAAACCACATTAATATCAGAGTTTAGGCTTCAGAGTTAATCACAAACTCTGGATCAAATCTTAACCTACTCTGAAACTCAGAGTTTTTTCAACTAGCTTCATACACAGGCCACAGGTAAAAGGTGATAGGTTAATTGACTATTCAGTGTCAGGTACAGTGGATGTACGAACACTCTCATTATTATTCTTTCAATCTTCAAATACAGCTGCAAGGTGGCTATAAAGAGCGGAAGCAGTCCAGATAAAATTAAAAATGGCCAAAGGGCCGCAGTATTGTGATTTTAGTCCAACTGGTGCTATATAGTTCAGGGAGATTCAATAGCAGATGAACAACTCAACATGAACAAACATTCTCACGTGATCAGTATGGCTGTAAATTCAGCATTTTAATGAGACAGATTTAGTAATTACAATATAAATGTCATGCAGTTGCAGCAGCACAATACAACATTACAGACACTTGCAAGCAGAACTTATTTATGGGTCATTACATACAGTATGGGTCATTCCACAAAATCTGTGCCTTTTCAAATTTGAAAAATTTAAACTAAAATAAGTTTATTTAATAAAATTATATCTATGAAATGAAGACAACTTAAAATTACAAGAAATTGTATTGTGCCATCTCAGACTATAATTCTTTATTTTATTACTACTTTTCTTCATATTTTGATATTTTTGTCAACCCTGTTACAGACATAATCAACACTATATTTAATAATCAAATCTTATATTTGTCATTCAGATGACCAAGGGCATCCTAATTTTGAAGGCTGATCACCTTTCAATTAAGAAATATATATATATATATATATATATATATATATATATATATATATATATATATATATATATATATATATATATTTACAAGAGATATTAAAAAAAGAGCCCCCTCAGAGGCCTGGCCCACAGTTTCCATAATTCTGGGTGAGGATGAAGTATCATGCCACCTGCTTGAGACAGAAGATCCTGCCTGAGGGGAATACACTAAGAGATACACTAGGTCTGAAAACCATATTTGGGTTGGCTACCAATATTAGACTGACCCCTTCCTGGCATACTTTCTCCAGAACTCCCGGGAGTGGAGCGAATGGGGGAAATGCGTACAGACGCCGCCTCGGCCACGTCTGTACCATGGCATCCAGACCCAATGGTGCTGGATGTGACACGGAGAACCACAGTTAACACTGGGTCGATTCCCCTTGAAGCAAACAGGTTGACTTCCGCTCGACTGAAGTTTTTCCTGATGAGCTTAACCACCTCGGGGTAGAGTCTCCATTCCTCGGGCCTCGGCCCCTGCCTCAACAGGGTGTCTGCTCCCACATTTTGATGCCCCGGGATATAAGCTGCTCTCAGTGAGAGGGCCCACAGGAGGATCCGATGGGCAAATTTGTATAGTTGGCGAGACCTCAGACCCTCCTGATGGCCTCTCATGTCTGGGAGGAAGTATTTTACTACATAAAATACTGCCATCATTTCCAGCCGATTTATGTGCCAGGAACGCAGATGGTCCTCTCAGAGACCCTGAGCTGAGTGACCACTCATAATCATAAGCATTATGCAACAACAAGGAGCCCACAACACGGGTCCTTGGGACAGGAACCAAGGCTTTTTCCACATGACCAGAGCACGAAGGCACTGATTGTGCAAAAAGGATTTCCCCTCTGAGAAAACCCATTGGTCCTGAGCCACCACTGTAAGGGTCTCATGTTCAGCAGGCCAAAAGGTATCACGTTTGATGCAGCTGCCATGAGACCCAACAGTCTCTGAAACTGTTTGACAGTGAGTGACTGGCCTAGTTTCACCCCATTCACGGCATTGAGAATGGAACTCACACGAGAAGGAAACAGATGTGCCTGCATCGTGGTGGAGTCCCAAACTACCCCTTAGTAGTTAGTAATTTGAGCTGGAACAAGCACACTTTTCTTGGCATTGAGCCTCAGCCCTAGTCTCTTCATGTAAGACAGAACAACATCTGGATGTTAAGCTGCCAGATGTTCGGTTTGTGCTATAATCAACCAGCCGTCGATATAGTTCAGTATGCAGATGCCCTGAAGTCTTAATGGAGCCTGAGCTGGATCCACACACTTCATAAATGTGCAGAGTGATAATGCTAGGCCAAAGGGAAGAACCATGTACTGGTAAGCTTCGCCCCGAAAGCAAACCTGAGGAACTTCCTGTGTTAAGGATTGATGGATACATGAAAGTAAGTGTCTTTCAGGTCTATCACCAGCTTTTGTACAGATCGAATTAGCACACGTAAATCTATGATCGGATGCAGTCCTACATCCTTCTTTGGAACAAGTAACGGCTGTAGAACCCTGACAGCTTGCTGGGAGGAGAAACCCTTTCTGTAGCTCCTATTTGCAAGAGCGTCATAACCTCCTGTTCCATGACCAGAGACTGTTCGGGGGCCACCACTGTGGGAAGGACCCAGTTGAACTTGGGCAGACGTGTAAGGCTTGATTTTCCTGCTAAATGAAAACTGAGATCAAGCATCCTGCAATAAAGCAATAAAACTCGCCTAGAGAAGAAGATCTCAGAGAAATAGCAAGGGGCCAACGCCTTGCCCTAACTCCAAAAGGACAACGCCTCCCCCCACCACACACACACACACACACACACACACACACACACACACACACACACACAAACTCTCCTTTCCCCCTGACTGAAAGTTATTCAACACGTATAATGTAACTTATGTACTTATTGTTTTTCCCTTTTAATGTTTGGTATCATTTTAAAAGTCTCAGTGCGATTGGTAAAATGGTCTCAGTTTCACAGCAGTCACTAGAATTATGAAGAAGATGGAAAATTAAGGAAAATTCTGTCCTCTTTTTGGGTGGTGTCTCTTCTCCTCTCCCCCAAAACAGGTGTTGGTGTAATAAACATTTACGATCCTTTTGTTCTGGTCCTGGTATAAAAGGTAAAGAGCAAAGCAGTCATGGGGGAACTTCTGTAACCAGAACCCCCATACAGAGATGGGTGAATGTCTGAAGACATTCATGTATCACTGTGTGTATATATGCATTTCTTTGAGTAATCAATGTTATGCATTTAACATTTCTGAATTGGCTTCTAATTGTCTAATTGTAATGTAATTGGCAAGATATATTTTACTTGACAAATAAAATGTTATATTTGATTTACTCTGGATTCTTCTGAAATCATTATGACCGGTAGATTATTGGAGTCCGTTATTTCCGTAAATCTGCGTCAGGGCAGGTCAAACTAGAGAGCCCCATGAAAGGAGCATGTGGGCACATCATGGGACTTTTTGAGTTTGTCTGTTATTGACTTAGCAAGTTGCAGTATCGTGACTAAGAAAACTGTATTTTTGTATGAACAAGCATGTGGCGGTTCGACTCAAATGCATTAGTAAACTCTGCACCCTCTGACTAAGAATCATAAACTGGCGAATTTATGTCCGTGAGAACGCAGTCGGCCGATGCGAAATTCTCTAAGCGATAATGGGTCCGTAATGAAAGAATAATTGAAATAAGAGATACCCAGAATAATCAAATATCTAAATTAATACATAACAAATGATTAATTTCTAATTGGAGACACAACCCTTAGAATAAGAATCATTTGAAATTGGAGTCAGATTAAACGAGTGAAATTAAGTGAACTTCACAGAGACACTGAAAAGGCATACACGCATTAACCTTCGCCCAACGCCGTCGGACTCCGTTTTTGGGCCGATGGGGGGTTCCTTACAGACGAGACCCGAACTGAATTTTGTAACCCTTTTCTATTGTGAGCAGCACCCATTTTGAGACATTCGGTAGAAGTTTCCATTCTGCCAGAAAATTTACTAAGGGAACCAGTCTCTCAAGACTGGGCTCTGGTGTTTTTTGAGCACTTGACTCTGTGCTCTGAAGCGGCAAACCAGCAGAAAACAGCCGAATCAAGTGATGACCGGCCCTCCTCAGAGGGTCGGTGGAGACCGCTGTGCCCTGAAGCACACTGGGTGGCAGGGTTGGCAGAATGGCCCCCTGAGGGCGCCGAAGAGGGACGGGTGCCAGATATTTTAATACCCGATCCTCTCCGGAGGGGGCTGCCATCATGGAACCTGGGCCACTGGCGTCAGGACCTCTTTGAAGCCTTCTTGGCGATAATGACAGTCCTCAGATCCGTCTTACCCCTTTGGTTTCGCTTTGGTTGTGTTGACCGCCCGGTCCCCTGAGGCAGAAATCCGAAACAACAATGGAGGACAAATTCATCGCTGCTGTACATCTTCATACTTTTATAGAAACAGAAATAAAAAGGATCTTGCTTGAAAGAAAGTGAGTGAGGAGGTCAGACAATCTAGTAAGTTGTAAAAAACGTTCTTTACTCAATTTGAGCAATATATACATATTGAGACTACAAGTTAGCTAAAGCCGACCAATTGAGCTTATTCGCTGTAATTTACAACTATTTCCCCGCTGACGAGTTGTGTTTATTCAGAGGAAGTGTGCGACACATAAAGGAGCGGGAGAGCCCCTCTCATGACGCGAATTCGCGTCTGTCATGCAGTGAATTTCACACGCGAATGAAGCGAATGTCACGCGTGAATGAAGCGAGTAAACTCAAAATGTCCAAGCGTCCAACTCCGTGTGAATAGCGCGTTTTATTCGTGCAAGTTGCGTCTGGTGTGAACGCATTTTTTGTCATAGAGACATAGAATCATTTTTTGTCATAGAGACATAAGTAATATATCAATTGAAACTATAGAATTTCTTCTTTTATTTGTGTGCACTCAGAGTAAAAACAAAGTGTTGTGCTTTTTGCAAAATAAAGAAAACTAATATGATGCGTGATCTGTCATCTCCCTCTGAACGAAGTCCAATCTGATAGTTCTCAGAAAATGTGTAACTTAGTGAATACAAGTCACAAAAAAATTAGACTTATGTCTAAAGAAACATTAAAATGTCAGGTTTTAAATAATGTAAGTCAAATCAAAAACAAAAATTCTGTGTTTATGTAATCTGTATGAAAAAAGCCACATGTCAGACGCCCGTGATTCAGCTCATTATCCGCTAATGCAGCCACGCCCACGGAGCCAGCGCTTTTCAGACGCAAATACTGAGGCAATACATGTATACATCATCTCAATCGTGTATTTATTGTCTTGAAAAGTGTTTATCTGCATGTTAAAGCCATGGTTAGCGACCTCTGGAAGACATGCCGTTAGTTCCTGGAATGTCCTGTTCTTCTTTGGATGAATTTGTGGACTAAATGTGCACAGAGTGCCCTCCGGCTGCAAGTATGAATTGAAAACACAGTATCCAGTGCTCACAAAGATGACAATAAATATTAAATAAATATTACTCCTCTGTATAGAAAATTGACATAAATATATGAGAATCCATTAATATTTCTCCAAATGTACATGCTTTTAAGCTAAAAGCCTATATGAAATGCCACAGAGGTAACATAATTGTTCAGACACTTTGCATCACAGAAATACATTATAATTTAAATAGTGGTGGGCCGTCATCGGTGTTAACGTGCTGCGTTAACGTGAGACTCTTATCGGGCGATAAAAAAATATCGCCGTTAATCTATTCTCAAAGTTGGGTTGGGAGCTGGATCTATACTACGCAAGCTATGATGACTTTCACCTTGATATTTTAGCACGGATGTATACCTAGCCAAATTGACCCTTCGCAAAGACCCGCCCCCCTTAGTTACTGTTGCTTTGTCCGACAAGCCATGGCGCTGTCACGCCACAGTGATAAATGCATCACGGAGCAAAGAGGACACTGATAACACGTCGACAGAAAAGACAGAGCAGGTTAGTTATGATATTAAACAAAGTCCCAGCTTTAAAACTGTGTAGTTTTTTAAGAAATTCAAACTATAAAAACCGTTTTGTGGCTCTTTAATATGTCGTGACAATGGTCGTGACAGATTGCTGTAGCGCCTCAGCTCAAGAGGCTCGTAAACCGATCATCTCTTACTGCGAGTCCATTTATAGCATCAAATAAACATGAATGAACATGAGAATGAATGTTGTTTCAAACGCGGAAAGAT
This sequence comes from Ancherythroculter nigrocauda, assembly GCA_036281575.1. Lineage (NCBI taxonomy): Eukaryota > Metazoa > Chordata > Actinopteri > Cypriniformes > Xenocyprididae > Ancherythroculter > Ancherythroculter nigrocauda. Next base: position 287,149 of record VTFQ01000571.1, on the reverse strand, counting down.
GTCAATATATACAATTTTTTCATGTTTAACTCCACCGAGGTTAATCTTCTAACTCCTGACTGCTTTGTCGGACAAAATGGCGGATTACTTTTAGTCATTATTTGGGTAGCACACATATTCTGAATGTCTTCGGCAGAATTCAAATGAGCCATTTTAATCTAGATTAATCTAGATTAATTCCAAGATTACAGTGAGATTAATCTAGATTAAAAAAATTAATCTATGCCCACCACTAATTTTAAAGTATATAATAGAATACCATTATTTTAAATTGTAATAATATTTCACAGTATTGCTGTTTTTTCTGTATGTTTGATACACACCACGATGAGCTTGAGACATGATCACAGAGGGTTTTTTCACAGCCTACCTGACTGAATGAGCTCATTAATATGCAGGTCATTACAGGTCCTTCTTTTGTCTTCTGAGGTGTGAATCACCCATTATTCATGATGATTCACGCCTCCATGCATACTGTGTTTCTTGACAAAAAGTGTCTTACAAAAAATGAATCAATATATTGTTTTATATGAATGAGTAGGCAGGATAATTTTTACATAATTTTGAAGCAAAAACTATAGTCTACAACCTCCAATACCCAGAAGTCTTGTGAACACAGATATAATATTATTTTTTTGGCCTTATTTCAGTGACCTAAGCTTTTTGTTTTTTCAATAACCACACATAAATGTTATTCCTTCAAAAACACAAACATGTACATACATGTTGCTCACATATTATGGTATCCTAGTTTGTGCTGAATACAGTGTAATGACACTTTTTCCATTAAAATGTTTATGAACAACTGAAAAAAGCACAAATGTCAGGGCATGTCAAAACTTCTCCAGGCCCCAAATCAGCCTCAGACTCCAGAGGGTTAAGCCTGGGTCCGTCTCTAACCCCTCTGTCAGATCCATTTGTGAACCCCACAGGACCCGATCCGCTTCGTCAAAGAGTGCCCAGCGTGATCTCAGTGTTCTGAGAGTGAGCTTTTCGCAATGCACACTGACAGCTCCCTCAAGAGCTGCCTCGGCATGCTCAAGTCCCATGCAAACAACATACATCTCATGCGTATCCCCACCCGTGATAAACCAGGTGCAAGGATGAACACATTTGGTGAATTGCTGCTTTTCCACCATAATATTGTGTCTTTTTATATATATTATATAAACGATTCCAAAAAAGTTGGGACACTGTACAAATTGTGAATAAAAAAGGAATGCAATAATTTACAAATCTCATAAACTTATATTTTATTCACAAGAGAAAATAGATAACATATCAAATGTTGAAAGTGAGACATTTTGAAATGTCATGCCAAATATTGGCTCATTTTGGATTTCATGAGAGCTACACATTCCAAAAAAGTTGGGACAGGTAGCAATAAGATCGGGTATGAAAAGAGACTCTCAGAGTGGCAGTGTCTCTCAGAAGTCAAGATGGGCAGAGGATCACCAATTCCCCCAATGCTGCGGCAAAAAATAGTGGAGCAATATCAGAAAGGAGTTTCTCAGAGAAAAACTGCAAAGAGTTTGAAGTTATCATCATCTACAGTGCATAATATCATCCAAAGATTCAGAGAATCTGGAACAATCTCTGTGCGTAAGGGTCAAGGCCGGAAAACCATACTGGATGTACGTGATCTTCGGGCCCTTAGATGGCACTGCATCACATACAGGAATGCTACTGTAATGGAAATCACAACATGGGCTCAGGAATACTTCCAGAAAACATTGTCGGTGAACACAATCCTAAAAACTAAAGGATTGTACTAAAGGAACAATCCTAAAAACTAAATGAAGGCTAAAACTCTATAGGTCAAAAAAGAAGCCATATCTAAACATGATCCAGAAGAGCAGGCGTTTTCTCTGGGCCAAGGCTCATTTAAAATGGTCTGTGGCAAAGTGGAGAACTGTTCTGTGGTCAGACGAATCAAAATTTAAAGTTCTTTTTGGAAAACTGGGACACCATGTCATCCGGACTAAAGAGGACAAGGACAACCCAAGTTGTTATCAGCGCTCAGTTCAGAAGCCTGCGTCTCTGATGGTATGGGGTTGCATGAGTGCGTGTGGCATGGGCAGCTTACACATCTGGAAAGGCACCATCAATGCTGAAAGGTATATCCAAGTTCTAGAACAACATATGCCTGTGACTGTGTATATAGAGACAAACAACACCAAAAAAGACACACAAGATAACACTGAGCGCTTGCTGAAGACAACAGAAGCTAGCATTCTTTGTTCTGGGTACGCTTTATAGTTTCCTGGTCCGTGACATCACCCGCTTTTGACGTCTCGTCATGTTATTGGTTAGATTCACGAGTGCTTCACAACGCAATCATACAGAGGCGTTTCCATTATGTATCGATGCAGCGTTGACAGTTTCCATGAAAGGGAACTAAATAGGTAAGCTATTATATTCTTCTCTGGCTTTATTGTTCAAAGTGTTATTTCATAGTCTACCCTTAAACACGTAAATGAACGGCAAGAGCGCATTAAAAGTTTCTGTTTTCAGTAAAAAAGGTGTCATTTAAACAACGAAAGTGATTCAATCAAATACTTTAGCTTGATAAACTTTATCTTAGAGCTGCTGTAAAGCCAAAACAAACTCTGTCTATTAATCTATAAGGCTTATTTTTCTCTTGCTATATAATATGTAATACTTACCCAATAAACATTGATATAAACCACCAGCAGCAGCTGTGAGCACCAACAGAACAGCAACAACTATTCCTGCTACAGCACCTGGAGACAGACCTGAATCTGGAACTGGAACTGTTAAAGAGAGACAATCATTATATTCACAGACATCAGTGGCCTGTTGCACAAAGTTGGTTTCAGTTTCTACCCAAGTTCAAGATTAGTTTTAGCAAACTCTGTTTTTTCGGGCTCATGAAGGTTGACTGGTTTTTAGTGGGTTTCATTGCTATAGTATAGTACACAACACAGCTAATCTTCTCAGGGGCAGGTTTTATAGGCCCTTTCCCAAATGGCACACTTCAGTGCACTTTTAGTCTTGTGGACTTACAATTAAGTACCTCAGGGATGACGTGTTTTTGTAGGCAAAACCCAGAAGTGAGTTAGCATCACCTGAAATAAGCTATGTGGTTTTGATCTATGACATAACACACCAGTTATAACCCTCTTGTGATTTTTTTTAACCTTTATTGTGTCTTAAACGGCAGTTGCTGACAAGTTTCTGATGAGGATGTCATCATGACAAACAGGACATTTGGACAGCATTTCTCTTGAAAAAGAGGATAAGTATTTATACACAGTGCAGATCATAATCAGCGAGCATGTTTTTAAATGAAGTTTGAGGAAACTTGGTGGTGTTACGGTGTGGTTGCAGTAGAGATGAGGCGTATACGGAAATCCACAAAATAAGGGTATTTAATCAAACGAACACGAGAAACACAACCAAACACACATATGCTAACATTAAGATTAGACAAGGAGTGAAGGTAGTGAGTCCGTATATAAAGGGTGTGCAGATGATGAAGTCCAGGTGCAGGTGATGAGTGCTGGTGGGGAGATGACGAGGAAGTGAGTGCAGGTGTGGAAACAGGAAGATCATGGGAAATGGAGTCCAGGAAAAGAGGGAACTGTGACGGGGGGGGACCTTCATGCAGGTGCAGAGAGAGGAGTGGATGGGAACGGAGGTCTCCAGGGTAGGTCTAGGAGTTCAGGCAGCCTGTGGTGGGTCTGAACCTCTTCAACTTCGAACTTGGAACCATTTAGAAAGAGAATCAAATTAATAGACTCGACTAGGGAAAATGCATAGGCTATCGATCGAGGGAACCCGAGTGCTGCTAACTTCCGGGTTGGCCTACAAAAACACGTCGTCCCTGAGGTACTCTATGGCTGTCGTGTGTGTGACCATTAAGTTCAGGAGACTGTATGGTGTCCCAATCGTCAGACTAATTCACGATAGGCTGAGAGGTGCCGCACGTGATTAAGTTAGCCATTACGACATACAGACCCTCTCATCTCCCTATAATTATACAATCTCTGGTGAGGTTGCCATTTTGTATCCGCTTGTTAAGTAGTGACGTATGAAACGCCGTTTCTGGGTCCAAGCCTTGACTCATTTCACTTGAGAATACCATCTGGATGGCCGTTTATGAGCACTATTAATTAATATTAAACATTTAAAATACAGTATAGTCTCCATTCTCACAGTGTCGCAGCCATTTTAACAATTTATAAAAGATCAATCGCTGTCTGGCCATCTGGGAATTTTGTATGGAGATAAAGGTTATGATTGTATTTTTTTTGTAGTATTACATAGGGCTGTGTATTGCCAAGAATATGGCGATATGATACGTATCACGATACAGGGGTTACGATATGATATATTGTGATATATAACGATACTATAAGAAAAGCGATATATTGTGATATTTCTTTTTTTTGTTTGAAAAATGTAATTTTAGTAAAAAACAGTCATAAAGAAAACACCACAATATGCATAAAACATTACAAACAACTTTATTTTATTTAAACAATACAGTTTCATTTGCATTTATATCACTAATCACTATTTTGTGTGGTCTAAGGGAAAATAGTAAAGTGACTGCAGGATTGTATATTGTGTTTTAAAGGTTCACAGTATAGCAGTTTTTAATTTCTAAACTATTTAACAACTAGTGCGTAGTCCATTTCATGACTGAATGACTGTTTGTTTTATATTTAATACTGTAAATCTGCTTGCTTTAAAGCAGTCTAATGCATAAAGTGCCATTTCAATAAACGTGCCTTCACTGAAGTGCTGAACAGAGCTGGTGCAAACATCCACATCGCTATGATCAAAGGCTTTCTTTCTGCTGTCACCGCTGTCATTTTTGTTTTGTTTATTTTGTTACTAAGAGGAATTCATCAGATTCAATGAGTTTCCCGAGTTTTGGGTTATATAACATGGTCTATTTTGCAAACAACTGACTCTTGTTGATCTCCTTAGTGGGTTCTTTATAGTTGAAGCCAAAATGAGTCTGTAAGCCGTGGGAACGGAATAATTATATCGTCTTGTGAGCTGGGTTTGCTAATGCTAAAACTAGCGATGCACCTCGTGCATCTCCGGCTCCATGTCAGTTTACGTTCTGAGATAACACTGACATCTAGCGGTTGGGTTTTATACAGTCTGTGGTTTAAACTGAACACAAACCCACAAATCTTGGATGTAAATATATGAATAAATAAATATCGATACAGAGTTTTTGAGAATCGATACAGTATCACCAAACATAATATCGCGATATTCACGTGTATCGATATTTTCTTACACCCCTAGTATTAGCACCATTTGTTGTTTTCTTGTGGTATGAGATAGAGCGTTTGGACCCGGAAGCGCTGCCACATGACGTCAGACTTAACAATCATATAGGGAAATTCTGGGTTAAAGATCGCAAACACAAACTCGACCAATCAGCTGTGAGTAAAGTGACCTGTATCTCATGCAATAAAGACACTCCCCCTGTATCTCTCGCTCCAAATTAAACCAGTTTATAGTGAAAACATTTTATCTTTTGCTGCTAAATGTTTATTATATTTATAGTATATGAATTATAATTATGTAGGCTATAATTCATATTATACAGTGGGTACGGAAAGTATTCAGATCAGAAAATCATTTAAGTTCATTTTTTTCCTCATTAATGTACACACAGCACCCCATATTGACAGAAAAACACAGAATTGTTGACATTTTTGCAGATTTATTAAAAAAGAAAAACTGAAATATCACATGGTCCTAAGTATTCAGACCCTTTGCTGTGACACTCATATATTTAACTCAGGTGCTGTCCATTTCTTCTGATCATCCTTGAGATGGTTCTACACCTTCATTTGAGTCCAGCTGTGTTTGATTATACTGATTGGACTTGATTAGGAAAGCCACACACCTGTCTATATAAGACCTTACAGCTCACAGTGCATGTCAGAGCAAATGAGAATCATGAGGTCAAAGGAACTGCCTGAAGAGCTCAGAGACAGAATTGTGGCAAGGCACAGATCTGGCCATGGTTACAAAAAAATTTCTGCTGCACTTAAGGTTCCTAAGAGCACAGTGGCCTCCATAATCCTTAAATGGAAGATGTTTGGGACGACCAGAACCCTTCCTAGAGCTGGCCGTCCGGCCAAACTGAGCTATCGGGGGAGAAGAGCCTTGGTGAGAGAGGTAAAGAAGAACCCAAAGATCACTGTGGCTGAGCTCCAAAGATGCAGTCGGGAGATGGGAGAAAGTTGTAGAAAGTCAACCATCACTGCAGCCCTCCACCAGTCGGGGCTTTATGGCAGAGTGGCCCGACGGAAGCCTCTCCTCAGTGCAAGACACATGAAAGCCTGCATGGAGTCTGCTAAAAAACACCTGAAGGACTCCAAGATGGTGAGAAATAAGATTCTCTGGTCTGATGAGACCAAGATAGAACTTTTTGGCCTTAATTCTAAGCGGTATGTGTGGAGAAAACCAGGCACTGCTCATCACCTGTCCAATACAGTCCCAACAGTGAAGCATGGTGGTGGCAGCATCATACTGTGGGGGTGTTTTTCAGCTGCAGGGACAGGACGACTGGTTGCAATCGAGGGAAAGATGAATGCGGCCAAGTACAGGGATATCCTGGACGAAAACCTTCTCCAGAGTGCTCAGGACCTCAGACTGGGCCGAAGGTTTACCTTCCAACAAGACAATGACCCTAAGCACACAGCTAAAATAACGAAGGAGTGGCTTCACAACAACTCCGTGACTGTTCTTGAATGGCCCAGCCAGAGCCCTGACTTAAACCCAATTGAGCATCTCTGGAGAGACCTAAAAATGGCTGTCCACCAACGTTTACCATCCAACCTGACAGAACTGGAGAGGATCTGCAAGGAGGAATGGCAGAGGATCCCCAAATCCAGGTGTGAAAAACTTGTTGCATCTTTCCCAAAAAGACTCATGTATTAGATCAAAAGGGTGCTTCTACTAAATACTGAGCAAAGGGTCTGAATACTTAGGACCATGTAATATTTCAGTTTTTCTTTTTTTAAAAATCTGCAAAAATGTCAACAATTCTGTGTTTTTCTGTCAATATGGGGTGCTGTGTGTACATTAATGAGGAAAAAAATGAACTTAAATGATTTTAGCAAATGGCTGCAATATAACAAAGAGTGAAAAATTTAAGGGGGTCTGAATACTTTCCGTACCCACTGTATATTCATATAATTATTATATTAATTGAAAATATTAAACAATGCTTTTAAATTAAAATAAATATAAGTATGCATTAATACAAACCCAATTCCAAAAAAGTTGGGACACTGTACAAATTGTGAATAAAAACAGAATGCAATGATGTGGAAGTTTCAAATTTCAATATTTTATTCAGACTTCCATACGTTACATCGCTATAGAGTTAGAAATGGTGAATATGGTTCACAAGTTTCATAGAAAGAGAACGATTGAGCACGTGCGAGATATAAAACATCAGTTATATACCTCAGTTTAAATAGATTATTGTGTGTGGTGGTGGTGTGCGTTTCAGGGATGTTTAGATAACTATAAAAGTGCTAACATGTTCACTTTTTTTAAACATATTTAGCTATCAGATCTGTTTAAATGCTTCAGTTTGTTTTCATATTATATTCAAACAAATTGAAGCATTTAAACTGATATAATACTGTATATCAGTTTAAATACTTCAAGATTATATTATATTTTATTATATTATAATTAAGCCTAATAAAAATTGATCTCACAAATGGATTGTTTAGGGCTCCTTGCAAATAAAAATCTTGAAACCTCCTGGTATAGAAAATCTGTTAAATTCATAAACAATAAACATGTAATTTTGCTAATAATTTACTGTACAAAAACACATTATGGTTGTCCCAAACCATCATTATAACTGTTCATGTTATATTATAAAGAATTGAACTGTCCTGCAAGAGATTTTTAAATTATTTTTTAACAGAATTTCTTGGTAAAGACTGGTACAGTTAACAAAGCAATGTGAAAAAATCTCAAGTAACCTAAAATGTGCTTAATTTAGTGACTGAACTGCTTGTTTTCAAAAAATATGATTTAATATATCACTAAGTTACATCAAGGGTCAAATAAAATAGAAATGGCACATTAAAGTTAAAAGTTACAGTTGCATGATAAAACCTTTTTTTTGTGTGTGTTTACGCTCATTGTACAGGTCTGATATAAAGAATCTTTTTGCTCAGGTGGCCAAAATATGCACTCAACAGAGGAAAGTTTTGCTCAGCAAGAAAAAAAAAATAGAGGGAACATTGCTCCCCTTGTTTTAAGGGTAAAAGGTGTTTTTTACTGAGTACATTGCCTGTTGGAATGTGTGGATAAAATAAAGCTCAGGTTGAGTTAAACTAGGTAACCTTACTGGATAGTTTGGTTATCAGATTTCAACATGTTTTTCTGGAGTCGCATGCCCTGTGTGGACCTCCTTCAGAGCATGGTGGCATAAGTTTGTACTCCTCTTGCTTAAAGAGTTAAAAGAGTTTTTACTGAGTACACTGCTTCTTGGAGCGTGTTGATGTAGACCAGGGATGGACAACTCCGGTCCTGGAGGGCCAGTGTCCTGCAGAGTTTATCTCCATCCCTGATAAAAACTCAATTGCCTATAACTTTCTACTAATCCTAAAGACCTTGATTAGCTGGTTCAGGTGTGTTTGATTAGGGTTGGAGCTAAACTCTGCTGGACACTGGCCCTCCAGGACCGGAGTTGTCCATCCCTGATGTAGACTGTTTTGTGGGCACTCTTCAGTCTTAGATGCAAATTAACCCTATATGGTCTGAGGATATTTGGAGCCCTGGAGAAGTTTTTACATGCCCTGACATTTGACACTTTTTCAGTTGCTTATAAACATATCAATGGCAAAAGTGTAATTACACCGTATTCAGCACATACTAAGCTACCATCGGTGTTGGGTAAGTTACTTCAAAAAAAGTCATTTTAAGTAATTAATTACTAATTACATAATCAATATTGTATTTAAAATACTTTTCTAATTACTCTGTCTGAAAAGTTATTTAATTACTCAATAAGTAACTTACTAATTACTGTTAGGGGTGTGTGGTGGAAGGAGCGAGGACTCAATAATGCAGGTTTGAAGGGCTTTATTAAATAATAAAAATAAAACAAAAAACAAACAAAACTACCCCAAGGAGGAAAACAAACTTGACTTGACTTGACTTGACTTGACTTGACTGCAACACACGAGGGCACATAGAACGACAATGATCCAGCACAGGACCGCAAACACAAGGACAATAAATAGGAGAGCAAACAAGGCAGGTAACAAGGGAAGACAGGTGGGGCAAATGAACCAATAATGAGGTAACAAGATGGGCGGGGTCAACATAATAGACATGAGAACACATGGCACAAAGAAACACATGACAAGCCATGTGCTCACACTAAAAATAACAAAAACACAAGCACTAAATGAGACATAAACATAGCTAATGAGAGAACCCATAAGCCACGTGACCATGAAACACAGGCTGCATGCTACACACAAAATGAAAGCACGCAGCAGGTGGAAACAAACCGCGTGCTACACAAAACATGACAATACGAGAGCACCTGGCCAATAAAAACTGACCAGGCGCTTCACAAAACACGAGACAAGAACGCACGGCAAATGAAAGTACACTCAACCATGTGCTCACAATAAAGACAGGACGAAACTGAACTAGACATGAGTGCCGGGATCCGAACGCCACACTCCCAACATGAAACTGAGCGCACGGCTCGAGAACTCTCGAGACCGTACGCTCACACAAAGACAGGTCAAGAACGGGAGAGTCAGAGCTCTGTCACAAAACTAAGAAGTGACAGAACCCTGACTATTACTTCTTAAAATCCCTATAAACCTTGACCAGATAGACAATAGAAAGTAAACTCTTTTAATAATTTAGTCAAACATGGAATAGTTTAGCTTTTATAGCTTTTTTAAAACATTTTAACTTTATTAAAACATATACTATAATATTTTTATTTACTTTATAATACTTACATTTTTTTAGTAACAAATAGGGATGTCACTATACCAAAAATCTAGTAATCTGTACCGATACTACCAAAAGTGCACAATACTCGATACCACGGTAAAAATATTTAAAGATACAAATAAAACAATGCTATATGTTTTTTCCACAGGTCTAATAGTTTTAAGTAAAAATAAGAAATTGAATAATCAAATATAAAATAATTCTGCATAGCCATAACTGTATAAATTAATCTTTATTAAAGCTTTTCTTTTGTTGTCTGATTATCATTTATAATACAGTTAGGCCAATAGTAGTGTTACAATTCAGAAGGGTCGGAGACTGAAGGTAACAGATACAGTTGTTTTTGACACACAGCAGAGGTAACAGAGATGCAGGTGAGTAAATGGATGATGTTTGAGTGATAGATGAATGATAGATAAGTGATACTGTCCTTTGTGCTTTGTAGTGATGATGATCCTGGACGATGATGGTGAGACAAGACGCTGGAGACAGAAGACAATCACACACAGACTTTGAAAACAGGAGGAGACTTGGAAACGATGGAGACAGGTAAGTATATCGTCTGGAGACCTTGAGGTTGTCACGGGTGCACACAGAAACAAGATGTAACAGATCCAAGTGCAGCATAAGTATTTATTGGGGAGTCCAGAAACGTAATCCAAGGCAGGCAAGAGGTCAAAATCCAGGTAATCAGTCCACAAAACAACAAGCCAGAGATATAAACAGTGCACGTAACAAATACAACGAACCACAACCAGGGACAGACAAAACTGAGATTAAATAGACAAACACTAATTAACAAACACAAAACAGCTGGGTGCAATGATGAATGGTAATTAGTCCAGGGAGTGTATATGGGAAATGTAGTTCATGAAATGAGTGAAACAATGAGTCCGGGAAGGAGTGCCCTCTAGAGGCTGAAGGCACTCTCACAGGTGATCGTGACATTACCCCCCCTCAAAGGAGCGGCTACCAGACGCTCCACCAGACAAAAAACAAAAACACAAAAAAAAAAAAAAACTCAGGAGGGAGGTGGACAGGAGGAGGATCAGGGGGAGGGATGGTGGGCCAGATCCAGGGTCCCCAACTGATAGCCAGGGTGGTGCTGGAGGAACTGACCAGGCTGGTTCCAGCGGTTCTAGAGTCCTGGCTGGGTGCCAGGGTGGTGCTGGAGGAACTGACCAGGCTGGTGCCAGCGCCTCTGGAATCCTGGCTGAGTGCCAGGGCGGTGCTGGCGGAACTGACCAGGCGGGTTCCAACGGTTCCAACGGCCGGGGCAGTGGCAGCAGGGCAGGAAGGCTTGGATGGCGGCGGCAGGGCAGAAGGCTTGGACGGCGGGAGCAGGGCAGAACTAGCCAAGGGTGCTTCGAGGCCATGTCAGGGCGAGCGGGCAGCTCGGTAACGGCCTCCGTGGCCGTATCAGGGAGAGCGGCCAGCTCGGTGACGGCCTCCGTGGCCGTATCAGGGAGAACGAGCAGCTCGGTGACGGCCTCCGTGGCCGTATCAGGGAGAACGAGCAGCTCGGTGACGGCCTCCGTGGCCGTATCAGGGAGAGCGGCCAGCTCGGTGACGGCCTCCGTGGCCGTATCAGGGAGAGCGGACAGCTCGGTGACGGCCTCCGTGGCCGTATCAGGGAGAGCGGAGGACTCAGGGACGGCAGCGTGCTCAGGCTGGGGCTGCTCTGGGACGGCAGCGTGCTCAGGCTGGGGCTGCTCTGGGACGGCAGCGTGCTCAGGCTGGGGCTGCTCTGGGACGGCAGCGTGCTCAGGCTGGGGCTGCTCTGGGACGGCAGCGTGCTCAGGCTGGGGCTGCTCTGGGACGGCAGCGTGCTCAGGCTGGGGCTGCTCTGGGACGGCAGCGTGCTCAGGCTGGGGCTGCTCTGGGACGGCAGCGTGCTCAGGCTGGGGCTGCTCTGGGACGGCAGCGTGCTCAGGCTGGGGCTGCTCTGGGACGGCAGCGTGCTCAGGCTGGGGCTGCTCTGGGACGGCAGCGTGCTCAGGCTGGGGCTGCTCTGGGACGGCAGCGTGCTCAGGCTGGGGCTGCTCTGGGACGGCAGCGTGCTCAGGCTGGGGCTGCTCTGGGACGGCAGCGTGCTCAGGCTGGGCTGCTCTGGGACGGCAGCGTGCTCAGGCTGGGCTGCTCTGGGACGGCAGCGTGCTCAGGCTGGGACTGCTCTGGGACGGCAGCGTGCTCAGGCTGGGGCTGCTCTGGGACGGCAGCGTGCTCAGGCTGGGGCTGCTCTGGGACGGCAGCGTGCTCAGGCTGGGGCTGCTCTGGGACGGCAGCGTGCTCAGGCTGGGGCTGTTCTGAGAGCATCCTCCAGGCACGCAAGACCGCCACAACATAGAACGTGAGGACAGCCCTCTTGGCCATCACTGGACTGATAGGGAGAGCATGCCGTACTGGAGCGGACTCACTGGCTGGAGCGGACTCACTGGCTGGAGCGGGCTCTGTAGTAGACCCACTGGCTGGAGCGGACTCACTGGCTGGAACGGACTCACTGGCTGGAGCGGACTCACTGGCTGGAGCGGGCTCTGGAGTGGACTCACTGACTGGAGCGGGCTCTGGAGTGGACTCACTAACTGGAGCGGGCTCTGGAGTGGACTCACTAACTGGAGCGGGCTCTGGAGTGGACTCACTGACTGGAGCGGGCTCTGGAGTGGACTCACTAACTGGAGCGGGCTCTGGAGTGGACTCACTGACTAGAGTGGACTCACTGACTGGAACGGGCTCTGGAGTGGACTCACTAACTGGAGCGGGCTCTGGAGTGGACTCACTGACTGGAGCGGACTCTGGAGTGGACTCACTAACTGGAGCGGGCTCTGGAGTGGACTCACTGACTAGAGTGGACTCACTGACTGGAACGGGCTCTGGAGTGGACTCACTAACTGGAGCGGACTCTGGAGTGGACTCACTAACTGGAGCGGACTCTGGAGTGGACTCACTGACTAGAGTGGACTCACTGACTGGAACGGGCTCTGGAGTGGACTTACTAACTGGAGCGGGCTCACTGACTGGAGCGGGCTCTGTAGTAGACTCACTGACTGGAGCGGACTCACTGACTGAAGCGGGCTCTGGAGCGGACTCACTGACTGAAGCGGGCTCTGGAGCGGACTCACTGGCTGGAGCGGGCTCTGGAGCGGACTCACTGGCTGGAGCGGGCTCTGGAGCGGACTCACTGGCTGGAGCGGGCTCTGGAGCGGACTCACTGGCTGGAGCGGACTCACTGGCTGGAGCGAGCTCACTGGCTGGAGCGAGCTCACTGGCTGGAGCGGACTCACTGGCTGGAGCGGACTCACTGGCTGGAGCGGACTCACTGGCTGGAGCGGGCTCTGGAGTGGACTCACTGGCTGGAGCGGGCTCACTGGCTGGAGCGAGCTCACTGGCTGGAGCGGACTCACTGGCTGGAGCGGACTCACTGGCTGGAGCGGACTCACTGGCTGGAGCGGGCTCTGTAGTGGACTCACTGGCTGGAGCCTTCCTCTTCCGCTTCCTCTTCTTCCGTGTGGGAAGCGAAGATTCAGCGCCCACCTCCTCAGTGATCTCAGGAACGGACTCACGAGCTGGAACGGACTTACTGACTGGAACGGGCTCTGAAGCAGATTCACTGGCTGGAGCGGACTCACTAGCTGGCTGTGTAGGTGAGACCCGCTCTATCCGATGGCAGAGATATGCGGCAAACTTCCAAAAGTTTAAGCTCTGTAGCCCTTCCATCTCCCAATGAGACAACGGCTCATCAAGGCAACCATTAAACAGGTCTTTCAAAGCCGCGTCATTGTAATCCAGCCCCACCGCCATCGCCCAAAAGACCTTTGCAAAGCACCCTACCTCCCATCCTTCTTGCCGTAGGGCTCTCAATGTCCGAACTTGAGCCATCCGTTCTTTAATGCGGGCCGGGAAAGGGATCCGGAAATCCATGCTGCTGGATCAATATAGTGGTGGTTCGTTCTGTCACGAGTGCACACAGAAACAAGATGTAACAGATCCAAGTGCAGCATAAGTATTTATTGGGGAGTCCAGAAACGTAATCCAAGGCAGGCAAGAGGTCAAAATCCAGGTAATCAGTCCACAAAACAACAAGCCATAGATATAAACAGTGCACGTAACAAATACAACGAACCACAACCAGGGACAGACAAAACTGAGATTAAATAGACAAACACTAATTAACAAACACAAAACAGCTGGGTGCAATGATGAATGGTAATTAGTCCAGGGAGTGTATATGGGAAATGTAGTTCATGAAATGAGTGAAACAATGAGTCCGGGAAGGAGTGCCCTCTAGAGGCTGAAGGCACTCTCACAGGTGATCGTGACAGAGGTAAGCATGAAGGTAATCCTAATGCGAACGAGACCAGACAGTGACTGAGTGTGAGTGTCTTTTATGTGGTGACTGATGAGCATGCTGATCTCTGGTGAGGGAGTGCGCTGTGATTGGACAGTGTTGGAGCCTGGCATGTCTGTGCCACTGCTGTCGATGTTGTATCCAAGGAACTGCACTGAGGGCTGATGGAATGAGCATTTCTCTGCTTTCAGGAAGAGTTGGAACTCCCACAGGAGTTTCAGGACCTCCGCAATGGGCTGGCAATGTTTGGTCATGCTCCGGGAGTATATCAGGATGTCATTGATGTAGACCAAGACGAACTTGTGGAGGAACTCCCGCAACACCTCATGTATGAAATACTGGAATATGGAGGGAGCGTTGACCAGGTCATACGGCATCGCAAGGTGTTCATAGTGTCCAGTAGGGGTCACAAAGGTGGTCTTTCACTCGTCCCCCTCACGTATCTGGATGAGGTTGTACGCACTGCGGAGGTCCAACTTGGTGAACACAATGGCACCACGGAGATGTTCTAGCGCAGCTGGGACGAGAGGAAGGGGGTATCTGAACTGTCTGTGATATTATTTAAAGCCCGGTAATTGATATATGGCCGCAAGCCTCTGTTTTTTGCCACAAAGAAGAAGCTAGAAGCAGCAGGGGAAGTAGACAGATGGATGTAACCTTGCACCAGAGGCCCTTGATGTAATCCTCCATGGCCCTCTCCTCCGGAATTGACAGGGCACTGGGCACTGACTCACCAGGAAGCAGATCAATTGCACAGTCCCATGGCCGGTGCGGAGGCAGCTTGGAAGCTTTCTTCGGGCAGAAGACATCAGTGAAGGGGGCGTAACACAATGGTATATCCACAGAACATTTTTTTACAGGGCTTTCAATGGATGTTGCACAGACAGAGAGATGTTCAGAATGTGGAGAGGATGGAACTGGAAACTCAGAAAAACAGTTTGAGAAACAGGTGTCGCCTCACTTCAGGATCTCGCCGGTCTTCCAGTAGATGACTGGGTTGTGCTGCTCCAACCAGGGGTGCCCTAAGATCACGTCAGAGGTGGATTCCTTTGGTGAATCTTTTCCACATGAAGATTTCTAACTTGAAGCTGAAATGGACTGACACTCAGACAAACTTGTCTTTTACTGAGGAGTTTTCCAGTTATTGGGTGGATCAGGTAGGTAGACGGCGTAGTTGTGGTCTTGAGCTTGAGCTGATGGCAGAGGGTGCCAGAGATGAAGTTGCCTGCTGACCCAGAATCAAGGAGTGCATTGACTGGAATGGAAACATCAGCAGCAGTAAGGTTTACAACAGTAGTGAGTGGTTTCATCTTATTTATAGAGGGAAAGATGGCAAAAAGTGTGCGGTTGCATCTCCAGGACCAGCGAACATTGCAGGATAAATCCGTTGCAATCCTCCGCCGAACCAGAGAAGGGCGCCGGTTTGGCCATGGAACTGGCATAAACTGGTGGTGAAAAAGTGATGGTGGTGTTGACAAAGGTAATTGCTGGCAGTGATGGTGGTGGATTGGTGGTGAGTGCTTGGCGCAAAGCGTCAACGAGCTCCTGAAACGGTAGCAAGCTCCTGCGGCTGCGGAGCTTGGTACACCACTAAGCCATGGCCCAGGTCCTCCAGTGCACCGGGACCCCACGCTTCAAGGCCCAGGTCTTCCCATGCTTCATGGCCCAGGTCCTCCCATGCTCCATGGTCCAGGTCCTCCCACGCTTTGAGTTCCATGTCTTTAATTTTGTAGTTTGTTTCATGTTGCTTGTTTTTGTCATGCTTCCCTTGCTCCTCATGTTCTCCCTTAGTCCATGTGTCATTTTCTCATTGTTTCTCTTGTTCCTTGTGTCACTTCCCCATTGGTTGTCCTAGTCATGTGTTCTATCAGTACTTGTATTTATAGCCATTGTCTTCCCCATGTTCCTTTGTCATGTATTGTAAACGTAACCTGCTGTCGGTGAGTGTTTTTGTCAAGTCAAGTCAAGCCAAGCCAAGCCAAGCCAAGTCAAGTCAATGCCATATCAAGTCACGTCTGTGTTTTTGTTCATGTTATGGGTTATTTATATTAAACTGCACTTGGGTTCTCACTACACTCGCCTCCATTGGACTCTAACGTTACAAGTAGACAGTAGCATGTTTTAAAGGCTGCTGTCACTAAGACCTAATGGATGGAGACTGTTACACATGCTGTTCACATTCACATAACCAATGTGAATATACGCCAAAACAGGCATTTTGACATAACTGTGTGTGCATTTCAAAGTTTATGTGTAATAAACAGCGAAAAATTGACACTCACGAGAGGTGGCTATGTGTGTGCGCTTTGGCTGACTGAAGACCGTCTCTCAGAAAGTGTGCACAGTTTTTTCTCCGTAGGACATAGTTTAAATTTTACCGTAATGTTCTGGCCTACCTGTGTCAAAAAAGTGAAGTAATTGGAATATTTCCATTCGGCAAAACAGCCACTCGCTTTTCTACCAACATCTTCAGTCAGCGACTACACAGCGAAACTGCGAACTCATGCGCAACTCGCTAACGTTTTTAAAGAGGCAGCGTTCACTTTTACCTTTAGACAACAAATTTATATTTTAACACTCTGAGGTCGGATGTATCGCCGGCGATACCACCGCGGTTTTTTTCTTACCAGTGTGAAAGAGACTCAAAATACTCCGTCCATGTTGCACATACAATTAAGAGTTGTACACCATTTTTATCTGTGGAATAACTTCTTTTATTTGTGTACACTCAGAGTAAAAACAAAATGTTGTGCTTTTTGTAAAATAAAGAAAACAAACATGATGCGTGATCTCTAGTCTCCCTCTGAACGAAGTCCAATCTGATAGTTCTCAGAAAATGAACTGTAACTTAGCGAATACTGATCACAAAAAAATTAGACTTATGTCTAAAGAAAAGTTGAAATGTCAGGTTTTAAATCGTGTAAGTCAAATCGAAAACAAAAATTCTCTGTTTATGTAATATGTATGAAAAAAGAGCCAGAAATCCGTGATTCAGCTCATTATCCACTAATGCGGCCACGCCCACGGAGCGAGTGCTATTCAGACACAAATTCTGAGTAAATACATGCATACATCATCGCAATTGTGTATTTATTGTCTTGAAAAGTGTTTTGAATAGCCATAGTAAGCGATCTCTGGCCTCTGTTATTTCCTGGATTATCACATGGTGTCTGCTCTTCTTTAGGAGGTATTTGTGAACTATGGTGCACAGAGCGCCCTCCGGCTGCAAGTATGAATTGAAAACACAGTATCCAGCGCTCACAGTGATGACAATAAATAGTGAATAAATATTACTTCTCTGTATAGAAAATTTATATAAACATATGAAAATCCATCAATATTTCTCCAAATGTGCATGCTTTTAAGCATATTAAGAAATTACGGTCAATATAAGATTTTAAGAGTCAAAATGTGAAGCTTGAGTCTTAGATATTTTTAATGATGTATAGTTTGTCAACTGCACATTAACATTTAGGCTATATAATATAACAAATATAGTAGTCTATATGAAATGCCATAGAGGTAGGAATGTTCAGACGCTTTGCATCACAGAAATACATTATATTTTAAAGTATATTAAAATAGAAAACCATTATTTGGTTAGAGACTTAAGACTTCTTTTAAAAAACATTATAATGGCAATGTGTTCAATGTTTTGACTGGTACTGTAATTTAACATAGGCCTATACTAAATTTTCTTCACATCGTGCAATAATACGTGTATGAGATCACAAAAATCATGTTTTTTTTTTGTCCAGAGTGGACACTACCTGTCTAAAAGAGCTCATTATTTATGCAAGTCATTACAACTCATTATGCGATTATTTTGTCTTCTCAGGTGTAAATGACCCATTATTCATGACGATTCACGTCTCCATGCATACTGTGTTTCTTGACAAAAAAAGTGTCTTAGAAAATTTAAATCTCTCTATTGTTTTATATGAACGAGTATCCAGAATAAATTTTACTTCATTCTGAAGCAAAAACTCTAGTCTACAACCTCCAATACCCAGAAGTCTTGTGAACACAGATTTAATATATATATTTTTTGGCCTAATTTCAGTGACTTAAGTTTTTTGTTTTTTCAATTACCATGCATAAACGTTATTCCTTCAAAAACGCAAACATGTACATACATGTTTCTCACATATTATGGTAGCCTAGTTTGTGCTGAATACAGTGTAATGACACTTTTGTTATTAATATGTTTATTAACAACTGAAAAAAGCACAAATGTCAGGGCATGTCAAAACTTCTCCAGGGCCCCAAAAATCCTCAGACCTCTGAGGGTTAAATTCAATATTGATATAAACAGAACTAATTTACAGTTAGTAACACAAGCATTGTAACACAGATGTAAACACAAGAGAGAGAGAGGTGGACTCAAATGCAGGAGTTTATTCAGCATTAACTGATACAGATAAGTATTCAGATGAATAGCTACAAATGCATCATCATCTCACAAATATGTGATCAGAATGTAAAGTGAAACTCACAAATGGCGCGAGAATAATGAGCCCAAACCCACTCGGGTTACTATAAATGTTAAACAAGAAACTAATATAACAGAATGGCTTCCGAGAAGCACATAACTAGAAAAGATAAACAAACTTAACTCTAGTAGTCCGTGGCACATTTACTGGAAACAGCACAGAAAAGTTTAGTCCCTCTTGGCTCAGGAGAAGTATAAACAGTCTTTGAAGCTGATACAAAGATGAATCCATGGAGATGATCGCGTTGCCGAAACACAAGGAGCATGAGAGATAAATGCAGGGAAAACAGGTCCATAGTCACAATAGAGGACAGACAAAGAATGATTGAATCAGTGGCGTTTAAGTAGAGCATCCTCTGATTGAGTCCAGGTGAAAATCATCAGTAATCCGGAGAGCGCGAACAGGTGAAAGAATGCGCAGGCAAGGGAGAGCCCGGCGCACTCGTGACAGTACCCCCCTACGGACCGCTCCTGCGGGTCGCCGGATCCGTTGCCACGGTCTCCCTCTAGGTCGTGGTGCAGGAAGATTGGGGTGCATTTCATGAAACTGGGTGAGTAGCGCAGGGTCCAAGAAATCATTCCTTGCCACCCAGGACTGTTCCTCAGGGCCATAGATACATGAAAACTGGGATGAATTTTATAGTTCCGGGGTAACTGTAACTGGTAAATGACCGGATTTACTTGTTTAGTGATGATAAACGGACCAATGTAACGTGGACTTAACTTCTTGCAGGGTAGCCGGAGCCAAATATCCCTGGTGGAGAGCCAGACCTTCTGCCCAGGTTGATATTGGGGAGGATTGGATCTCCGCGTTTCGGCCTGGCTCTTCTGGCGCCGGACTGCCCTGTGAAGTTGGATGTGAACTGCATTCCAAACCCTCTCGCTCTCCTTGAGCCAATTGTCCACAGCTGGAACGTGCGATGGTTCCCCTGACCAGGGAAACAGAGGGGGTTGAAAGCCGAGTATGCACTGAAATGGAGTCATTTCCGTGGCTGCTTGTCGAAGCGAGTTCTGTGCATACTCAGCCCATGGAAGAAAACGACTCCAGCTGTGTTGGTCAGAATGACAAAACGTCCTCAGGAAGCGACTGATTTCTTGTATCTTTTTCTCCAACTGCCCGTTCGAGGATAATACCGTGAGGACAGACTAACTGTTACTCCAAGTAATTTCAAGAAGTTTTTTCCATACCTGCAAAACAAATTGAGGACCTCTGTCTGATACGATGTCCTCCGGAAGGCCAAAGTTTTGGAATACCTCTTGGAAGAGCTTCTCAGCTGTCTCCAAAGCAGATGGTAATCCTTTCAAGGGTATTAGCTTGCATGCTTTGGAAAAACGGTCAACCACCACCAATATGCATGTGTTACCTTCTGATTCAGGTAAGTCGGTAATAAAGTCAACTCCCAAGTGGGACCACGGTCAATCAGGAATGGGCAGCGGGAGAAGTTTGCCTGATGGTAAATGGCGGGGAGCTTTGGAGATGGCACATTCAGGGCAGCCTTGCACGAATCTGCGCACTTCCTGAGACATTTGGGGCCACCAGTACTTCCCTTGGAGAAGCGAGAGGGTTTGTTGGATACCGGGGTGACCAGTGCCAAGTGAGGTTTGCACAGCTTTGAGGAGGGTGGCTCGAAGTGTAGATGGTACGAATTTCTTTCCTCGAGGGCAGTCAGGTGGAGCGGATTCTGTTTCCATGGCCTGAGAGATCTGTGCATCGATGTCCCATCGGATAGGAGCGATGAACACTGACGGAGGGAGGATGGTTTCGACAGTATTGGCTTGTTGATCTGGAGCATGAAGGCGGCATAAGGCATCGGCCTTAATATTTTTGGAGCCAGGATGGTATGTAATGGTGAACTGAAACCGGGTAAAAAACAAAGCCCAGCGTGCTTGGCGTGGGTTAAGCCTCTTAGCGGATTGAAGGTATTCCAGGTTTCTGTGATCAGTTATAACTCGGAATGGATACTTTGAACCCTCCAACCAGTGTCGCCACTCCTCAAGTGCCAGCTTGACTGCCAGGAGCTTACGGTTACCAATGTCGTAGTTCCGCTCCACCTGTGAGAGTTTAAGGGAAAAGAAGGCACATGGATGGAGTTTTTCTGGCGTCCCCTGCCGCTGAGACAATACTGCACCAACTCCTTTAGTCGAAGAGTCCACCTCCACGATAAAGGGGAGTTCTGGATTTGGGTGGACTAAAATAGGAGCAGAGGTGAAGGCCAACTTCAGTTTGGAAAATGCAGCAGAGACTTTCTCGTTCCAGCTTAGCATCCTTGGTCCTCTTGTCAGGAGTGAGGTTAGGGGGGCTGCGATGGAGCTATAATCTCGGATAAATCTTCAATAAAAATTTGCAAAGCCAAGGAATCGCTGGAGGTCTTTAATGGTCTTTGGAATGGGCCAATAACGAACCGCTTCTACCTTCCCCTCGTCCATCTGGATACCGT
This sequence comes from Ancherythroculter nigrocauda, assembly GCA_036281575.1. Taxonomy (NCBI): domain Eukaryota; kingdom Metazoa; phylum Chordata; class Actinopteri; order Cypriniformes; family Xenocyprididae; genus Ancherythroculter; species Ancherythroculter nigrocauda. Next base: position 265,866 of record VTFQ01000571.1, on the reverse strand, counting down.
GCTTGTCAATGTTGTAACCAAGGATTTGAACACTGGGCTGATGGAACGAGCATTTTTCCACTTTCAGAAACAGCTGATGCCTCCGCAGACAACCTAACATGAGGGCTACGTGTTGACGATGTTCAGTTAGGTTCCGGGAGTAAATTAAGATGTCATCAATGTAAATGATGACAAAGCTATGGAGGTACTCTTGGAACACCTCGTTCATGAAGCCCTGGAACACGGAGGGGGCGTTGACCAACCAATACGGCATCACCAAATACTTGTAGTGCCCGTTAGGAGTAACGAAGGCCATCTTCCATTCATCTCCCCTCCGTATTCGAACAAGGTTGTAGGTGCTGCGGAGGTCGAGTTTTGTGAACACGGTTGCTCCTCTCAGCATCTCCAAGGCAGACGGGACAAGGGCAAGAGGGTAACGAAATTTGATTGTGATTTGTTCAAAGCATGGTAATCTATACACGGTCTCAATCCGCCATCCTTCTAATAAACAAAAAAAAACTGGCAGCGGCAGGGGAAGTAGATGAGCGAATGTATCCTTGCTCCAGTGCCTCCTTGATGTAATCTTCCATGGACTTCTGCTCTGGTAACGATAGTGGGTAAACTCGCCCTCTTGGCACTGTCGCCCCTGGTTGCAGCTCTATAGCACAGTCCCATGGTCTGTGGGGTGGAAGCTGGGCAGCTCTCCTTGGGCAAAAGACATCAAGGAAGGAGTTATAGCAGTCAGGGATGTGAATAGGGCCATCACTAGCTGGGCTTTCAACTGAAGTGGGGCATACACTCACCGCTGTTCCTTGTGACGAGCTCTCTTCCCTGGCATGTGTTGGTCGTTGAACAGGAATCATGCAGGTCTTGAAGCATTCCGAGCTCCATTTAATTATTTCACCAGTATGCCAGGACAGAATGGGTGAGTGTTTGCACAACCAGGGGTGGCCGAACACGATGTCCACGACAGAACCCTCCAGAACCAGGAAGTGAGTTTGTTCCTGATGTAACACACCAACTAGAATCTTAATGGGTGGTGTCTTGTAAGAGATGTAGCCCCGGACAAGAGGTTTGCCCAGTATTGAAGTAACTGGTAAAGTCTGAGTGAGAGGTATCTTGAGTATATCTAGCAGGTTGCATAATTGTTCTGAGATGAAGTTTCCAGCGGCTCCAGAGTCAAGGATTGCAGAGACTGTATGAGACAAAAGACCATAGGTAACTATTACAGGAGTGCACACTTTTCACAGACAAGATGGAACTCACCGTGGTTCGAGAGGGCCGCGTCGGACACTGAGTGATGAAGTGACCCTTCTGTCCACAATATAGACACAGGCGGAGATTGATTCTTTTCTTAAGTTTCTCTGATGAAAGGCATGTAGCATCTACTTGCATTGGTTCAGGGCTGGGTTCTGCAGTTATACCAAATTGTTACAAAGCTAGTTAGTTCAGCAGGCCACGCCTTGCTGACTCAGAGTGAAATGAGAACAAACGCGATTTGCAACGCAACCACAGTAAACAGACTTCTTAGTAACTACACAGCACTAAAATCAAACTAGAAACAGCACAGAACACTTACAGTACACAGATCCCCTTGTAGCTTGAATGATTCTCTCTAATAAATGCTAAATTACAATTATTTAAACACTAAACTGGCTTTGGCCACGCCTTGCTGACTCAGAGTGAAACGAGAACAAACACGATTTGCAACGCAACCACAGTAATAACAACGACAGACGCAACGGGAAAGATCGGACCGCATACTTAATAAAGGATAATGTGCATTGTAAATGTCAGTAATTCACTCCTTTAAAATCTGGCCATCATTTTTAATGTTATTATTTTAATGTTTATGTAAACAAAAAGTACATACTGATGCTAATTTTATTTGTTATTTGCTGGTTTTCTACATAAAAACTTGGTGAATTGATTTCATTGTGTAACATTAGGACTTTTTGAACAGGATTCTGTGACAACCGTGATCATTTTGGTCACTATAGTCCTGGTTTAGACCTCAGTTAGTGGTTAGACCTGTTTTGAGTCAAAGGATTAAAAAAATCCTGTACTTTAAACTTTTCATAAATACTTTTACTTTTGACTTATAACGCACATTTTACGGCTACGGATACTTTATACTTTGACTTAAGTAGGAATTTAATCTGATACATTTACTATCACGTTAGTAAATCCTTGTTAAGAATATTAAGTAGCACTTCCTCCACCACTGGATAAAATTATTAGCGTCACATTCAATTCAAGAATGCTAAGAGGCAGGTTTATGTGGCCTAAGTCATTCACACCAGTCAATTCAAGCAATTGAAGCGTTATTCAAATTAATAGCAGATGCTAACATTACCATCTAAAAGCCCATTATAGTAATTAAATTAAAACGACAGTCCTGAGCTAGCTAATAACAATAGACACGAGATAACGTGTACGTGTTCTTAGAATGAACACAAAACGACAAACTTTGATGTTTATGGAAACTCACCCCATAAGAAACAGAAAAGTATTCTTGCAGTTCCCATTCAGTCTGTCACGTTCGACGTACGCCGGACAGACTGACGAATAGGAATCTCGCTAGAGAGGCCAATCTACTTCGAGTGTAACTAAAATGAGCCAATGCATATTGGCATGCAATCATAAGCATCAGCTGCTCTCCTCACAGTGCGAGTATATAATGAGCAGCATGTGCATTGCATCTTCAGCTTTTTGCTTCGGAGCCGAATGGTGTTTGCTCCTGTTCTCTGCAAGCAAGTGTCTGCTAAAAGACGAGTCAAGCTTTTTGGTTGAACTTCTCTTTTTTTCCGAGTGCGGGCGGACAGCACAGCAGCAGGGTCGAAGTCCTCTCTTTATTTTCTGTTTTTTGTATCATGTGCCATTATTAAGCAAATAGCTGTTTTGACAGCGTCAGAAGGCTGTTCTCACGGCCGGTACGCTGTGCTTTTGAGCGCTGAAAAGCCGTTTTTACGGCTGGTAAGAGTGAGCGCCTTCAAAGAGAGAGAGCACACGTCAGGCTGCACACAATCCCTGTTCCCTGTCTGTGTTGCGGCGGCCATTCCCCTGCGTGCTTCAGCACTTTTAAAAGAGTTAAAGTTCCTAAAAGAGCTTACACAAGTAGAGCTTGCATCTTTTTAAAGATGACATTCTACTTGTGTGCTTTTGGATGCGGTCATTTCCTGTCCTCACTGACGGCCACGATCATTGTTTCACATGTCTGGGCGCGTGCTGAAGCGATGCTCATGGGTGATTCATGTTTTCATATGAGAACATGATTACGTCGACACGCCGGTCGTGACTCTTCTTTCTCCGGGAAGCTGCCGCTTGTGTGTCGAGCTGTCGGGCTGCAGCACGGGTTGTCACGGCAACCCAGCACTCGCTTGGCGCTCTAGATGTGCGGTTTCCTTGCCTAATCTCTATTGTAGCGCCCTCTCTGGTGCACCAGAAGAGGTCTACTTTACTGATATGGCTTGGGTGACATGAGGTTGAGGGGTTCCTTCGGGGAACCAACCCCTTAGGGCCCCTCCCTCTCTAGTGCATTGTAAGCTGTGCAGTTTCTGGATTGGATTGCTGGTCCTTCTCATAGGGGAACCTAACATTTCATTCAGAGCTCCAGCTGAGGGTCAGACGTCGATTGCAGCATCGGAGAGAGTGCTGTTTTGCTCTGGAAATGAGGGTGACGCTGCCCACTGTAATGGTGTGTGCTTATGCTGACTCAGAATCAGAGTTTAGAGCCATGCTTTCCCGGGTGTCCCGGATGTGCATGGAAAACTTGGCAGTATGGAGGTATTTTGGTGCCATAAATATGGAATGCCAAAAGTGCCAAAATCTGCATACGTTTTTCCTCTCTCACTGCCCTCTTGGATGGGGTGGCTGTACACAGACCACTCCCTCCCTGCATGTGAGGCCAAGGCACTCTTTATGCATGAGGGTAGTTCTGAGCCAGGGTTGATTAACCGTGATCAAAGTCACGGCGCAGATGACACCCCCCGTCTCTGCCGCTGTGTAAGTGGTTGGTGAGAAAATCACCCCTGAGACGGGCGACCCAGAGATGGGTGGGGCTGCTCTTTTTTTTCCCTCGTAGGAGGGCCGGGTGGTAAGTCCTTTTGTTGGCTTTGTTTCTGTTCCGCCACTGGTCCAACAGCCAGCGGTACCAAAATTTAAAAAAAAAAAAAAAAGACCAGTTCCTCCATCTCCAGGTCTGAAGAGGTCTTGGAGAGCAGTGGGAGGAGAAAAACCTCACCACTCTCATCCCCCTCTTCCTTCGCCAGAGGGCAGCAGCGTGCAGTTCGAGAAGGTAGCCAAAGCCTCTCCTGCACCCCCTGCTCGATCGTGGAACCAGGTAAGTGTTGCACAGCACACTCAGACCCTGCTACGGGCCGCCTCGCTAAGAGAGCCCTCCGAGCTGCGTCCCTGTGTTCCACCTTGCTGCCCCACTACGGGTATGCCTGCGGTCCCTTTGTTCCGCTTGTACGGTCTCTGTGAGCCTGTTTAGCGCTCCCCAGTTCATCTTGCTGGCTCATTCGGATCATCGGGCTCAGCTATGCGATTCAATTCGCCCGGTGTCCAGGGGCATCCACTTCACTCCAGTGAAAGATGTCGATGCCCTTGTCTTGCGTGCGGAGATCATGGTCCTACTGGCGAAGGACGCGATAGAGCCGGTCCCTCCAGCTGATATGACAGTCCCTACTACAGTCCCTACTTCATTGTACCCAAGAAGAGCGGTGGGTTACAACCTATCCTGGATCTGCGAGTGTTGAATTGGAGCCTTTACAAGCTAGCGTTCAAAATGCTCATGCAGAAACAGACATCAAGCAATTAGGAATCAACTCGACGGAGCTCTAACTCAAACAGCGCGGCAGCAGCAAATGGGAAATGATGTATGCCAATGACGTATCAATGATGTCACCGAAGAATTAATTGTAGTCGGTCTAGGATTTTTTTCAGTCAGGATTCAGGTCTCATCATAGCACAGAAACTGCGCTTGTTAAAATTACAAATGACTTGCTTCTAGCTTCTGACCGGGGCTGTATCTCAATACTAGTGTTACGTGATCTCATAAAATACTCCTAGACCGACTACAAAATTACACTAGTATTCAGGGACAGGCATTACGGTGGTTTAGGTCGTACCTTTCAGACCGTCACAATTTTGTCTATTTAAACGGGGAAAAATCTAAGATAACGATAGTAAATTACGGAGTGCCGCAAGGATCAGTGTTAGGCCCTCTGCTATTTTCAATATACATGCTGCCACTTGGCAATATTATAAGAAAACATGGAATTAGTTTCCACTGCTATGCCAATGATACTCAGTTATATATTTCAACACAACCAGATGAAATCTCTAAATTATCCAATCTGACAGAGTGTGTTAAAGAAGTAAAACATTGGATGACTAGTAATTTTCTTCTATTAAATTCAGATAAGACTGAAGTATTACACAGAATCTCTCAGACTACAATCTGCATTTAGAAGGATGTACTGTTACTCCATCCTCGGCAGTTAAAGATTATATTAGACAACAACTTGTCCTTCGAAAATCATATTTCATATGTTACAAAAACAGCCTTCTTCCACCTAAGAAACACTGCTAAGATATGGAATATGTTATCCATTTCTGATGCAGAAAAGTTTGATGCAGAAAACACTCGGGACAGATGCATTGGCCCAGAACTCTCACTCCTCGCGACAGCCCCTCCCTGGCCCATCCCTCTTAGGAAGGACCTTCTTTCTCAAAGACGGGGCACTCTTTGCCACCCACGTCCAGACCTCTGGAAACTCTCACTCTCACTCTTCTCGCCAAGAAGACCCCCGAAGATGCTCGATCGGAGTTGTGCTTTCCTTCTTGCAGCAAAGGTTGGAGCGTAGGCTGTCCCCCTCCACCCTCAAAGTCCATACTGCTGCTATCTCCGCTTACCACGACCACATAGATGGCAAAACTGTTGGTCATCACGACCTGGTCATCAGATTCCTTATGGGGGCGAGACGGTTAAATCCTCCTCGACCTCCCTCCATACCCTCTTGGGACCTTGCTCTGGTGCTTCAAGCACTTCAGAGTGCTCCCTCTGAGCCCTTGCAATCAGCAGACTTAAAGATTCTGTCTCTGAAGACTTTGCTGCTGGTTGCATTGGCCTCCATCAAGAGGGTAGGGGACCTGCAGTCATTTTCGGTCGGCGAATCGTGCCTAGAGTTCGGGCAGGGTGACAGCCACGTGGTACTGAGACCCCGGCGTGGCTATGTGCCCAAGGTTCCTACCCTCCCTTCAGGGATCAGGTAGTGAGCCTGCAAGCGATGCCCTCGGAGGAGGCAGACCCAGCCCTGGCTTTGCTCTGTCCAGTTTGCGCTTTGCGACTGTACATAGACAGAACTCGAAGCTTCAGGAGCCTCAAACCAGCTCTTTGTCTGTTATGGAGGCCAGAAGAAGGGAAAGGCTGTCTCCAAGCAGAGGATGGCCCACTGGATAGTGGATGCCATCGCCCTAACTTACCAAGCTCAGGGCACGCCCTGCCAGCTCAGGTTGCAAGCCCACTCCACGAGAGGTGTAGCATCCTCCTGGGCGCTAGCTTGTGGCGCCTCGCTAACAGACATTTGTAGAGCTGCGGGCTGGGCGACACCTAACACGTTCACTAGATACTATAGCCTTCGTGTCGAGCCGGTCTCCTCCCGTGTTCTCGCCTCAGGTCAGAGGCACGGAGAGGCCCCGGCTTAGTGTCAACTTGCTGCGCTACATGCGCTCTTTTGCTCCAGAGAGTCCCTATGGGCAGACACTGTTGAGTCCTCCGGTAACCCTTCGGCAGCCGACATGGCGGAGCATCTGGCACCAGGCCTATACTCCGTTGCATCCTTGAGAACCTGATTTAGGTTGGGTTCCATATGTGTGACCCTACGGGGATCCCATATGGTTTTTTACATGGTCTCGGTTTCAAAGGTAACCCTCGTTCCCTGAAGGAGGGAATGGAGACGTACGTCCCGTCACTACAGTCGTTGTCCAGCTGATGCTGCCGCCTGCTGGGTTCGGCTCCTCAGCGAAAACCTGAAGATGCAATGCACCTGCTGCTCATTATATACTCACGCTGCGAGGAGAGCAGCTGATGCTTATGATTGCATGCCAATATGCGTTGGCTCGTTTTAGTTACACTCGAAGTAGATTGGCCTCTCTAGCGAGATTCCTATTCGTCGGTCTGTCCGACATATGTCTCCGTTTCCTCCTTCAGGGAACGAGGGTTACCTTTGTAACCAAGACGATCTCGTTGCCTCCAATGAAATAAGTCATTCGGGCACACTTTCTCTTTGTCGGGGTCTTCTTTGTGTTTCATCTCAGTCTCTGTAGCTGTCCAGACACCTGACTGTTTCATTCCATCTTCTACATCAAGCCTGGGTTCTACTCTGTCTATCATCTGCCAGGAACAGTTAAGGATTTTCTACCACCAAGTGGAATTTCCAAGTCCGGGACTAAGCGACTGTTACTGCAAGCCCATTGTTTGAACTGTGATTTGTTTTGTTTCTTCATTGTTCCAGCTGTGAGCACCCAAGGACTCTGTGCTAGGGAGACTGCCTGTGTTTAACTTTCTGAACATTTAATAAACCCCGTCTAAATCGGCCTCTTCACTTCTGGGTAATCTTCTGCTCACAACAAGAACAAGCTAAAAAACCCAGAACTAAGTTTTCAAAAGCTATCGAACTGTAAAAGCCAGCCTTTAAGGAGAAAAAGTAGATACAGGCAATAAGACGTGAAGCATCAGAAGGAAGAATGGGTAAATGTTGGGATCCTGACACTCAGTATGCCTCAGTATGCCTACATGTGCAGTAAACATTTAGTCACTGATAAGTCTAATATCCAAATGTCAGTCGTGCTCTGTCTCAATCACCTGTATCCACTTTTGTGTCCTTAAATGCCCCCCCCCCCCCCCCCCCCCAAACAAAAACAATTTATTCTGAAAAGTGAAAAGGTATCCTCACCATAGACAGTCACATTGAATGACTCATATGTGATCCCAGTGCTGTGTTCGATCCATAGTTCATAAAGTCCAGAGTCTGTGATTCTCATGTTGCTGATGGTCAGAGATCCAGTCTGATTATTCACCTGCAGTCTGTCTCTGAATCTCTCATCACTGAGATATAATTGTGTCATGCCTGTCTTATATAGTTTAATGTCAAAAATGACTGAGCCTGAATCTTCAAACCTCCACTGTATTAGATTAAATGGCTCTCTTAAACCAGGTTCTAGAGTGTCAGAATTTCCCTCCATCACTGACACTCTCTTCACTCCATCTTCATCAGCTCCAAACGCTGCAGAACAAACACAAACAGTCGATCAGAGATTAAACTCACATCAAGATTCAAGACAAATAGGGACCAGACAAAAACATTAAAAGAAATAAAAATAATAGAAGTTTTGGCAGAGAAACATATTTTTTCTTTTTCTTTTGTTTTCCAAAGCATTTTAAGCTCTGAAATACTTATTTAAGGATGGCTTGCATTTTTTCCATTTATGATTAGAATGTTTACCCAGCAACAAAATAAAGTTTTTCGTTCACTCCTTGCTGATATAGTGCACTAAACTGACTTGCTATATATAGAAGTAACAGAATGAGTGAACAAGTGAGCGATTTTCGGACTAATGAAGGCTTTATCCCCCCTGAAGGACAACAAAATTAGATGGTTGGCAGAAATCATGGCATTACATTTACAATAGATTTGTTCGTTACATTACATCATATTTATAGTCATTTTCTTTTAACGCGTGTACTGTGCAGTGTTCTAACAGTCTAACAATTCTAACAATTCTAGTAACAGTCCTTAGAATTGATTAAAATAACTGGTTAAATTTAGGTATTTGAACAACAGATACGCAGATTCAAGTAGATTTTAATAAGTAATTAAAACTGGCCCCTAAAAAAAACCACACACACAAAAATCATTGACCCCCCTGAAGGCCATTGTGTAATTCGCACCCTGACCGAAAGTGGACAGAAATCACACACTTACCACAGATTATAAATAAAAACAGAGAGATTTTTGAATGGTTCTTCATATTGTTGTAGATTCCAACAAAATCTCGCTGCCTATTTATACCAGGTGAGTTTATGCTAAAAAAAGCTGAAAGACTGTAAGGGGAATGGCAGAAGTCCTGATGGAGACGGGTGCTTTTGCTTCTTCTGCTTCTTCTGCTTCTTCAGCTGTGTCCCAATTCAGGGGCTGTGCACTTCGAAGTACATGAAAGGGGTGGGCCTTTGAAGTGGAGGTAGGTCTAACTGAGGTGCAGAGTTGCCAGGTCTTTGCAACAAAACCATCCCAAAAATAGTGTAAGGCCTGCACAACAGAAAGCCCCAAACTAAACTAAGGATGTTTTCACATATAATTTGTTTTAAAAGAACCAAACCCAGTTTACTTAAAGTGAACTAGAAAGTGAACAAGCCAAAAGTCAAGTCAAGTCAAGTCACCTTTATTTATATAGCACTTTTTACAATGCAGATAGTGTCAAAGCAGCTTTACAGTGATAACTGATATATAAATTTACATTTTCTTCTTAAAGAAAATGGTGTCATTGTCCAGCTTAAGTTCAGTATAGATTCATTCCAATGTAAAAATCGTTAGTTATTAATTTAGTTAATTTATCTATATCAGCACTGGAATAAACAGTGATGTCATCATCCAGCTCAGTTCAGTTCACATACAATGGTGTCAATGCAGGCAGATCAAAACACTGTTGAATGTCAAATGTCAAGTGTCCCCAACTAAGCAAGCCAAAGGCGACAGCAGCAAGGAACCCAAACTCCAACAGGTGACATCAGGTGGCAAATAGGTGTTAAAATGGAGAAAAAAAACCTTGGGAGAAACCAGGCTTAGTCGGGGGGGCCAGTTCTCCTCTAGTGAACAGTGAACAGTGCTTTATTATGCTTCAGGCAGCTATCTTAAGTCTGAAAGTGACCTCAGTCATTTTGGTGTTCACAATCTAGTGGACTCAAAAGAGAACCCAGTTGTTTTTTTGGTCTTCTTCAGCATTAAAGTGATCTCAGACTAGGGCTGCACGATTAATCGTATTTTAATCACGATAACGATATCTGCTTCTCTCGATTGATTTCAAATAATCGTCACGATATTAGCACGCTCATTATTTATCCTGAAAACATGTTTTTTCTTTGGAATATGCCTGTGGTTGCCAGATGCAAAGAGCTTAAATCCCCTAAATAGAGTTTTTCCCTTAAAAGGATATACTGTCTTCTTAATCTGTGCAGTCTGGCAACTCTGTGCACGCGCTCCCTCTATATGCGGAAGAAGCGCTGATCTGAAAACAAACGTGCGCCTGAGTTTAGCGATCTCCACAGCGAAATTCTGCTTCAATGAAAGTGTCATACAGGCAGTCTTTGTTTCTTCACAAGCTACTTGAACTATTTGTGTGACTAAATGATCAAACCTTCTGCGATGAATTTCAACAATGCAACACAGATCTCCACCTTACTGTTTTCAGAATACTTTTGCAACATATGTGACAATTCAATCGGGAAAACTAACATAATTTGGAATAATTGGAAATAATATTAGGAGTTTCGTTGGTTTATCTTTTGAAGTTCCTAAAGGTTTTACCAGTTTTCATAATGTTAATTATTTGAAAATGATATATAGCCTGGGATATTTAAAGAGCATCGTTCTTTGCTTACGAATTTGCAGGGCAATCTGAATCTGTGGTTTTTCTCTTTTGCCAACGAATTGTGTTGCTTTAAAATCTAATGTGAATACATATTACAAATATATATTATTATTTACTGATTTATGAGTTGAAATCACATCCCAGATAGCAGACCAACCTTGAATCAACATTGAATCAATGTTGAATTTTAAATAGATTTTTCATCAGGTTTGCATCCTGAAATAATGTTATTTCAATGATGGAAAATAGATCAAGATGGTTGTAAAACTAAGAATTTAAACTCATTTACACTGAAGAAAATAAAATAAATGATCTTGCTCTATCAGTGCAAGTGAAACTTGTGAAGTTAGTTTATTTAGTTGATAATATATAGTGATAGAGACCTGTAAGGTCACATGTAGTCATATTTAAAGTTTATTTACAGCTTATTTATATTACATATGATCTGTATATATATCAATATTCATTGAAACTAAATCATTAATAATAACTGTTAAACTAAAATTGCTTGTGTAATAGATTAATAATAAATATAATAGAATGATTTTATGATTTATATATGATATATATAATAATTCAAAGTACAGTAATTGTCATTAAAGCCAATTTCATTGTTAATTTTTTTTTAATTATTATTATTATTATTATTATTATATAGCAACCTTTAATTTGGAGGAAGAGAAATTAGGGGAGTGACTTTACTCACATGGTTCTGGTTTACTCACTCGGTTTGAGCATAGCCTGCCCCGGAGCAGGTTAGCCGTGGAGCGTAAATTACTATGGCGATGAACACCGCTAAAAGCCAAGTCACTGTCATGGTACCTAAAACCCAGGATTGGTGCAAACTAATCTGAAACTTACCTGGCTAGCCAGCTAATCCAGCTTCATGGTACAGGCCCCTGGTTTCACAGACAGGGCTTAGGCTAAGCCAGGATCAGACCTTAGTTCAATTATTTAGGTAGCTTTTATAGATATGCCTTAGAAAAAACAATCATTACTGGTGTTTATTTTGAGACAAAACAATGGCAGTGACATATTTTAAGATCTTTCAGTTAAAACAGCTCAGACATGCATTTTAGTCTGGGACTAGGATTAAGCCTGGTCTGTGAAAGGGGTTAAAGGATTAGTCCACTTTTAAATAAACTTTTCCTCCATGTCATCCAAGATGTTCATGTCTTTCTTTCTTGAGTGGAAAAGAAATGAAGGTTTTTGATGAAAACATTTCAGGATTTTTCTCCATATAGTGGACTTCACTGGAAACCAGATGGTTCAAGGTCCAAATTACAGTTTCAGTGCAGCTTCAAAGAGCTTTAAATGATATCAGACGAGGAATAAGGGTCTTATCTAGTGAAACGATAGGTTATTTAAAATTTTTTTTTTTAAAAAAGTTTGTTTTATAAGCACAAATGCTCACCTTGCTCTGTTCTGCTATGCGCGTTTGTGAGTCGGTGTTTACAAGTTGAACATGCAAATACTAAGTCAAATGCCATTTACAAAAAAAAAGGTAAAACAACTAATGGTTCTTCCATCCTTGTGTTGTCAGTACCATCAGACTGTCATACCCTTCTCCATCAGAACAAAAACACCTCTAAAGGGGGTCACACACCAGCTGCACACATTATATAAGCGCAAGCTCAATTTTGACTCGACTCCTGATAGAAGAGCTGCACAATTGGTGTTTTACTTCAACAGGGAAACATTACATATGCCCATGCAAAAGGAAAGAAAAGGCTACGTTTATTATACATTTTTAGACTTTATTTTAGCTGTTAAACTAAAAATGTAAAACTAATGTATCTTGCAGCACAGGGTCAAGTCAGTATGTACATTAACGACAATTTAAGAGAAATATAATATACATTTAATGTAAAACAATGTACATGGCGCTCTGTGGCGTGGCAGGATTTTGAACAACTTCCTGGGTGCCGCGGACAGTCGCCGAATGTCGCCGCCGGTGTGCATACACTCATAGAAAACAATGCGTTTGATTTTTAAAGACATGGCGCGGTGTGGCACTGAGCTTCGCGTCTGGTGTGCTACCCCCTTAAAACGCTGTTGCTCAGTAACGGTGGAAATCCATTTTGTCTGGTAATGCAGTGAGAAACAGGGATTCACCGACTGATTCTAATGGCGGGATTGAAATGGTCCAGTCTTGGCAGCATTGAGTTTCTTCCTCTGTTGGCAATGGTTGGCATTTGCCACATGTGCACCACCACGTCTCGTTAGATCTTCGTCTGCCCGATGCTTGAGAGGTGTGTGACGCTGCTGCAGTCTCTTCTATCTGCCTAATTTCTTCCTCTGTGTATTCCGGTTCAAAAAGTTAGGGCAGGGCGAAAAACTCATCTTCTTCTCGAAGTTAGCATAAGTAAGTGTTTAAACAAAAAAAATATCCAGCCACACTCTAAAAAATGCTGGGTTGTTTTTTAACCCAGAATGCTGGGTTAAGTCTGTTGGGTCAATTTGTTGGATTGTTTTATCACATTTTAAACACCTTTGGGTAGTTTCAATTTTCTAGTTGCTGGGTTAATCCTGCTGGGTTAATCCTGGGTTAATTATCGACAAGTTTAAAGGTAAGTTCATGGTCATTTTACAATTTTGCAGCTTTTACATATATGATTGACTGCCTGTGATGATCAACTCACCCTCGTGTAACTTAAAAACGCATATTAATTTGATATGTGCTATAGTTAGGTAACGTTTAGCAATTCATAAGCTTGTAATTCGATTCCAATCTGGATTCAATATCGATTAATTTGGATAAATATCAGATACAGTAGCTACATGTTAATTTTTCTAAAGGAAAAAATCTCTCAACCAACGTTAATGCTGCAAACATAAAGGGTGCCATGTCAGCTGGCGTTAGTATTAAAGGTTAAAATTAACAGCTAAAATTAATAAAATACATTATTTATAATAATGTTAATTACTCTGCCTCATGCCGCCCCAGTCGTATATGACTTTATTTCTTCTGTCTAATACAAATGGAGATTTTAAGAACAATATTCAATTTTTCAGAGTCTATAACACATGTGGATGGGCCTCTCAAAATTGAAGCATTGTAAACCACACAAAATGAACATGGTGGTAATCTATACGACCCCAGTTGATGAATCAATGTCTTCTGAAGTGAAATGGTAGGTGTGCATGGAAAAATACTAAAACTATAAACCAGCACTTCTGACCAACATGTTCACAATCAGGCCCGGATTAACACAGTGTAGTGCCCTAGGGTGACCACATTTGAAGTGCCCCCCCCCCCCCCCCCCCCCCCCCCCATTTCAATTTATATGCTAGTGCAACATGAACATATCATACTAAATATCTTTATTTCCATTGTAAAAGGCATATATGAGGACTACATGCAAAACCTTATACGTATAAACATTTTTTAAAAAATTTGCGCAGCAACAAAACACACACACTGAACTTTACAAGCATCTAAGTAACCATCTAAAAGAGAAAACCATTCCAAAAATGTCACATCGACAACAGCGTCACATATTTGCTGAGAAATAATGTTAAATAAGCCTTATAAGCAGAAAATCTTTTTTCTAGAATTTGTGCATGCAAAATCGTTAATTAATTCTGCCTTCACGTGCCATTGGAATTATCATAAATATGAGCTTCCTAGGTAAAATGAATTGTACATGAACATTTACATATATGTGTAATCATTTGAAGCGTATTGTATGTTTTATACACAGCGAAATTTGCCTGCATTTGACCGAAATAACAGAATCGTCAGCCACCGTGACCGGACTACCTAGATAGCACTGTGAATGTTTTATATGTTTGCCAGTGCATGGGACACCACATAGGCCTATAATTTTGGTTTTAATAAGATTTTCCCAATAAATAGGCAAGAACCTGGTGTCCTCCATGCAGCGGCATGCACAGAAATGGGAATGCGGGGGCACCGCGATGTAGGACTGAAAAATCGGATGGGACGGATTTTTCAGTCCTGCTCCCGCCCGCCTGCTTCCCGCAGGAATCATTTGATTCTCCCGCAACCCGCACACGAGTAGTGTCTCACCACCCACGCCCAACAAATCTTGTCCCGCGCCGCACACTGTTGCGTTGGGTCCCGCGGATCTCTACCGCGATGCGACAGCAAACTGGGCACTTTTACTTTCACGATCAAAGGGGCAGGGCCCCTCTGTATATATTGTATCATTAACTGTTAATTTTGTATTCGTATCTTTCCAGCTAAATATATACAAAACATGATTTTAAAAAAAATATATTATCTTAATCACTTGGTGCCCCCCTATTGGCTGGTGCCACAGGGCACTTGCCCAATCCCGTCTATGGATAATCTGGCCCTGTTCCCAATGTGCTGTTTTTCCCATGCACACCCATAATTTCGCTTCAGAAGACACTGATTCATCAACTATGGGTTACAACTGTGGTTTATGATGCTTCAATTTTGAGGGGCCCATCCATTTTGTTATATAGACTGAGAGAAATGGAATATTTTTCTCAAAATCTTCATTTGTGTTACACAGAAGAAAGAAAGTCATATACATCTGGGGCAGCATGAGGGTGAGTAAATAACATTATTATAAATAAAGTATTTTATTCATTTTAGCTGTTATTTTTTTTAAGATTAATTTACATTTGAGCCAGACCGGGGAGATAGGTGCTGTAATAATGTAAAATATGTGAAAAATAATGTGTTTTTTTGAACAATCAAGCATGAAAGCATATTCTAGTACACCCCAAAAAACAGTAAAAGTGCATAATAGGAGCCCTTAAATGCATTTCCCAGGAATAGAACCCAGGAGCTGCTTGGCAATTCTGCTCACTGTATACCAGTGGCGATTTCTTTAAGACTGCAAGGGAAGCTCGGCTTCCCTTATAATGTCACAAAATTAATGGTCAAATATGTACTATTGTATTAACATTTTATTGACTAAAAATGCGTTAGAAAACGTTCATCTCAAAGACGAGTTCGTTCAGAATCAGTTACATATAGCAGGTCGGCTGACTCGATTTCCTTCTCATACATTCCCGCAGCGTCACAGTGCATTTCCCTATTGAAGCCCAGCGTCCATTGACTTCAATGGGGCTGCTTTGAACGGTTTTTTTCAGCGCTTCGAAACTAGACGGTCATTGGATAAACGCTGCGATTATGTCCCGCCCACGGACGCTCAGCGTCTCTGGGGGTGAATGGGGAGTGGGCTGGCCCGGACTCCGAACTTCTGCGTGATGATTGGAGGGTCTGTCGAAAGACTGCATCTCCTTTTGACTGACAGCGATTCTGTACTATAAGGAATCACTGAAGCTATTCGCGCTCTCAGTCCCATCGCGGATTTCTCAAGTTCAGTCGAAATAAAAACTGCTGCAACCTATTTCTTTGATATTTGCTTGGCGAAGTTGCTTGATTTTCATCATACATTTCACACAATTATACACCACATTCCTTGTTTCAGTTTTACAGAGTTTAATATACTCAGCAAAAAAAGAAACGTCCCTTTTTTCAGGACTCTGCATTTCAACAATAATGTTGTAAAAATCCAAATAACTTTACAGATCTTCATTGTAAAGGGTTTAAACAATGTTTTCCATGCATGTTCAATTAACCATAATCAATTAATTAACATGCACCTCTGGAATGGTCGTTAAGACCTTAACAGCTTACAAAAAGTAGGCATTTAAGGTCACAGTTCTAAAAACGCAGGACACTAAAGAGACTTGTCTACCGACTGTGAAAAACACCCAAAGAAAGATGCCCAGGGTCCCTGCTCATCTGCGTGAACGTGCATTAGGCATGCTGCAGGGAGGCATGAGGACTGCTGATGTGGCTATAGGGCAATAAATTGCCATGTCCGCACTGTGAGACGCCTGAGACAGCGCTACAGGGAGACAGGAAGGACAGCTGATCAGCTGTTCATACAAATATTTACACATTAAGTTTACTGAAAGTAAAAACAGTTGAAAGTCAGAGGACGTTTCTTTTTTTGCTGAGTATATTTTTTTTTAGATCGTTCATTCATTCATTCCTTCATTCATTCATTCATTCATTCATTCATTCATTCATATAACGTTAGTAGGCTAGGCTAGCGTCGTGGGTGAAACTGCGCACGATGGCAGACGGTGCTAATATTGTCGACCTGATTTTGGCGAAGCCATTTGAAAGTGTTCCTTACGAGGAAAAACTTAGAATTAAACAGCAGGGCAGATCAACACCTAAGATTGATTTAGTGCAAAAGATAGGGAAAAATAACAGGTCTTTTCAGCTCTCCTGGTATGACAAAGTTAGCTGGCTGGCTGGAAGTGCTGTGACAAATAAAATGTACTGCTGGCCATGCCTCTTGATGAAACCATCTCACAGATGTGTTGTTTGGTCAAAGGTGGGGTTTGGAGATCTGTCTAACTTTGACAGGGCATATAAAAGACATGAAAAGAGCAATGAACATGTGAGTGCATGTGCAAGATTAAGTTGCATGGGCAGGATCAGGGTTGAGCATGCAATAAATGAAGGTGCTCGCATTCAAGTGGCTAAACATAATGAAATAGTCAAACAAAACAGGGCCTTCCTAAACCGCCTTATTGATGTGACATCCTTGCTTGGCCGGCAGGAGCTGTCATTTAGGGGACATGATGAGAGTAGTGAATCATCCAACAAGGGGAATTACAGGGAGTTCACAGAAACATTAGCTAAATATGACTCTGTCCTGTCCACACAATTCGAGTCCTCAACTGTGTTTTCTGGTATGTCCCATACTATTCAAAATGATTTGATCTCTGCTCTTGCAGCCACCGTTTCTGATCAGATCAGAGATGAAATTCAGGATGCTCCCTTTTTTGGATGGCAGGTGGATGAAACAACTGATATATCCTGCCGTGCCCAACTCTCTGTCATTGTTCGCTATGTGGATAGTGCAGGTAAAATTCAGGAGCGCTTTATTGGATTTTTTGATGTTTCGGGGGGGCGAGATGCCCAGTCCTTTTTGGAATATTAAATGAGAACATGCAGGGCTACAATTTTAAGGACAAGCTTGTGGCACAGACCTATGATGGGGCTGCTGTCATGGCTTCAGATCTCAATGGTCTGCAGGCCAAAGTGAAAGCAATAGCCCCCAGTGCAATGTTTGTGCATTGCTATGCACACCGACTGAATCTGGTGCTGTCACAGGGGGCTAAATGCTTGCCTGAGTGCAGAATTTTTTTTGCATCACTCTCTGGATTTGCCACATTTTTTTCAAAATCCACAAAGAGGACATCTTTTCTGGAGTCTGCAGGCTGTTCAAGGTTGCCCAGAAACGCTCCTACTCGATGAAATTTCACATCACGGATAGTGAGCACTGTGGCAAACAATTATGATGGCCTCCTGCAGACATTTGAGAACATCATTGCAGATACAACAATGGATGATGATACACTGGATTGTGCCAAAGGCTTTGTGAGGAAACTGGAGGATTTTGAGTTTGTGTTCATGTTGTACACATATGAACAAATCTTCTCTGAGACTGATGTGGTCTTTGACATTGTCCAGCAGAGGGCGATGGATGTTCTTTACTGCAAGAACAGAATTGAATCTCTTCTTGCATTTGTCAAGGAGAAGAGGTCAGAGGGGGCTTTCCAAGCCATTTATGCCAAAACAGCAGATCTCACATCAGACCCACGAGATGAGCCCATGAGAAAGCGCTGTCTGACCCAATTGCAGGATCCCCAAGTGCGATACAGAAATCTGTACATGGCCATCCTTGATAACATCTTGGAGCAGATTCCTCTACATTTTTCAAATTTGGAAAGCATGCTCTTCTTAGAATTAGTCAATCCAGGGAAATTTGATGACATGAGACAGGTATTTCCAGAGGAGGCCTTCCAAAGTGTCCTGAAAAGTTATGGCCATCACTTTGATTCAGGAAGACTGAGGTCAGAACTTCAAGTCCTGTATTCAGATCAGGACTTGCAGGGTAACAGGGGAAAGCTGTGTGATTACTTGGTGTTCCTTAAAGACATGGAGTTGGACAGTGCAATGCCTCAGCTTTACAAACTGTTCTCATTAGTGGCAACAATTGGAGCTACATCTGCAGGTGTAGAAAGGAGCTTCTCCTGTTTAAAGCGACTCAAGTCCTACACCCGAAACACAATGGGCCAAGGCCGTTTAAGCAGCCTAGCTCTGCTGGCCATTGAGAGGACACTGGTCAAGTCACTTGAAAAGACTCCTAGTTGGTACGACAGGGTCACAGACCATTTTCTTGAAAAGGAACGTAGGGCAGAATTTACTTTTAAATAAATAGACAATTTTATGATGTAGGCCGAAAATGAGCTTCCCCTCTCTGACAGACCAGTAGCTGCCACTGCTGTATACCTTGAAATTTAGCAGAATGTCCAGGTTGCTCTCTATGGAAGTAATTTAATGCCAAATGTTTTTGAAATAAAAAGCTTGTTGAATTGCACTAATTGAAAAAAAAAAACCATGCATCACATTAGCTGTGCTTGCATTTAGATGCATTGTATTTTTAAGGCTTGCATTTTTATGGGCTGAAATTCAACATGGTCTGTGAATATTTCAATTAAAAATATTTCACACACATTTTCATTATTAAAAATTCAATAATTTATTTTCACCTTTCAGATTTCACTTCCAAAATATTCATTCTGTTTAAAAATACAACCTATAAAATTCAACTAGCAATTTTCAGTCCATTTTATTTCGCTTTACAAATTCGCTTCCACAAATTCAGTGGTTCAAATTCGGCAGAAAATTCAACATTTCACATCCGGGGAACTGCAGGAAAAGCAGTAGAGTGCCGATGCATGATCTCCATCTGCTGTTAGTCGACTTCACCAGCAGGTGCCGCTAGCGGCTGTTTACAAAGACGAGCAACGGCTAGTAAGTCATCATTCATTCATAAAAACGGATTTACAGAAATGAAGCAAGCGGTAAGTGAATGTGATGATTATCAGGGCCAGTATAAATGCAGAAAAGCTGATAAAGACACAAAAGCTGCATTTATGTTTAATTCAGTGTCTTTACGGTTACTTTCCCTGTTTAGTCTACATGTAAGCAGCTTTCTCTCCCGTGAACGAGATTATAACGTTATTGTCCGATGCTGGTGTACAGATCATACATTAAATCTGAGGTAGACATATATTTCTCTCTGTTGTTTAGTTTCCTTAACTTTATATCGCAGCACTGTGTTGTAATACTAGGGTTTCCCTCATCCGTCATAGGATTCCCCTGCCATCAGCCAGGACATATAAAACTCTTAACACAGCTTAATGGACTCGTACAGTGATATAAAACACCAAACTCGCACCTCATTTGTGATGTAAGTTATACTATATAGGCTCCAATAAAGCAGATACTGGCATAAAGTTGTTTTGACGCTGAACGTTTGATTTTCGCAAATTTAGGGACCGTCTCTAAAGTTACGATATTGGTATTCACGTTTCTACCTTCAGTAGCGTTTAAAGAGAATGATTTACAGTCACAAAACCAACTCTAAAGTGTTCATCTAGGTGTCAGGTAATGCAAACCTTTTAGATTTTTGATGCTTATTAAAATAAAAGGTAACACTTTATATTGTAGTTAGGGTTAATATTAACTAATAATGAACTGCACTTCTACAGCACTTATTAATCTTTGTTAATTTTAATTCCAGCATTTACTAATACATTATTAAAATCAAGAGTTGTATTAACATTAGGTAATGCACTGTGAACTAACATGAACAATGAACCGCTGTTTTTTATAAACCCTAACAAAGATTAACAAATACAGTAACAAATGTATTACTCATGGATAGTTCACGTTAGTTAAGACATTATGATCCATCCATATTGTAAAGTGTTTCCAAATAAACTGTCAAGTAATATGTGAATATTGCTATGTATTTCACTACTGTATGGGATCATACAAAAAATGCCATAATTTAAAGCTCAATAGCATTTGACGAGAATGATTTACAGTCACAAAACTACCTGTAAAGTGTTCATATGGTGTCAGGTCGAACAGTGATGCGCCCTTCTCTCTCTCTCTCTCTCTCTCTCTCTCTCTCTCTCTCTCTCTCTCACTCACTCACTCACTCACTCACACACACACACACATGCACACACACCACACACACACACACACACACACACACACACACACACACACACTTGAACTCACACAAACTCTTGTACGTACATGCACATGCATATTCAAACACACCCCACTCAAAGTACATGCATATTATATACTATTTCTATTTTTTAACACGTTCATCACACAATTCATTCTACTTCATTTTCATTTTTCCTGCTCATATATTATCCTGCTTATACAAATTTTACATTGTGTTGCCAAAGCATTTATATGAGCAGGAAAAATAAAATTAACTAAGTAGAACGAATTGTGTGATGAATGTAAAAAGAAAAAAAGAAAAGAAAAAAAGTATGTGCATGTACTTTGAGTTGTGTGTGTTTGAATGTGTGTGTGTGTGTGTAAGAGAGAGAGAGAGAGAGAGAGTAGGGCGCATCACTGTTCGACCTGAGACCTAGATGAACACTTTAGAGTTGGTTTTGTGACTGTAAATCATTCTCTTTAAACGCTACTGAAGGTAGAAACGTGAATACCAATATCGTAACTTTAGAGACGGTCCCTAAATTTGCGAATTGACGTTCAGCGTCAAAACAACTTTATGCCAGTATCTGCTTTCTTGGAGCCTATATAGTATAATCTACATCGCAAATGAAGTGCGAGTTTGCTCTTTTATATCACTGTACGAGTCCATTAAGCTGTGTTAAGTGTTTTATATGTCCTGATGGCAGGGGAATCCTATGACGGATGAGGGAAACCCTAGTATTAACACCGCGCGGCTGAATTAAACACTGAATTAAACATAAATGCAGCTTTTGTGTCTTTATCAGCTTTTCTGCATTTATACTGGCCCTGATAATCATCACACATTCACTTACCCTTGCTCCATTTCTGTAAATCCGTTTTTATGAATGAATGATGACTTACTAGCATTGCTCGTCTTTGTAAACAGCTGCTAGCGGCACCTGCTGGTGAAGTCGACTAACAGCAGATGGAGAGATCATGCATCGGCACTCTACTGATTTTCCTGCAGTTCCCCGGATGTGAAATGTTGAATTTTCTGCCGAATTTGAACCACTGAATTTGTGGAAGCGAATTTGTAAAGCGAAATAAAATGGACTGAAAATTGCTAGTTGAATTTGATAGGTTGTATTTTTAAACAGAATGAATATTTTGGAAGTGAAATCTGAAAGGTGAATATAAATTATTGAATTTTTAATAATGAAAATGTGTGTGAAATATTTTTAATTGAAATATTCACAGCTTAAATATACGACCATGTTGAATTTCAGCCCATAAAAATGCAAGCCTTAAAAATACAATGCATCTAAATGCAAGCACAGCTAATGTGATGCATGTTTTTTTTTTCAATTAGTGCAATTCAACAAGCTTTTTATTTCAAAAACATTTGGCATTAAATTACTTCCATAGCTCTCTTTCAAACCTTTTGTTACATGCAAGGGTGAGTAGATTATGGCAGAATTGGTATTTTTGTAAAAACATTAATGTGTCTAATGTGTTTATTTTTTATTGTGATTTTCAGATGAGGAAATTGATGAGGACAGTTTCATGCTTCTTGATGAGCCTGCAATTGTAAACCTCATACCAAAAATTGGTCTTCGCCTGAAGTTTCTTAAGCACCACGAAGAGCTCATTAACAAGCATGGGGTACACATGTTTTAAATACACAGTGATTTAAAAAGCAAGGGTGCAGAAGGACATTTTATTACTTGAGATCGTATAAACGACATCTTTTGAAACATGAGCCATGTAGTGAGAAAGATGGGCCTAGTGCTCCTGAAGCTGAACAGCCCAGAACTATAGCTGAACATGCTGTTTTGGACCCAAATACGGATGGTCCAAATGATGATTGGGATGACCTTGGCCCTGAGGGGGTTATGAACAGGGATGCTACATTCTTGGCTTGTTTGAGGTCCAGATCATCTCAGACCTTTAGTTCTGTCAATTATGTGGTTCAGGAAACGTCCTCTTTGATACATGACATTGTGACAGATCTACAAAACAAAACAATGACAATTTTTTCAGTGATTAGGGCAGGAAGATTTTCCAGAGGTAAAAGTCCTCAGAGAAGAATTCAATATTGCCTCTGAACCATTTAAAGGCATCGAGTCTCATGTAAAGCAAATGGCATACTTCACTCAGTCAGACAACTTCATTGAGCCAATTGAAGAAGCGTTTCCTGGTGTGTTATATATGTCACAAAGGGCTTCAGACACGTAATAAGACAGGTTGCAGTTCAGGATACATTTCACAGGGTGCTACTCAGGCCTCTTTTGACAAAAATTCTTGAATGCCCAGGTGTACTCCAGTAGGGATGCACTGATCCGATATTCAGATCGGTATCGGCTCCGATACTGCCATTTTTGCCGGATCGGGTATCGGCCGGACGGGACCAATCCAAATCCGATACTGTGCGTGTACTATTCTGTGTTTGTTAAAGTTAATTGTTAAGCTCCACAAAGGGCACAGAAACATTAAAAAGCACCATAAAGTTTCTGTGCACTATATTCCAAGTATTCTGAAGCCATTCCATAGTTTAATATGAGGTACAGATAAATATTTAAATCGTTAAATTGAAGTTCACGTAAATGCCTCCCTCTGCTGCGGCTGTCAGTCATTCTCCATTCAGCATTCAGACTGCGTGTCGCGTTCGGTTACGACCAGGGTGCGATTTGTGAAAAAAACAGAGGGGGGGGGGGATGTTTTGAAAAGTTTTTTTTTTTTTGGAAAATTTGTTAAAAACCACAGTGAAGCTATATACTATTTTTAGCAGCTGTTACAGAAACATTTTTACAAAAAAAATTTGATTTAACCTTGAGATTTGAAGTATTAGATAGCTTAGATATTTGCACCACTAACTACAATGACACTAATAATTCTTAATTTCTGATAGAAATGCAAAATCAATCGGTAGTTATTAATAGAATATACAAACCTTTACATTCAATCGCATTTGGTCCCATTTATTTTTGATCACAGTGCATACACAGAATTTTTTTTTTCAAAAGTGCGCACATTTGGAGAAATAAAAGTTTACCTCAGATTTCATTAGATAGAATATAAGCCTACATTATCGAAGAGCATCATAGACTCTTTTTGGAGCTGTACCCACATCTCCATCTACGCCCCAAGCATCACTTCATGCTACACTACCCCAGGGCAATCATGAAGCTGGGACCACTGATTCACTTTTGGGCAATGCATTTTGAATCAAAACATGAATTGTTCAAGCGTGTTAGCAAAGTCACTTGCAATTTTAAGAACATATGCAAGACTTCGGCACCAAATGATGCAGTGCTACACATTCCTCTCAGGTTCTGTGTTTGCACAAAACACTGAAGTGGGTCCAGGTCATTGTGCTTTTCTTGGTACTTTGGATGGTTTCAGAGATATTCAAGGTGGTCTTGAAGGTGTTCCACCTCCGCCTGGGTTAAGGTCAGAGGCACGGAATACAGACCAGGAATGATAGTCTTTTTGTCCTATAACCAAGATGGTGAGCCTGAGTTTGGACTTGTGCGAACCATCCTGGCTATTAACACTGTGGTCAAGCTTATTGTTCAGAGGTGGGACACAGTTGGGTTTGAAAGTCATACCACTTATTACATGGCAATAAAAAGATTGTTGAAATCATGAACTCAATTTCATGATGAACTTTACACAGTTAATGAACTGAATTGAATCAACACTGAACTGACTTCAATTGAACAATGACACTGTTGCCATTGAAACAATCTGTATTGTATTTACTTTCTTTTATAGGTTGGTACCAACATGGTAGAATTTCTTAACCGGGCAGAGTCAACAAAACCCCATCCCTTTGTCATGGCCATGGGAAACAGCCAGCACATATCGCTTTGTCATCATAAATGGACAAGCCCTTGAACAAAGCACACTGCTTGCAGCGGTCGACGTATGCTTCAAAGCATTCTCTGTGTTTGACATCAACTATCCCAAGCAGTGTGCATCTACCTGGGAGTTTTTCCAGCATGTTATTGTCACGGGGCAGGCCCCTCAGGCTGCAACCACCCCTAAACCCGTACCACCCTTGGGGAGTCGGACAGCGGCCAGACAAGGACGACAGACAAGGCTTCAAGTAACACCGTATTTTATTGAATATAAAAAGGGAATCTAAAAATAATGAGTCTTCTGGGCAGGGTCGTTCCGTCCTGCGGACCCACAGAGTGCGATATAGGGGGGTGCTCTAGGGAATGGCTTCGCTATCTTCCAATGGGAAAGACGGGTCAGGGCTCACACTGGGAGGAGACTGCTGTAGGACTGTTCAGGTACGTATTTCAGGTGACGTACTCCCTTCTTCCCAAGGGGAGGATGGGTCAGGACTTACGACCGGAGGGTCTGTGATGGGACAGTTAAGGTACGTGTTTTGGATACGTACTCTTCTTCTGCAGATGACAGGCAGAAAACTGACGGCTGAGGAGCTCCACTACCAAGCAGTCCGGGATGTATTCCAATATGAAATCCTCTTGATGGGCTGGCAGACACAGAGCTTACAATAGGGGAAGTTCACTGCAAAGCAGACAGGTGAATACAGAGATACGTAATCCTCTTCTTCAGCAATGACAGACAGAGAACTTACAGCTGGAGGAGCTTCACTGCAAAGCAGTCAGGTGAGTATTCAGGTATGGCTTCCTCTTGAAGGAAGCTGGAGGAGCTTCACTGCAAAGCAGTCAGGTGAGTATTCAGGTATGGCTTCCTCTTGAAGGAAGCTGGAGGAGCTTCACTGCAAAGCAGTCAGGTGAGTATTCAGGTATAACTTCCTCTTGAAGGACTGGCAGACACAGAGCTTACAATGGGAGGAGTTCACTGCAAAGCAGGCAGGAGAATACACAGATACGTAATCCTCTTCAGTAATGACAGACAGAACTTACAGCTGGAGGAGCTTCACTGCAAAGCAATCAGGTGAGTATTCAGGTATGACTTCCTCTTGAAGGACTGGCAGACACAGAGCTCACAATGGGAGAAGTTCACTGCAAAGCAGGCAGGTGAATACACAGATACGTAATCCTCTTCTTCAGTAATGACAGACAGGGAACTTACAGATGGAGGAGCTTCACTGCAGAGCAATCAGGTGAGTATTCAAGTATAACTTCCGCTTGAAGGACTGGCAGACACAGAGCTTACAATGGGAGGAGTTCACTGCAAAGCAGGCAGGTAAATACACAGATACGTAATCCTCTTCTTCAACAATGACAGACAGGGGACTTACAACTGGAGGAGCTTCACTGCAAAGCAATCAGGTGAGTGTTCAGGTATAACTTCCTCTCGAAGGATTGGCAGACACAGAGCTTATAATGGGAGGAGTTCACTGCAAGCAGGCAGGTAAATACACAGATACGTAATCCTCTTCTTCAACAATGACAGACAGAGAACTTACAGCTTGAAGGGCTTCACTGCAGAGCAATCAGGTGAGTATTCAGGTATAACTTCCTCTCGAAGGACTAGCAGACACAGAGCTTACAATGGGAGACGTTCACTGCAAAGCAGGCAGGTAAATACACAGATACGTAATCCTTCTCTTCGACAAGGACAGACAGAGAACTTACGGCTGGAGGAGCTTCAATGCAGAGCACTCAGGTGAGTATTCAAGTATAACTTCCTCTTGAAGGACTGGCAGACACAGAGCTTACAATGGGAGGAGTTCACTGCAAAGCAGGCAGGTGAATACACAGATACATAATCCTCTTCTTCAGCAATGACAAACAGAACTTACAGCTGGAGGAGCTTCACAGCAAAGCAATCAGGTGAGTATTCAGGTATGACTTCCTCTTAAAGGACTGGCAGACACAGAGCTCACAATGGGAGAAGTTCACTGCAAAGCAGGCAGGTAAATACACAGATCCGTAATCCTCTTCTTCAACAATGACAGACACAGAGCTTACAATGGGAGGAGCTCACTGCAAAGCAGGCAGGTAAACACACAGATACATAATCCTCTTCTTACTTCTTAGAACGTGACAGAAAGCTCAGGTAAGTAGTGGACACCCGGCGGGTTTAAGTTCACACTTCACACATCAAAACAGTGCATCACATCACTTCATCACTGCAATTCAACACTCAGTGGGAAATACATATATAGATGGCCGTCGCCCATTTCTGACCTGGCATTCACGTCAGGAAGTCCCATAAACAAGGAAGAGGATGGAAATCAATTGAACTACTCACAGTCTCTCCCAAACAATCTTACTGTCCAGCGATTTCCTCCTTCCGATTGAGTCAACGTGCTCTCTCTCCCAAACTCACAATGCCGTGCCTGATTGCCAGTCCCACTTCCTCTTCTCCACTGCTCACTCTTCCTCCGAGATTCACAGTCCCCAAACAAAAGAAACAAAAAAACGCCCCTTTTAGTGCATCCTCTCTCCTTTTATCCTACCCTAAGGGCAACGTGTCCCAATGTGCACCGCTGCCGGCAATCTTCACTAATCACCCCATTCGCGGGGATTTTTCGCTAAACCGGAACTAGCCTGGTGTTCCGTTGTTATTGGTCCGGCGGGAGGCAATCGCGGCGAACATTAGTTCCGCCTTGACAGTTGGAATTTTTGTCACCTCGTGACATTATCTTCCAAATGGAGGGCAAGGAATCTTCAGCAATTTGGTTTCTTCGCACGTCCTTGTTTGCTGAAGAGTAACTATTATCCTTTTCCCCCCTTCTTTTTGGTTTTGTAAATTTCAATGTCAATTTTACTGTGTACATACTGTAAAATACAATTTTGCAATCTGTGAATTTCATGTATGAATTACATGTATAAATGTCATTGGTCAGGACTAATTTTATTTCTTAAAACTGTATTTGACTATATTTAATACTTGATGTAAATGTTAGCATATTTAAATGATTTTGCATGTGCTGACTTTAACTAAAATTTAATTGACGGTCAATTTCACTGTGAATTTAAGCAGTTGTATAAACATGTTAATGCATAAATGTCAGTGTTTAGATTTATTTCTTTATTTATTTATTAAAACTACAATATTTGATGTCAGTTTTAGCACTTTAAATGATTGTTGCATTTACATTTAAGTGTAATTGGCATTGTTGCCATTTTAACACATTTGTAAATGTCAGTTGACAAGCATTAAAAATTCTTATTTTATGTCTAAACATGTATTCTTCATTATTTGTTTATTCATGATTGTCTAGTTATACAGGAAAGCACAGGAGAAATTATAAGAATAACCCAGAATAGCAAATCCATTAATTGTAAAAAAAAATGAATACATTTTGGGTTTTCTCAACAACCCAGCCTGCTGGGTTAAAATGTTGCTGGGTTAATTTAACCCAGCATGTGTTCTGTCCAATATTTACCCAGCGCTGGGTTGCCAAATGGGTTGTTTTTAACCCAGCAACTTTTAGAGTGCAGGAAGGTACCAGAAGCCCTCCAAGAAATGTTGAGATCTGAATTGCAATCTTTGATCGAGAAAGGAATAATAAGAGAAATAGAAGAGCCAACAGAGTGGGTAAATGCTCTGGTAATTGTGGAAAAGAAAACGTCTCGGGTTACGAGTGTAACCCTTGTTCCCTGAGTAAGGGAACGAGACGCTACGTCGGATGACGTCAAGTCAAGTCAAATTTATTTATATAGCGCTTTTACAATTGGTAATTGTTTCAAAGCAGCTTTACATATTAGAAGCACATAAAAAAGGGAAGTGGTTAAAAATAAGCTGTACAAACAAGTGTGGTAATATGTAACATATACAAGATGGTGCTACATTAAGCCAATGTCGGCTGACTCCCAGGGGTGGAAAAAACCCCCTAGGAGAAAAACCCAGCGTGCTAACACTGGGAAAAAAGTCCTAGGAGGGAAAAAACCCCTTGGAAGATATATATATAATATATGTAAATGGATATGGAGATCAAAATCTAAATTATACATTTTATTATAGAGATTAAAAATAGATTATATATAAATATATGTAAGCGGATACGGGGATTAAAAATCAGAATTATAGATGCAGCCAGAACTGGATCTGTAGGCCCATTGTCTCCTGGGCTACATTGTAGGCAGGTCCAGACACAGGTTCTCCATCTGATCTGGATACGGCCTGGATCCAGTACCCGGCAAACCTCAGGATAAGCAGAGAGACAGATATTAGCGTAGATGCCATTCTTATTCTGATGTACAGGTATATCTAGTGTTATAGGAAATGTTCTCAGTTCCGGCCGACCTAATTATTGCAGCGTAACAATCCTTTAACGGATTTGAAAAATGTTAATGTATTGATAATGTGTTATGTGTATGCAAGAGCAAAGAGATGTGTTTTTAGTCTAGATTTAAACTGACAGAGTGTGTCTGCTTCCCGAACAATGCTAGGAAGATTGTTCCAGAGTTTAGGTGCTAAATAGGAAAAGGATCTGCCGCCTTCAGTTGATTTTGATATTCTGGGTATTATCAACTGGCCTGAATTCTGAGATCGCAATAGACGTGAAGGACTATAATGCATTAAGAGCTCACTTAGGTACTGGGGAGCTAAACCATTTAGAGCTTTATAAGTAAGTAGCAAGATTTTAAAATCTATACGATGTTTAATAGGGAGCCAATGTAATGTTGACAGAACTGGGCTAATATGGTCATACTTTCTGGTTCTAGTAAGAACTCTAGCTGCCGCATTTTGGACCAACTGTAGTCTGTTTAAAAGCCGAGCAGAACAACCACCCAGTAGAGCGTTACAATAATCTAGTCTTGAGGTCATGAATGCATGAACCAACTGTTCCGCATTTGTCATTGAGAGCATATGTCGTAATTTAGATATATTTTTTAGATGGAAGAATGCGGTTTTACAGATACTAGAAACATGACTTTCAAATGAAAGATTGGTATCAAAGAGCACACCCAGGTTCCTAACTGAGGACGAAGGTTTAATGGAGCACCCGTCAAGTGTTAGAGAGTATTCAAGGTTTTTTCGTGAGGAAGTTTTTGGTCCAAAGATTAGGATATCAGTTTTTTCTGAATTTAATAATAAGAAATTTCTTGTCATCCAGTTTTTAATGTCAGCTATGCATTCTGTTAGTTTTGTGAATTTGTAGGTTTCGTCAGGGCGCGAGGAAATATAGAGCTGAGTATCGTCAGCGTAGCAATGAAAACTAACACCATGCTTCCTAATTATCTGTCCTAAGGGTAGCATGTACAGAGTGAAAAGCAACGGTCCTAGTACTGAGCCTTGTGGTACTCCATATTGAACCTGTGATCGATACGACATCTCTTCATTTACTACTACAGACTGATAACGGTCAGATAAGTACGATTTGAACCATGCCAAAGCAGTTCCACTAATGCCAATATAGTTTTCAAGTCTTTTTAAAAGAATGTTGTGATCGATAGTGTCAAAAGCAGCACTGAGATCTAATAACACTAATAGAGAAATACAGCCACGATCGGATGATAGGAGTAGATCGTTTGTAACTCTAACGAGAGCAGTCTCAGTACTATGGTATGGTCTAAATCCTGACTGGAAATCCTCACAGATTCCATTTCTTTCTAAAAGGAGCACAGTTGTGTTGAAACTGCCTTTTCTAGTATCTTTGACAGAAAAGGTAGATTCGAGATTGGCCTGTAATTTACTAAATCTCTCGGATCTAGTTGAGGTTTTTTAATAAGAGGTTTAATAATAGCCTGCTTAAAGGTTTTTGGCACGTATCCTAGTGTTAACGATGAATTAATTATATCAAGAAGTGGACCTACGACCTCTGGAAGCATTTCTTTCAGTAGTTTAGTCGGAATTGGGTCTAACATACATGTCGTTGATTTTGATGATTTGATAAGTTTAGATAATTCTTCCTTTCCTATAGCGGCGAATGATTCTAGTTTTACCTCAGGGACACTACAGTGCACTGTCTGAAGCGAAACTGTAGACGGTTGCATGTTTTTAATTTTCTCTCTAATATTATCAATCTTGCAAGTAAAGAAGTTCATAAAGTCATTACTGCTGTGCTCTATGGAAACGTCAGCAGTTGAATCTCTGTTTCTAGTTAATTTAGCCACTGTGTCAAATAAATACCTAGGATTATGTTTGTTTTCTATTAAGAGATTTGAAAAATAAGTAGATCTAGCATTTCTTATAGCCGTTCTATACTCAATCATATTTTCTTTCCACGAAAGGCGAAAAACTTCTAGTTTTGTTTTCTTCCAACTACGTTCAGCTTTTCTCACAGCTCGTTTTAGAGCCCGAGTGTGCTCGTCATACCACGGCGTTGGATTAGTTTCCTTAATCTTCTTTAGACGTAAAGGAGCGACTGCATCTAATGTGCTGGAAAAGAGAGAGCCAATAGTTTCTGTTGCAGCATCGAGTTCTTCTAAGTTATCAGGTATACTAAGGCGATGAAACTGCTCGGGGAGATTATTTACGAAGTAATCTTTAGTGGTAGACGTGATGGTTCTACAATATTTATGGCTGGGTGGTGGTTTTGTAGCCTTGGCTAATTGTATTATACACGAAACTAAATAATGATCTGAAATATCATCGCTCTGCTGTAGAATTTCAACAGCATCAATATCAATTCCATGCGACAGTATTAGATCTAGGGTATGATTACGATAATGAGTGGGTCCTGACACGTGTTGTCTAACTCCAATAGAGTTTAAAATGTCTGCAAATGCCAATCCAAATGCGTCTTTGTTATTATCTACATGGATATTAAAATCACCAACAACAAGGACTTTATCCGCAGCTAGTACTAACTCTGATAGAAAATCAGCAAATTCTTTGATAAAGTCAGTATGGTGCCCTGGTGGCCTGTATACAGTAGCCAGCACAAATGTCAACTTACATAATGTTACATAAAGCACCATCACTTCAAAGGAATTATATTTGAAATTCTTTTGAATGATTCTGAATATATTACTATAAATTACAGCAACACCTCCCCCTTTGCCTTTCTGTCGAGGATTGTGTCGATAATCATAACCTTGAGGACTAGATTCATTTAAAGTAATGTAATCGTCTGGTTTTAGCCAGGTTTCTGTCAAACACAGCAAGTCTAGTTTATTGTCTGTGATAATTTCATTTACAATAAGTGCTTTTGAAGAAATAGATCTAATATTCAGTAACCCAAGCTTTATCATTTGTTTATCTGATTTATCTGTGATTTTCATTTTTTGAACATCAATTAAATTTTTACCCTTAAAAGGTTTCGGAAATTTTTTGTATTTACTAGTTCGAGGTACAGACACAGTCTCTATGTGATAATATCTAGGTGAAAGTGTTTCTATGTGCTGTGAATTATCTGAGTTCTGTGACGTGAGGCGGCTAGCAGACGGTCGGTTTAGCCAGTTTGTCTGCGTCCTGATCTGGGCCCTGGTTTGTCATGTTTCAGCTCTAAGACTATTTGCCAAATTTCTAGATAGAAGAGCAGCACCATCCCGGGAGGGATGAATACCATCTCTTTTCAACAGATCAGGTCTGCCCCAAAAGCTTTTCCAATTGTCTATGAAACCTATGTTATTCTGCGGACACCACTTAGACAGCCAGCCATTGAGTGATGATAACCTGCTAACTATCTCATCACTCCGACGAACAGGAAGAGGGCCAGAACAAATTACTTCTGCTGACATTGAATTTGCGAGTTCACACACCTCTTTAATGTTAATTTTAGTGATCTCCGACTGGCGAAGTCGAACATCATTTGTGCCGACGTGGATAATGATTTTAGAATATTTACGTTTAGCATTAGCCAGCACTTTTAAATTTGCTTTGATGTCAGGTGCTCTGGCCCCCGGCAAAACATGTGACTATGGTGGCTGGTGTCTCTATTTTCACGTTCCGTGTAATAGAATCGCCAATAACTAGGGCACTTTCAACAGGATTCTCAGTGGGTGCGTCACTGAGTGGGGAGAACCTGTTTGATGTTCTAATCGGAACGGAAGAGTGGTGTTTGTTCTTGCCATTATGCCGCCTCACAGTCACCCAGTTAGCCTGCTGCGTGGCTTCTACAACCGGAACCGAATGTGCAGTGTTTACTAGGCTAGTCGCATCCAAAGCAGTATCTAAGGCCCTTTCATTCTCACTATCCTCAATTAAAGTTTGGATGCGTGTCTCTAATTCTGAGATTCTCTCTGTCAGCCTGACAATATCCCTGCATTTATCACATGTGTAAGTCTCACTGCTGACAGAAAGAGCTAAGCTGTACATGTTGCATTTAATACACATGATAATCGTCGGACATGACTGACCGTGTGTTTGATGAACGCCGTCCGAAAAACTGCAACGCACACGGGACTCGCTGGCTGGATGTCTCGGTCGCTTGCCGGTGCCTGGGGCGAGGGTGATGTGCGGGACGCTGTACCTCGCGGTGGATCGATGAATGCCGGGCAGCAACGTCTCCACAGCTTCCCGATCTGGCGAGGACAGATCAGAATAACATACATCGGATAAATCCGCCATTTAATCGACAAGGAAGGTTGGTTTAGAGGAAAAAAGAAAGTAGACGGTAGCTAGCAGGCTAGCGGGCTATGGCTAACACTAGGTGATTACGCTGGTGGATTGCTAGTAATAAATCGTTCCGTTTAGTAATACTATGCAATAGGTTAAGTAATCTAGTGAAAAATAAGAAAGTTATATTATGTGAATAGGAATAAAGAGAAGGATTTAGGATAAACTCCACGAAGCTCCGAGCGTAGGTCAGACAGCAGGCAGCAGCGTTGAGCGTCGAGCAGTCGAGCAGTCGAGCGTTGAGCGACGTGATGGGAACCCTCTGTATTTTGTGTTCGTGAAGCACCTCTGTATCCAACCAATGAAAAGACGCGACGTCAGAGGCGGGTGACGTCACGGATCAGGAAGCTATAAAGCACACCTGAACACAAAGCACGCCAGCTTCTGTAGGTTGTCTGAAGCAAGCGCACCAGGTATGCAGGAGATACGGCCATGTGACGTAGCGTCTCGTTCCCTTACTCAGGGAACAAGGGTTACACTCGTAACCCGATACGTTCCCTTTCGTGGGAACTATCGACGCTACGTCGGATGACGTGATGGGAACGCAATCCCAACTACGCCGTCTCTCCAAGTGCCTGGCTGCTATCTTGTAGCACCCTGGCCCCCGGAGTGATATTAAGGTGAAGATTGTAAAATCTGATAAAGGTGTGCTGGGATGACCATCCAGCCGCACCACAAATGTCGTCCATAGAGACACCAGATAGAAGAGCTCTGGACGCGGCCATACCTCTCGTGGAGTGAGCCCGCACCATCAAAGGACATGGGCGCCCCACCGTCTCATACGCAAGTGAGATGGCCTCGACCACCCACTTGCTCATCCGCTTTTTAGATGCTGGGCCCCCCTTCTTAGGGGACCCATAACATACAAACAATTGTTCTGTTTTTCTCCACAGGGCAGCTCTGTGAACATACGCATCTAATGCTCTTACAGGGCAAAGCAGATTCTTCCTTTCCTGATCCAAATTTGCAAAAGGAGGCGGGCAGAAAGCCTCAAGTACAATGGGACCTGGGACCCTCGTTGGAACCTTTGGAACATAGCCCGGCCTGGTGTGCAGAAAGGCTTTCACCATACCAGGCGCAAACTCAAGACAAGATGGAGCGACTGACAGCACTTGTAAATCACCAATTCTCTTCAAAGAAGAGACGGCCAAGAGAAAGATAGTTTTAAGTGTCAAGAACTTGTCTGACACCTCCTCTATTGGCTCGAAGGGAGCCTCAGCCAGCCCTTGGAGCACAATACTGAGGTCCCAGGTCGGGGTCTTTGTGCGCACCACAGGCCTCAACCTGAGCCCCCTACAGGAATATGATGAGCCGAAATAGCGGCCACATATACTTTCAGCGTGGAAGGGGTTAAACCTTCCGAGAACTTTTTCTGAAGGAACCGAAGCACGTCTGAGACTGAAGAATGGACCGGGTCCAAATTATGCTGTTCACACCACACAGAGAACAATTTCCATTTGTATAAGTACAACTTCCTCGTGGAGGGAGACCAGTTCCTATGAGCCTTGCCCCCTCAGGGGCCAGGCCCACAGTTTCCACATTTCTGGGCGGGGATGGAGAATCGTGCCGCCCACTTGAGACAGGAGATCCTGCCTGAGGGGAAGCTCTAAGGGAGAGCCGTGCAGTAGAGACATTATGTCCGAAAACCATATTCTGGTCGGCAAGTAAGGGGCCACCGATATTAGGTCGACCTTCTCCTGGCGAACCTTTTCCAGAACTCCTGGGAGCATTGAGACTGGGGGGAATGCATACAGACGTAGCCTCGGCCACGTCTGTAGCATGGCATAGAGCCCTAGAGGTGCTGGGTGCTGAAGTGAGTACCACAGAGGGCACTGAGCTGACTCCTCTGTGGCAAAAAGATCGACTTGAGCTCGACCAAAAGTTTTCCATATCAACTCCACCACCTCGGTGTGGAGTTTCCATTCCCCCGGTCTCGCGCCCTGCCTCGACAGGGCGTCCGCTCCCACATTCAACCGCCCGGGGATGTAAGCTGCTCTCAGCGAGAGGAGCTTTCCCTGGGACCAGAGGAGGATGCGACTGGCCAACTTTGATAATGGGCGAGACCGCAAACCCCCCTGATGGTTGATATACGAGACCACCGTAGTGTTGTCCGTACGGACCAGCACATGATGGTCTCTCAGGTCGGGGAGGAAGTGTTTTAGTGCAAGGAACACCGCCATCATCTCCAGCCGATTTATGTGCCAGGAGCGCTGATGGTCCTCCCACAGACCCTGAGCTGAGCGGCCACTCATGACCGCTCCCCAGCCCGTGAGGGAAGCATCTGTCGTAAGCATTACACGACGACCAGAAGTCCCCAGCACGGGTCCCTGGGTTAGGAACCAAGGCTTCTTCCACATGACCAGAGCATGAAGGCATCGCCGCGTGACTTTGATCATGCGAAAAGGATTTCCCCTCGGGGAAAACCCCTTGGTCCTGAGCCACCACTGTAGGGGTCTCATGTGCAGAAGGCCAAAAGTAATAACGTTGGACGCAGCTGCCATCAGACCCACCAGTCTCTGAAACTGTTTTACAGTGAGTGACTGGCCTAACTTCACCCCTTTCACGGCCCCGAGAATGGAACTCACACGAGCAGGGGACAACTGCGCCTGCATCGTGGTGGAATCCCAGATTACACCTAAGTAGTTTGCAACCTGACTCGGGACCAGCACACTCTTTTTGGCGTTGAGCCTCAGCCCAAGCCTCTTCATGTGCGACAGAACAACATCTCGATGTTGAACTGCCAATTGTTCTGTTTGAGCTAATATCAACCAATCGTCGATATAGTTCAGCACGCGGATGCCCTGGAGTCTCAGCGGAGCCAGCGCTGCATCCACGCACTTCGTGAACGTGCCGGGTGAGAGGGATAGGCCGAACGGAAGAACCCTGTATTGGTAAGCTTCGCCCCCGAAAGCAAACCTGAGGAGCTTCCTGTGTGAAGGATGGATGGATACATGAAAGTATGCGTCTTTCAGATCTATCGCTACAAACCAGTCCTCGGACCTGATCTGAGGGATGATCTGTCTGAGTGTAAGCATTTTGAACTTCAGCTTCTTTACGGATCGATTTAGCACACGTAAATCTATGATCGGACGCAACCCTCCATCCTTTTTCGGAACAATGAAGTAGCGGCTGTAAAAGCCCGACATTTTGCTGGGAGGGGAAACCCTTTCTATAGCCCCTTTTTGCAAAAGTGTCGTTACTTCTTGCTCCATCACCAGAGACTGCTCTGGGGTTACCACCGTAGGAAGTACCCCGTTGAACCTGGGCGGTCGTGAACCGAACTGAATTCTGTAGCCCTGTTCTATCATGAGCAGCACCCACTTCGAAACATTCGGGAGATTCTTCCACTCTTCCAAATATTCTACTAAGGGAACCAGTCTCTCGAGACTGGTCTCTGGTGTTTTTTGAGCACTTGGCTCGTCCATCTGATGCGGCGCACCGGCAGACAGGCGAATCACGTGCTGGCCGACCCCCCTCGGAGGATCGGTGGAGACTGCTGCGCCCTGACTCACACTTGGTGGCAGGGTTGGCAGAACGGTCCCCTGAGGGCACCGAGGAGGACCCGATATCCGAATCCTCCCGGAGGGGGCTGCCCTCGAGAAATCCTGCGACACTAGTGTCAGGACTTCTTCTTTGAAGCCTTCCGAGAGATAATGACGGTCCTCAGATCCGCCCTACCTCCGGAAGGCTTCGCCTGTGCCGCCCGTCCCGGTCCCCAGGCACTGTGTGGGGGAGTACGGGAGGCGACACTGGCTTTTTGTTGCGCTCTGTGCGCGGATGTTGCTGAGGAGCTGGCTGTCGGCCGAGGCTGCTCCCACCCAGCAGCCTCGGGGGGATGAGCGCGGCGGGGAATGATTTTAGAAAACGCCGCCGTTTGTTTGCGTGACTCCTGGAACCTGTCGACGACTGTTGACATTGCGTCGCCGAACAGGCCACCAGGAGACAGCGGCGCGTCCATGAGCGTGTTTTTGTCACGTTCTTTAATGTCGGACAGATTCAACCATAGGTGCCTCTCCGTGGCCACCAGGGCTGCCATAGAATGGCCAATGGATTTGGCCGTTTCCTTGGTGGCCCGGAGAGCTAAATCTGTGGCTTTGCGCAGCTCGTGAATCGCCTCGAAGGACGCTTCCCCGCTCTGACCCGCATGCCGCCGCCTGACCTGCTGCCGAGTAAGCCTTGCCCACCAAGCTGGATGTAGTTTTCAGAGGCTTGGTGGGCAGTGCCGGGGTCTTAAGGGACGACGCGGTCTCGGGCAAGAGATAGCTCGCAAGCGTCTCCTCTACCCGAGGCATCGCCCCATAGCCATGATTTTTTAGGCCAACAATATTGCTGTACAGCGATGTCTGCGGGCTGTACAGCCGATACTGCACGGGTCTCTTCCACGACCTCGACACCTCGGCATGGAGGTCGGGAAAGAATGGGAGACCCCGGCGCTGAGGCAGTGACCGAGGGGGAAGAAAGCGTTCATCCAGTTTGCTTTTAACTCTGGACTCGGCTTTCTCCACAGGCCATTCGATGTTTAACTTTTCAACAGCCCTGGTCACTACCTCTAATAGCTCCTCATAAGCTGGTAAAGTTGATGGCGGTACATCATCGACACTCTCTACATCAACCTCCTCGGAGGAAGATATATTGAGCATCGGTGTCTCTCTTCGGGGGGAAGAAACCGTTACGCGTGCTTCCGCCGCCAAAGGAGAGACACTGGGTCTAGCGGGTAAGGGAAGCGATAAGGCAGAGCCCGTCTCTTCCCCCTCCGCTAGATCCATCTGTGAACCCCACGAGTGCAGCCTGCGCTGTGCCTCAGCAGCAGCGGGACCGGACCCGCGGGGAACACTCGCCTCGGCGCCCTCCTCGAAGAGCGCTCGACGCGATCGCAGCACTCTGAGGGTGAGCCGCTCACAGTGCACACAGACGGCTCCCTCGAGAGCCGCCTGTGCGTGCTCAACCCCCAGGCATTTAACACACATATCGTGTGTATCCCCAGCCACAATGAAGCGTGGGCAGGGAGGAACACACTTTCTGAACTGCTGCTTTTCCGCCATAATATATATGTCTTTTTATATTGTGCTTTGAAACTCTTGTCCTCGGACGAAGAGATCACTGTGTGAATGTATCAGACAGACAACAATAAATAAGACAAACAAGATACAGAGAGCGCTTGCTGAAGACAACAGAAGCTGGCGTGCTTTGTGTTCAGGTGTGCTTTATAGCTTCCTGATCCGTGACGTCACCCGCCTCTGACGTCGCGTCTTTTCATTGGTTGGATACAGAGGTGCTTCACGAACACAAAATACAGAGGGTTCCCATCATGTCATCCGACGTAGCGTCGATAGTTCCCACGAAAGGGAAACTGAGATCTCAGACTTTGCATAGATCCAAGAGATTTAAATAAGTGGATCAAAAGAGAGCACTAGAAGCTGCCAACAAAGACTGACATAACAAGTGTAATGACAGGTGCACGTTATTTCTCTTAACTCGATGTATCGTCAGGTGTCTACCAAATTGTCCTGGATGAAGAAAGCGCTAAGCTTCAGTACACCATTTGTGCAGCACTGTTCCTTCCCTTACCTTTTGCTATCTGTTCGGCATCAGAGGTATTTCACAGAACAGTGCAACAGCTGTTTGATGGGATGGAAGGTGTGGGAGCATGACAAAAGACTCTGTGATTTGTTAAATCAAGCACAAAAGTCAGGACTGAAACTAGACAGACAAAAGTGTGAGTTTGGAGTGACAGAGATCACTTACCTCAGAGATAAGTTGATGCGCCACCACGTGTCCAGCGTCTTCTGTTACGCTTTCAGAAATACCATCTGACATTTGAGTAACTCCAGGTAAACTACTCATAGTGACCGATGCTTTAACAGAGCCAGTCTGCGTCACACCGATAAAAGCAGCACAGAAAATGATGTTCAAATTCATGTGGATTGTGTCGTGAGCCAGATACCCGTGTCAAGACACAAGTGGGTTGAGTTTGCAGACGCAACAGCAAGAGATCATGCCTAGATCTTATGAAGTGCTCACAGAGAATGGTAATACTCTTCGCAGAAACAGGAGGGATTTGTTGAAATTCCAAACATGGAATTCAGTGAGGATGTTGAGATCAGTTTCAAAAGAACAAAGCAATGAGAGTGATGTTGGGCAGAAGAGTACCTCAAAGAAAACTCCTACAGATATCACACCATCATTATCTCAGAATGCAGAAAAAGCTGTGAGGCCAAGGAGATGAATTATTAAGCCCAGAAGACTCATTAAGGAGTGTTGAATGTTGTTATGTGTATGCAAAAAAAAAAAAAAAAGAAGAAGAAGAAGAGGGGGAACAAATAATAAAGCGTATGTGACACATTGTTAAAAGTAAAGAATAAAAAAAAAAGAAGACATGTTGAAAGAAGTTTTATTTAATTTACTAGTTGATTGTTACATGGAAACATAAAAAAAAAAAGAAAAAAGGGAGATGTACTGATGAGTGCCACTAGGGGGCAGTAATGATTTAGTAATGCAAGTGCAACTGTTCAAGTGAATAAAGCTGCACATGGGTGTGGAAACTATGCATGAGTGTCAGTGGTCTGTGCACAAGATAGATGAAACAGTGTATTGGTCAATCTCAGGCAAATTTATTTAATCTTTTACAAGGTTTCTAAGCAGAAGATGGAAGCATGTTTTCTCAGTCCTGTTACCAAAACTCATGTGCCATTTAAAAGTCAATTAATTCCTTTGTATTCACCTCAAGAAAGTAATTATTATAAAGAAATGGTTGGTTATATGTTCAAATAATTGATAATTGTGACTATCAAATCACTTTATATTAAGGCAAGATGCATTTTAATAAAAACCTCAAAGCCATTGTTTCATTTAAAAGAAGACAGAAGCCTCAAGTTTATAATTTTTTTGAATTATTTAATTTATTTAACAACTGAATAAATAATGGCCAAACAAAATTGATAAAAACAGTGGTTTAACTTTATTTTTTTAGTAAAAGGAATGTACACTGGGTAACAGGTAGGGCTGGGTATCGTTCAAAAATTTTCAATACCGAGACGATACCGATACCTTGACTTCGATACCGATACCTGAACGATACCAGATTTATAAAATCTGATTTAACAAGATTACATTACCTCAAAAAATCTTTGGTTTTATATTTTAACTTTGTTGACTTTTTTTCAGACTCAAAGACTCTTCTTTTTACTCCCCTCGAGTTGAATCAAAGGCTCAGGTCGTTCTTGATTTTAACAGACATTTATTTGGACACGAGTCTTCAACATGTCAACATTTTAGTCTTGCAGCCCTTTTATGTCCCAACAATGCCGTCAGAACTATGAAAGGAAATACGTAAAACTTAAATTAACCCTCTGAAAGTGGTGTTTTACACATAATAATAAACGAAAAATACATACAAAACGAATAAATAAAGTGCACATTCAACACATAAGAAAATACACTTAATTGACTAATTATACATTAACATATGATCACATAACACACGTTCACATACGGCAAAGCAATTAACACGATAAAATATACCTCACTGGCCTCTCTAACTCAAGAGGAATAAATTTGGAGGGTTACAGTTTCTTCTTCTTCTTAAACAAAAAGACCATATAACTTCTTAGCACTTCTTGCAAGTGTAACTCTTACAGACATGTTACGAGTGCAGCACCTTGTGTGGCTCTTCTACATGTAGTGCACCAGAAAAAATATCCTGATAGCAGCAATTAAATAATTCCCTAGCGGAACAAAAAGGAAATATGTTCCCCCCTTTTTCTATGGGTTTAGCTGAATGATATGAAACTAATTGACATGTATTAAACAAAATTATATTACTTATTTATTCTAATGATTATTCTGAAGATTTTAACTATTTATTGACCCTTTTAACTATAAAGTACATATTATGAACTGAAATATATGAGAGTTGCCTCTGACAGCAGCTACACATCTCCTGAGCCACTGCAGGGAATAAAAAAACACAAATTAACAAAATTTACCCAACACAATAAATCAGTGCAAATAGTTTTAATAA
Source organism: Ancherythroculter nigrocauda (assembly GCA_036281575.1). Lineage (NCBI taxonomy): Eukaryota > Metazoa > Chordata > Actinopteri > Cypriniformes > Xenocyprididae > Ancherythroculter > Ancherythroculter nigrocauda. The sequence continues at coordinate 224,716 of VTFQ01000571.1, read as the reverse complement.
AGTTTAGTTTTTAGTGCAAAATTCAGTATGTGAGGCTCACTGCAGATCTTTTTATATCACTCAGCAATTGTTTTTCTTCAAAAAAATAAATAAATTATTATTAACGATATAAATAGAAAATTTTATACATTTTAATGATAAATTCATTAATTTGGTGCACTTTGAGAGTTCAAAATAAAGAGCTCCCATGTTCACTGTGCAACTTGAACAAATATAAAGTCTGTGAATCCACCCGCCAACCGTCCAATGATATTCTCTGATTTATCAGATTATCATCTGATCATCACATTACAATTATTAAAATTCTCAGTGTTAAGCATGATGATATGGTAACTTATCACACAGGCTGCTTATAAATGAACATTTCTTTAAAATTAAAGTTCTTATTTGGCTTAGTTTCATTTCATTAACAGCCTAAAAACAGGCTTTACTCCCTTAAACATTAAATTGTCACTGTTTCCTTATATCATTGCTGGATATATAATTATATAATTTCTGTTTGTTAAGCTTGTGTATATTTTTAGTTAAAGCTGTTAAAGTTATAAAGCAATATATCTGTGTTTTCTATAATGACCACTAGGAGGTGCTCTAGGCACATGTTTTCCTTGATTTTCTCCGAAGAGAAATTCGTTCAGTTCAAAGCGAAAGTAAGAGTGATGCACATTCGTTGCGTCTTACTGTGAAAGTTCTGTGTCTTTATTAAAATCAACACATTAATGATTCATCTCTCATCCACCCGCAATTAATGTAATTTTTTTATTACTTTGCCCGACCCGCGGATTATCCGCAGTATGGCAGTATCAGGAGGAAGCTGATATCCCTTTTCCAGCAGAATTGTTCGCGTTCTGGAACCAGAGCCTGTGCTCGTGCAGGCGAACAAGCCCGTCACGAACCGGTCGCGTGTTTCCATAGACTTGAGGGACGAACGCTGATGTAAAGCTGCTGTGTGTTGTACCTGTCCACAACTAGTCTAAAAAACATTGTGTGTCCCGCTATTTCTATGTCGCAGCGCGACACTTCTGTTTTCTGTTAACAGAATCTGTATTCAACTGTATTCAATATCTTTATTCAAGTATTCAATATAAATATTCCACATTTCCACAAACCATGGTAATTTACTACAGTTTATTAATGGTAAAAGTTTGTGTTAGTGTGGTGATTTTGGGATTTAAAAGTCTTATTTTCATTCATGGCACGTTTCTCCTGTTTTCCTCATCAGTCTTGTTGGGAATGTTGAGGCAGTTTCATTCGATTTAAAACTAGTTTAATCATCAAGGGATTTGTAGATTGTAAACGAGAGGTGTGTGTCGAATTGAAACGCTTCTCACTAGATGTCGCAATGTTGTTTAATAATGGTGACCGGGAATAAACGCGGCTCTGGGCTGTGCTGTGTAGTTCAAAGTGAAACGCCTAAAAACAGCGCTATTTGTTCTGTATTTGTTGTTACTGATCGAGAAATCTCCTCAGATGATTCAGAGACAGAGTAGTCTGAACGAATCCAAATCTTTTCAGATCGTTATGCAAGCGGGAAAAGAATCGAGACACTACAGTGCACTGTCTGACGCGATCTGTATAACCACTGTCAGCAGTAATACATATCTGAAATACAGGAGGGGCCCACCAACTATTACAGTTTTTTTCAGTTGCTAACATGCTTTTGTCCATTCTGTAGTCACATTTTCAAAACTCTAAACACATTTAGCAGAACATCCGTCTGTTGTGACCATACCATTAACACAATTCATGTCGTTTTCACACAAAATGCAATAAATTAACACATTTCTTAAATGCTTAAATTTTCTTTTCATGTAAGCTTACCTCATATCAAAATCATGGATCTTTCTCATCTTATTTGCAAATACTTAAACACAGCAAGTCTAATGTTCCAAACCATAAATAAAGTATAAAGACTCTACGTCTGCAGCTCAAAAGTATTGAAAAGTATTGAAAAAAAACCTTTAAAAAATATTCAAAAAGCTGCATTTTTTTTAAAATTACTAATCACTGAGAAATAGCTGATTCCAATCTCAATCAGAGACATAGCCAGGTGTTGAAGACTTTCTATTACATGAACAATGTGCGCACTTTTGGACTTAAAGTTTGTATGTTTATGCACTGTGATGGGACCAAACGCGATTGAATGTAAAGGTTTGTGTCTCGTTATTCTATTAATAATACCGATTGATTTTGCATTTCTATCAGAAATTAAGAATTATTAGTGTCACTAGTGGTGCAAATATCTAAGCTACCTAATACTTCAAATCTCAAGGTTAAATCAGAAGTTTTTTGTAAAAATGTTTCTGTAACAGCCGCCAAAAATAGCTCTACTGTGGTTTTTAACAAATTTTCAAAAAAAAAAAAAAAAAAAAAACTTTTGTTTTAGGCAATACGCTGAGATTATTTAATTAATATTAAGTATTGGCCAGCTAATGGATGGCAGAGAGAATGGTTTTTTGAACAACCCATTAATATAGATTCAGTGACCAATTAATATAGACAGCCACTTGATTTTATTCCTGAATGAATCGATTGACTGCTGAAGACCTCTGTGTGTGGTGCCTTGAGTGGCATGAGATGTATCTGGTGTCTCTGTAGAATTAATAGTGAAAACAAAATCACTGTTAAAACAACACAGAACTGTTTCAGTGTTTGAATTTATACATGAAACTCATTTTAATCCAACTTCATTGAACTTGGTATGTGCATTTCCTGCACGAAAATAAAATAAACCAGACATATATATGTGGCATGACATTGGATGGTGGTCTTTGGTGGCAGGTGATGTCACCAACTGTTCTAATCCATTGATGATCAGTCTACTATCTTTGGCTGCTCTTTAATATCAAACTTAAAATTTCAAATACTAGTGAAATTTGTTGTTTCTTTTATCTGCTCAGGCTTACCATCAGCTGCCCATTCCTTCACATCAGAGAGCCACTGTGACACCATTTCATCTGTGCAGTGTAGCTCTGTTTTGAGTGCAGCTAGCCTTGCAGTCTCATCCTGGAGTCTCTGACAAGTCTGATAAACAGTGTTAATAATACAATAATTAGGATTAAAACTTGCCAAGTGCACACAACAAAAGGACACACAAAACAATTAATAGTAGACTTACCTTCACATATCTTGTGGAAAGTGCCTGATGTAGAGAGAGACTTTTTTTGTGGTTCCACCCCATTGCATGCAAAGTAACCATGTCCACCCGTGCTGATGAAAGCAAATAATGAGGTTATGATGCTTAATCTAATAAAAGTATGTGGGAATTTTGCAAACACTCTGATCACCTGCTTTGGACATATATTTGGTAGTCAGGGCACAACGTGACAGGTAGCTGTTCACCTGCTCCACCTCCTCTCCGGCTGTTGTTCCTGCTCCTTCCTGGTTCCTACCACTCCATTTAATCTGTTAGTAAAGGGTGGAAGAAATTCAAATTCAAGTCAGTTTTATTTATATATCCCAATATCACAAATTGCCTCAAAGGGCTCTACAATCTGTACAAGAAATTGTTAAGCAAAAAGGCTACCTAGTATAGTAGCCTTTTCATTTCATATTAATGTGCTTGTAAACATTACAAATGTACATATGATGCAAGTATATTCTACATACCTCACACTTTGTAGCATGGGCTCGAGCATGCATTATGCTGAGGAAGGGTTTCATCTCGGTGAGCTCCTGAAGGGCAGGAAGGACTCGAGCAGCTTTCTCCAAGTATGGCCAATATTTGCAAGCCACATCCATAGCAAAGAATTTTGCCTTGGCTGGCATGAGCTCCTTCTGAAGAAACAGGGGGTAGGCAAATATCTCCCCTCTGTACATATTAAGGGCTTTCAGAAGGAACCCATGGCGACACACAGCAACCTCCATCCCCTCTTCATCCAATTTGGAAGCCCTCCTTGAAGTCTCCCTCGCTGCTGTCCACTGGGAGTCCCCACATGTGCCTCTTCCCTGTGTCTATGACACACAAAACAAACACAACAAATCAAATAAAAGCATACCATATATAGCATTTATTCTCTCAATTTGATTTTAGAGTAGTTGGTAGGCAGAAGTAGTTGAAGTGGGGAGGAAATCAAAGGAGGACATATATGGTTATTTTTGTCAAGTTAAGATTAAAACTTGCATTTCTCACTGCTTTCTGTATGGTGTCGACAAATGTAGACACCGCACTGTCTTCAGCCACAAAGAGCCCTTCAAAAAAACCAGGATCATCAGAGCTGAGGAAGAAAGAAAAGCAGAGAATCCATCCATTACATATATAAAGTAAATAAATAAATCAATAAAAAGACTGAAAAAAAACCCACCTTGTGTTTCGGTGAAAGCGATATAGCTTTCTGTTCCCATCAGCAGAAACAGCCAGCATTTCCGGTGTGCAGGCTGGGCAGGTGAAAGGAGCACTACAGCAGAGCTGGTCTTCCTCAAAAGAAGCGTAGGAAAACTCCAAGAAGCTCTGCTGCAGTGCATCGCCGTTGATATGTCCAGACTGGAAGATATATAGAAAGAAATAGTATTTGTGATGTTGTCTGCTTATGGAAAGACATGTTATAAGTAATAACAATTACACTTACTCTTCCTCCACACTTAGTCCGATGCTCCAGCAGCTTTGCAAAGGCTTGTCTGGAGAATCCTGGAGCGATGACCTTGAGCTCCTGAAATGAGCTCAGGAGGTCCAGTGTATACAGCGTTGAATTGCTGACAGAGGCTGGCCAATATCCACTCCTAAGGAGGTCCTTCGAATCAGGAGTCCACTGCTGCTGGCATGTTTGACATTTATATAGTGGCTGATGCAAGTCAAAACGCCCTTGGAACAAAAAAGTAAATTTAAAAAATAATAAATACACATTTAACAGATACTTTATTTCACAACAGTTAGTTCATTCTGCACATTGTGAATGGTTGAGAGACATTGCTTAAGCTCCTATAATCCCAGTATAGCACTCATACTTCTTGAGAAGTCTCACACCCACATTGTTTACATTTGTCTAATTCACCAAATTCCAAACAGCTGTATCGATTGGACTTCATCCTGGAAGCATGCAAAGGATGATACTGCTTTGCAACAGCTAACTATTTTTTGTTTGCAGAGGACAAAAATAAAAAGATGTCTGTCTTTGTTCAGGTTAATGTCAATACCATGGGTGTTGACGGGCACAATGTCACAGCACACATCAAATCTAAAATAGAAATCTAAATATTGAATTGTTTTTACCATTGATGGTAATCAAAATCACTGGTTTGCCTGGTAATACAGTGAAGTTTGTGCCTTCACAGGAGCAGTCTGGCACCTTCACAGTTGGCAAAATGCAAGCTGGCAAAAAGAAAGAAAACCACTAATTTAGATTATCTGTAACTGGCTGCTGACACACATGAACAGCAAAATTAGGACTTTCATGAGAACGTACCTTGCTCATGGGTGCAATATCCACCATCACCTTTAATGATGCATGAGGTTGGAGGAATGGCTTCAAAAAACCCATGAATCACACTTTCCCTGTTGTGAAGTGGCTGTTTTTTGTGATGCAATACATCACAGTCCCCACAGAACCAATCCTCAGGAAGACACTCTCTGCACCTAGAGAGAAAATAAAAAAAAACATTCTAATATAATACATTATTTCAGGTGAATAATTTAAGCTATTTCAAATTTACTTTGATTAGTTCTGATTTGATTTTATAGGACTGCATAGTAGCTCAGTGTTTAGCACTATCACCTCACAGCACAAAGATCCTTGATTCACTTTTCTCAGTAATGTGGTTTTCATCTGGGTATCCAAGTTTTCTACCATTCCACAAGACATTCATCTTAGCTTATAAAGCTCGCCACTGAGCATTAATTCTCAGCAAACCGACCCTTGGTAATTAAAGTTTAATTCTATTGAAAACCAACCTAATAACAGCAGGCTCATGGCAAAGGCAACACGAGGGATGACCAACAGCCTCCTTTGCGATAAGGCATTGTGGGTGGTATGGTCTTGCCTCTTTCCAGCGCTCTGAGGCTTTCTGCTGCCGAAAAGACCATGATGAAGCAGAGCTTCTTTGAGGCTCAGCAGAAGGACATGATGCCAATATGTTTGAGAGCCTCTCCATATTTTTCTCTGTAAAGAAAATACAAAATAAAGCTGTAAAGGACGATTTAGATGAGGACCAATTAAAAGTCAACTGATCAATATTTTGAATAAACTTTCATGATTCAGTATCAAACTGGACCAAATCTTTACTACATTGTGTTCTTAATCCATCTACTGCACTATCAGTTTTGTCTAAGGGTTTTGTCTTTAATTTTACATGAATTTTAGATTTAAACTTAAATTCATCACTGTTATTTACCAAATTCCTCTTGAGGATTTAGTATTTCTGAGGGAACCTCCACACTGGATGACAGGGAACACTCAACCGGGGGGTGTGTGACTGTAAAACACAGAAGAATAACAACAGGTTAGGCTATAACTGCATTCATGTTCTTTCTTTTTCAACCTACTGTATATACTGAACAATTTTTGAAATCAGATATATTTCTGTTAAGTACTTGGTAATGTCTTCTATAATAGTGCCACAAAAGGGTTTATGAACTTTTTAATGTCTTTTTGGAAACTGGAGTATTTTAAATTCTCAACAATCAATTACAGTGTTCTAATTTCAGTCGGTCCACCATTTACATAATAAATTCCAACAAACGTCAAATAATTCACATATAACCTGTAGCTGAGGCTTGGCGTCGCCCTCCTCGCCTTCCCCTCGGCTTGCCACGACCTACAAAGACCCTTTTAGAGGTCCGTGGAGGGTCTCCTCCAGAGCCTGACCGCTTCCTCTCCACAGCTGCTCTCTGTATGTTGGAGTGAATATTTCTTGTAAGACTGATGATGTTAAACGTACTGGAACCAAAAGAAATGTAACTAGTGAAAGGAAAACACAACTAGTGTGTTAGTAAGGTGTTACTGGCTTGAATGAGCCTTGGCATAGAAGTCTCTGTAACTCAGGTGGATGGAGCTCCATTTTTCCAAAATATATTCCCTCATTTACATATGCCACAGAGCATGATAGGATGTTAATTGCTTAACTGCATCATGCAATATACCTGTCTGAAATCTAATACACTCATCCTTCCACATTCATTATGTTTTTACTTCAATTTGTCCCCATCTGTATGTTCAAGTATAAAATGATTGAGGTATATACAAACTCTAACCCTGGCTTCAGCTAGAACGTGGTCATGTTTCAGTTCAAGAGCCATGCGTCTCCCCTCTTGGTAATGGGGGTCCTGTGAGTCAAGGATATGTCTGGTGGCCATTGCAACACTGACAGATACAGACACAGACAGACTGACAAAGACAGATAAGACAGACAAGTAGACAAAAAGACAGAAAGAGGAAAGATATAGAGAAATAGAATAATTGAGATAGATAACAGATAGAGATTGAAGAGATGGATAGAAATATAAATGGTGAGATAGATGGACAGAGATAGAAAATGATGAAGAGAAAGTTAGAGGTTGGCTCTTAAAAGTGCCTTTGGGTTTTGTAAATCAGGTGTATAATAGGATGAAGGTGAAGTTTGACAGGATCTGCAGGGAGAACAGAAAATGTTCATTATATAGTGAAGGCTAGATATGTTGAAAAAAGGTTTAAAATGTGTACCCCGATAGTGAGAGATACCAATTTTCATAAAAATATTTAATAAATCAATAAAATTCACGTTTTTTCCCATTTTCTGTATGACTGCACAAAAGGCGCGTCTTTTTTATTTTTACTTCTTTTTTTTGGCTGTTAATATGGAAACCAATGGTCGGCCTTTAATTCGTTGCCCTAACATGTAAACCATGTGAGTCTAATGGCAAAGAAAAGCATCAATTATAACATTTAAACAAATTTGATCATTACATTCAAGTCTCGTGGCTTACCTGAGAAGTGGTTTGAGCGCAATGAAGAAGAATTCGCGGCCTGCAGATATCACCCAATCGCAAAGCGGACTGGCTCCGTCTGTCTCCATAGCAACGGATGCTGAGGCTCACGGGTAATGCGGGCGTCCACTAATTAATTTATTTTTTTTATTTTATTTTAATTTAATTAATAACCACAACTAATCCCCGTTCTCACAATAGAAGGAGAATCAAATAAAACGGATGGTCATGACACTTTCGTGTTTAATGTGTTGAAAGAAAGATGAGGATATCATTAAAAGAGAATCGGCGGTGGGTCATCAGGGAGTTTTAGCTGACGTCTTCAACATAGTAAAAGTAGATAAGGCTCATGGGTACTGTAATATTTAGTTTAATGTTCGATTTGACACACCAAATACATGGAAAAACGGCATTTCTCCGAAAAGAAACCATAGCACAGTGGTTAGTAGCCTACAGAATATAAAGCAATACAAACAAGGATAAAATCTCCTGGTTAAATGTTGAGTAATGTAGTGGTTTAAGTTTAAAAATGAATAACAAATGAGAAAAAACAATGCTTCCGAGTGGCAGAAAGAAAAACGTGGTGCAGACACGAAAGATGCTTCCTATTGAAATACATTAGATCGAAAGTCGTGCTGAGTGACACGAAAAAAAGGGGAAATTCGTGTCCACGAACACGAATCAATAGATTAAATTTCGTGACTATGTCACGAACTGCCGTGAGACTGGGTTGGCTAAAGTGCACTTTTTAATGATCTCTAATTAAGTTTTACTTAAAGAAAGTACACTTTAATGTCAATATTTATTAACATGCTTAAGTGCACTTTTAAAAAAATGCACTTTGTATTAATGTCTAATAAAGTTGTACTTAAAGAAAGTACACTTTAATGACAATATTTACTAACACGCTTAAGTGCACATTTTAAAAATGCATTTTGGAACAATGTCTAATTAAGTTTTACTTAAAGAAAGTACAATTTCAAGACAATATTTCTAAACACACTTAAGTGCACTTTTTTAAAAATGCACTTAATTTTTACTTAATTATGACTTTATAGTGTTTTAAATAAGTACACTTATTTTGATGTATTGACTAATATGCTAAAGCACATGAAAAAATAATTTATTTTAATTTCAATTTAAGTGTGTTGTCCAAAATGACATTTGTTAATGTATTTTAAATGTGCTTAGTCTTTAATATATAGTATACTGTGTGCATTAATACACCTGAAATGTATTTTTCTTTTGAATTTCAATACACTTGCTTATACAGTATAATCCAGTACAACTTATTGTTGAAATTTTTATCACTAGCTCCTGCTCAATTAGTGTCAGTTTTCTACATAATATTTGACATAAAATGTCATTTGTGGAGTGCTGAATTTGTGATACTTAATGCAATAGTGCTGTACTTTACATATGTGTCTAATAATTTTAATATCATTATGTTGTTCTAAGTCGATTAAACATATTTAATTGCATTAGTTGCAAGCAAAGGTTTAACAAATCTAAACAAAATTAATTTGAATTTATATTCAGTTAAAATACATTAATAATTTTAATCAGACTAAACTGTAAAAATGATTAACTTTTAGTTAGGTGAATGACGTAAACGTACAGTCGAACTACAACAATGAACTACAAAAACTTCAATTTGAACAGAAATTAAATCATGCACATAGCCTATAAACTTTTTGTTTAATGCGCATGCGCCAAAATACTACGTCATGACGGCGCACTACTTCACCAGAGTTTGAAAAATGCACTTTCAGCCATCTTTCTGTGATCGCGATGCGCGAGGCAACTCTGCTGATCAAAGAAGAAGAAAACAAAGGAGCGCACGTTTGGATGACTACAGATGAGACGTTATGTACTACAAATAAAGAAGCAAGTAAGTATCTTGATATATGCTCTCTTCATTTTTATTTTTTCACCGTAACATAGCAGTTCTTATTGCCATTAAGAGTGTAACTTGTTTAGTTTAATCGCAATATGGAGGTGAATTAATCATGTTTACTATATTTTTTTTAATGATTGCATTATAATAATTTCTTATATATGAATGTGATCGCGTGTGTGGGCGTGTTTAAAGAATTTGGTTGCTGAAAATATTTTAATTGAACTCTGACTTTTTAAATCATTTTAAATGACTTAAGGTTAAATTTGCAGAACTAAATTCAAAGATCTGATCTTGTAACATTAAAAGACATTTACATTTAATCCATCTAAACGCTATTATAACCACCAGTAATGTTCAATATATCACCCCCTCTAGAAATACTGCTTATAATCTATTTTTCTTTTTGCATTTGAAAAGTGAGGTGTTCAATTACTGTTTGTGTTTGTAATATGTAATATTTTTGTGCTTATCTAGTTATATATTCATTTTGTAGGATCAGTACAGATCTGTCAATGGAGATACAGTGCAAGCTGTGTGGAATCAAAGACCCGTATTGATGAGGTGATGTTACAAGTTTTGCCATTAATTCTGCCATTAATTCAGCCAGCACACCCTGATCACACATTACAAGCTAAACACTGCCATCAACTGTCCTTATAGCTTTTAAATGCTTTGAATCTTTTCTGTTTGCAAGTAATACATTCTCACCTGTGCACTTACAAATCCCCATCTCATCATTATATATTTATAATGATATTATATCATTATTTTCAAAGCAAAACGCATTCTGTGTGAACGCCCGCTCAATTTGCTTGGGTCTTGGGTTATTTATCTATATTTGTGTAATTGATAAAGTTATGTTTAATTCCCTGTAAAGTAGGAATAATAACATTTATAAAAATGTTCTCTATGTTTAAAGGCCAGTGTCAGTGAAGATGGTGTGGTCACTGGAATCCTGGTGTTTGTGGGAAATGTGAAGGAGCTTCTCCCAGGATTCTACTACAGTGTTGTCCTGATGACTGAGGTAATCTTAGGTGATGCAGTTGCGGTCAAAGGTTTACTTACACCTTGCAGAATGAACTGCTTCATCAGGGAAGTACTAAATAAAAAGACAACATGCACATTTTTATGATCCCTTTTATTGTTAAAATTATTTTGCGAATACTGCAAGGTGTTAGGGTGATTTGCCTACAGTGGTTTAGGCTGCAGGATGGCCGAATGACTAAAGAAACGTTATCAGACAAGAAACTTATAGTTTTCTACCATCTTGCTATTACCACCCACTGCCACTTATACCAACAACGGAAATAAGTGCAATTATAATAGCAAAATATGTGGGAGATCACTGCACATCAAAGTTAATACCTAATCAAAACTAGTTAGCACATAATTTATAATTGAAATAATTTAATAATATTTGGTTTAGGGCTGCACGATATTGGCAAAAAAAATAATTCTGCAATATATATTGCGATATGAAAAAAATTCACCAGATGACTTAAATAGCTCTATTTGGAAAGAAGTAATCATTCTAGGAGGATTGGGTTGATTTTGTAGGTGAGTGAATGCACAGAAAATAATGAACAAATTATAAGCATAGATAAATATAGAACAAAGATACAAATGAAATAAATAGTGCTTTATATTTTTCAGCGAAGTCTAACAGTATTCAGTAGGGCTGGGTATTGACAATGTTCACGATTCGATTAGATTTCTATTCACAAGCTTGCGATTTGATTTTGATTCAATATCGATTATTTTGGATGTATATCAGATACAGTTAATGACAAAATTTCTTGAGGAAAAAAAATCTCTCAAATAATGCTATAAACTAGACGAGGGAGTCACTTGGTACTATATTACTATAATATTGAAGGGTAAAATTAACTTATTTACATACAAACATTTAAATTACTATAAATAGTTTTTTTATAATAAAGTTATAATACTAACTTTAGAATTACATAATCATATTTCTACTCCAATTCGTTTTTTGAAATATAAACATTTAAATCACGGCTGTCATAAATAATTTATTCAAACATGCATTAAATACATAAATTACATAATAATTAACATAAATACATAATAATTAAACACAGGATATTATAGACTAAACACATTTAAAATATATTAACAAATGGCATTTGGCCAACAAACCTAAGTTGAAATTAAAATCAATTATTTCATGTGATTTAGTGTATTAATCGATACATCAAAATAAGTTTACCTATTTAAAACACTGTAAAAATCACTTTTTTAAAAGTATACTTTTAAGATTTGAAGTACACAAAAAGTACATTTTCAATACAATTAAGAGCCATTCCACCAAATGGGTGATATTTGCTTGTTGAAACTCTTCAAAATTAAACTTTATTTTTTATCTAGGAAGTTTTAAGACTATTGCACACCAAAGAAAAACTAAACGTACGAACGCTATGTTTTTCGCAATCGGATGCAGAAAGAAGGAGAGACTATTGAACAGTATGTGACAGATTTATATCTGAAAAGCCAATCATGCAACTTTCAGAGTATGTCTGATTCAATGATCTGGGATCAAATAGTCTTTTGCAAGATGCTGCTTGACTAAAAAGAAAGTCTGAGTTGTTGAAAGAGCCAAGGACACCAGTGACCGCAGTGATGCGGAGGAGCAGTTCTTCGTGGAGGCTGTGGTGGATGAAGTGAGCACCAGGCACGTGCACACATAGACATAAAAGGGGGCTTGAGCCCCTGCCCTTTTTCTTCTTTGAGAGAAAGTGCCCTTTTTTCTGTTTTTTTTTTTTTTTTTTTTTTTTTAAATAAATGCATATATATTCCTGTTTACGCACAGCTTCCCTGTCAAAAATATATTTAATGTAATTATACCATTTCAGGGAAAAAAAAATAAATAAAAATTGTTTGATTGGTTAATTTAGAAGAAATCTACAGATGCAAACAGACGGAGGGTAGTAGGCTCAAAATAAACACCATCTAAATGTGTAGAGTTAGGGTTCAGTTTTCTTTCCATTAGAGTAAAAGAAGACATTAAAGCAAAAATGGACCACAATCTTAAAATTGTCCACAACATGAAAGAAGTATTCCAATAACCAAAAGAATTAAAACAATTTATTGATTTGTGCAAAAAAAAAAAAAATATTAGTGAAACTATGTCTCTCTCCTTGGTGCACTCATTTTGTGGAAAACATGCACATCATTGTGGCATAGTGTCCTTTGCTGTTGCCTGCTCGTGTGATAAACCTAGTGAATACTAAAGAAGACAAATGTCTCTGTGTGAACTGATTATTTTGTAGAAATCTGTATGAAACAATTGCGTGAGTGTGAGGGAATTAAGACAACTCTGACTTCATTATCAATTTATTTTAATATATTTAAGGGTTTATTATTTTTTTAAATAATTGTGCCCTTTTTTCCACTTGAGCCCCTGCCCCCCAAAATGTCTGTGCACGTCCCTGGTGAGCACCAAGGATGAGTGGATAGCTCATCTAGATGTCAACGGAGTGACTGTACCCTTGTGAAAATCTGGGGCTCATAAAGAGAGTTCATGTGATCAACAGCAAAGCAGTTACGCAGAGTTACACTGTTGAGAAACAGAATGAGATGATAATAGTGCTAACAAGATAGTTAAACAGTACCAAGATGTGTTAGAAGGTGTGGGTTGTTACCAGGCAAACACAAGAAACAGCTGAAGGAAAAACCTCAAACAGTCATACATCCAGCCAGAAAGGTACCAGTAGCCCTCCAAGAAAGGTTGAGATCTGAATTGCAATCTTTGATCGAGAAAGGAATAATAAGAGAAATAGAAGAGCCAACAGAGTGGGTAAATGCTCTGGTAATTGTAGAAAAGAAAAACGGATATCTCAGACTTAGATCCAAGAGATTTAGATAAGTGAGCACTACAAACTACTAACAAAGACTGACATAACAAGTGGAATGACAGGTGCACATTATTTCTCTAAACTTGATGTATCGTCAGGTGTCTACCAAACCGTCCTGGATGAAGAAAGTGCTAAGCTTCAATACACCATTCGGGCAGCACTGTTCCTTCCCTTACCTTTTGCTATCTGTTTGGCGCCAGAGGTATTTCAGTGCAACAGCTGTTTGATGGGATGGAAGGTGTGTGAGTATTCCTGGACGACATAATAATATGGGGGGAAACAGAAAAAGAGCCTGACAAAAGACTCTGTGATGTGTTAAAACAAGCACAAAAGTCAGGACTGAAAAACAGACAAAAGTGTGAGTTTGGAGTGACAGAGATCACTTACCTCGGAGATAAGCTATCCGCGGCAGGAATACAGCCAGACCTGGAAAAACCGTGAGCTGTAGTTGACATGTCAGCGCCTAAAGACAAAACAGAGTTACAGAGAGCACTGGGGTTAATCAATAACATGAGTAAATTCATACCCAAGCTTTCCGCCAACACAAAAGCAATGCGTAGTTTGCTGGAAAAAAGAGTGAATGGCAACGGGAGCACCAGCATGCCCAAGAATGGGAAGTACTTAAGAACAGCCTCATCAAAGAGCAGGTGATTAAATTTAATAAGAAGAAAAAAACTGTTGAAAGAAGTTTTATTTCATTTACTAGTTGATTGTTACATGGGAACATAAAAAAAAAGAAAAAAAGAAAAAAGGGAGATGTACTGATGAGCGCCACTAGGGGGCAATAATGATTTAGTAATGCAAGTGCAACTGTTCAAGTGAATAAAGCTGCACATGGTGTGGAAACTATGCATGAGTGTCAGTGGTCTGTGCACAAGATAGATGAAACAGTGTATTGGTCAATCTCAGGCAAATTTATTTAATCTTTTACAAGGTTTCTAAGCAGAAGATGGAAGCATGTTTTCTCAGTCCTGTTACCAAAACTCATGTGCCATTTAAAAAAAAAAAAAACAAGTTTAAAAGATTGTCAATTAATTCCTTTGTATTCATTTCAAGAAAGTAATTATTATAAAGAAATGGTTGGTTATATGTTCAAATAACTGATAATTGTGACTATCAGATTACTTTATATTAAGGCAAGGTGTATTTTAATAAAAAGCTCAAAGCCATTGTTTCATTTAAAAGAAGACAGAAGCATCAAGTTTAACTTTTTTTTTTTTTTTTAAATAATTTAATTTATTTAACAACTGTATAAATGATGGGCCAAACAAAACTGATAAAAACAGTGGTTTAACTTTATTTTTTTAGTAAAAGAAATGAGCGTGTGTTAACAGGAATGAACACTGGGTGACAGGAATGTGTGTGTGGTGTGTGTGTGT
Source organism: Ancherythroculter nigrocauda (assembly GCA_036281575.1). Classification (NCBI taxonomy): domain Eukaryota; kingdom Metazoa; phylum Chordata; class Actinopteri; order Cypriniformes; family Xenocyprididae; genus Ancherythroculter; species Ancherythroculter nigrocauda. Next base: position 209,668 of record VTFQ01000571.1, on the reverse strand, counting down.
GTGTGTGTGTGTGTGTGTATGTGTGTGTGTGTTTGTGTGTGTGTGTGTGTGTGTGTGTGTGTGTGTGTGTGTGTGTGTGTGTGTGTGTGTGTGTGTGTGAGAGAGAGAGTTATGTGTTGTGTTAGTAGTACTTCACAGTGAAGGGATGGAAATAGAAAGAAGGAGAGAGAGGAGAAGAGAGAGGGAGGGAGAAAGAGGGATGACACTAAGCAAATTCTAGTGACTTATCTAAAGTTGATATTTTTTAAATAAATAACATCTAAGAAATAATGTAGTTAACAGGACAGTATGTTGAGATTGACCTTCACAGTCATAGCTACAATTTCATCAAATATAATTAAAATGAGACGACCTGTAATCATTGCAGGGAAACTTATGGCCATGAGCGCATCACAATGCAAATGAACAGATACACTTGGTGCATAGATCATAAACCTTCAGAGTATTATTGTTTATTACGGGACACTTTTATCTCTGGTTAACTCGGGATGAAAATGCTAAAATGAGAAACATTCATTGGACCCACTTTATATTAAGTGGTCTTAATGAGTCTTGTCCACCTGGCTACTGTTATAAAAACAAATGCCGTCTGATTGGCCGTGGCGGTGGTGTTGCAACAATCTATAGTGATATTCTGAACGTTACTCAGAAAACAAATTATAAGTTTAATTCATTTGAAATACTTATATCTGAGAGTGTAACATTTAGCATAAGTAAAAAGTCACTACTATCTCTTGCTTTGGCTACCATTTATAGACCTCCAGGGCCTTATGCTGATTTCCTAAAAGAGTTTGCAGACTTTCTCTCAGATCTATTGGTCAACGTCGATAAAGCGCTGATTGTTGGAGATTTTAACATTCATGTTGACAATACAAATGATGCGTTAGGGGCTGCGTTTACTGATTTACTAAACTCATTTGGGGTCAAACAAAACGTCACTGGACCCACTCACCGTTTTAATCATACACTAGATTTAATTATATCACATGGAATCAATCCAACCGATATAGAAATTCTACCGCAAAGTGATGACGTCTCTGATCACTACCTTGTAACATGCGTACTGCATACTGATGATATTTGTCAAATTGCGCCGCAATATCGACTAGGCAGAACAATTCTCCCAACAACTATAGATAAATTCACAAATAACCTGCCTGATCTGTCTCAGCTGCTCATCATACCTAAACACACAAATGATCTCGAGAAAATGACTAGCAGCATGTGCACCATTTTCACTAGTATATTAGATACTGTTGCACCGATGAGATTAAAAAAGGTTAGAGAGAAAAATACTGTACCTTCGTACAACAGTATTACTCGCGCTATCAAAAGAGAAACTCGTAATCTAGAACGCAAATAGAGACAAACTCGTTTAGAGGTCTTCAGAATCGCGTGGAAAGACAGCTCGTCCCCTTATAGAAAGACTCTAAAAGCAGCCAGAGCCGAGCATCTCCGCAAACTTATAGAAAACAACCAAAACAATCCACGGTTCTTGTTTAGTACAGTGGCTAGATTAACAAATAAACAGATATCACCAGAACAAAACATTTCATTACAGTTTAGTAGTGATGACTTTATGAATTTCTTTACTGAGAAAATCGAAAGTATCAGAAATACAATTGTAAATGTTCAACCTTTGACAGAGTTTTATGATTCAGCCTCAATTATCGCCCCTCAAGAACAGTTGCAGTGCTTTACAACTATAGGACAGGAAGAGCTAAATAAACTAAACCAACAACATGTTTATTAGATCCAATACCCACTAAACTACTGAAAGAACTGTTACCTGTAGCAGAAAAGCCTCTTCTCAATATTATCAACTCGTCTTTATCTCTAGGTCACGTCCCACGACCGTTCAAGCTAGCAGTTATTAAGCCTCTCATTAAGAAACCACAATTAGATCCAAACGTATTAGCAAATTACAGACCCATTTCAAATCTTCCATTAATGTCTAAAATACTAGAAAAAGTGGTGTCGGTCCAATTGTGCTCCTTCTTGCAAAAAAACGCTATCTATGAAAAATTTCAGTCAGGATTCAGATCTCATCATAGCACAGAAACTGCGCTCGTTAAAATTACAAACGACTTACTTCTAGCTTCTGACCAGGGCTGTGTCTCAATACTAGTGTTACTTGATCTCAGTGCTGCGTTCGACACTATAGATCATAAAATACTCCTAGATCGACTACAAAATTACACTGGTATTCAGGGCCAGGCATTACGGTGGTTTAGGTCGTACCTATCAGACCGTCACAATTTTGTCTATTTAAACGGGGGAAAATCTAAGATAATGATAGTAAACTATGGAGTGCCGCAAGGATCAGTGTTAGGCCCTCTGCTATTTTCAATCTACATGCTGCCACTCGGCAATATTATAAGAAAACATGGAATTAGTTTCCACTGCTATGCCGATGATACTCAGTTATATATTTCAACACAACCAGATGAAATCTCTAAATTATCCAATCTGACAGAGTGTGTTAAAGAAGTAAAACATTGGATGACTAGTAATTTTCTTATATTAAATTCAGATAAGACTGAAGTATTACTTATTGGGCCAAAAACCTGAACACAGAATCTCTGAGACTACAATCTGCATTTAGAAGGATGTACTGTTACTCCATCCTTGACAGTTAAAGAGCTGGGTGTTATATTAGACAGCAACTTATCCTTTGAAAATCATATTTCATATGTTACAAAAACAGCCTTCTTCCACCTCAGAAACATTGCTAAGATACGGAATATGTTATCTGTTTCTGATGCAGAAAAGTTAGTTCATGCTTTCATGACGTCTCGACTAGATTACTGTAATGCATTATTAGCTGGTTGCCCTGCTTCCTCAATAAATAAGCTACAGTTAGTACAAAATGCAGCTGCTAGAGTTCTTACCAGGTCAAGAAAATATGATCATATAACACCAATTTTATCATCTCTACACTGGTTACCCATTAAGTTCCGTATCGATTATAAAGTATTGCTAATGACCTATAAGGCTCTAAATGGTTTAGCTCCTGTGTACTTAACCGATCTTCTATCGCCCTACAATCCTTCACGCTCTTTAAGATCACAAAACTCTGGACTTCTGGTTGTACCTAGGATATCTAAGTCCACTAAAGGAGGAAGAGCGTTTTCACATTTGGCTCCGAAACACTGGAATAGCCTTCCTGATAATGTTCGGGGCTCAGACTCGCTCACCCAGTTTAAATCTAGATTAAAGACGCATCTCTTTAGCCAAGCGTTCACATAATGCATTTCATGTCAGATCTATTGCACATATCTTTGCTTAATTTTATGAACAGCAGCTACGCTAATTATTCTCTATTTGCTTTTCTGTTTTACCCCGAGGTGACTAGAGAGGACATCAGCTTCGAATTCCCACCTTTGGATCCAGCCTCTTAAGAAGACCTCAGATGACCAACACCTGTGAAGAGACGGAGTCAACTCCTGCGAGGACCTCAGAAGATGCAACATGCACATTCCCAAATTTCTATATATCCTAATTATTGTTATGTAATTCATTTTTCCAGGAGCTCATTGCTTCTACCTTAAAGCTAAATGCTAACAGTGTTTGTAAATTAATTGCCCAAATTATTACATTTGCTAACTGCATTCTTCTTAAATTGTAATTTTGACATGCATTCTCTGTAAAGCTGCTTTGAAACTATAAGTATTGTGAAAAGCGCTATACAAATAAATGTGAATTGAATTGAACGGAGGAGCTTTGCCTGAAACACTTGGAGAATGGCCATGGTGTGTAGCGCTGAAGCAGCTTGGCCTGCGGATGAATAGGCTCTGCCGGCCATGGCGGAGGTCGTCCTGCAGGGCTTAGAAGGAAGGGCCCTCTTGGTCTTCCAGCCCACAGCCGCGGGGGGACAGAAGCAAGCCGCGAGTGACATGGAGTCATCGAGCGGCTCGTGCTCCGATCTGCCAAAAGAGACGAGGTCGCTCGCTTCAGCCGGATGGCGGCAGGAGACGCACTGAGAAAGCGGACGGAAGCGGGAAGCAGGTGGCTCGAGAGCAGCAGTCTGCGAGGGCGCCGGCACTGCTGCGTTCGGCGATCTCAGCTGGTCCGCTGCGGTGCCTCTTCAACGGCAGAGAGAGCTCGTTCCAGGCGGCGAAAGCCCGCTTATATCCACAAGTTTCCTACGCCCCATGAGGCCTTGCGTCAAAAATGGGAGTGTCTTCCGGTTCGAAGTAAACAAGCTGGACCTGACACTCATTCATTCAACAGTTGACAGTCATTCAAGATTTAGCGATCCAAACTTGCGAATGTTTGACTTTTACTTAAAGATTTAAGATTCCAGCATCAATATTTGAACAATACAATAAAAAAATGTTACAGTAACAATAATTTATTAATTTATGTCAGGAGTGCAGATCAATCATGCTAAATCTAACTGATATTTATATTGACAAAAAGAAAACGCATACCTATTCAGTTGCGCCTGCTTCATTTATTTACGATTACAAGAATGCACAAAACAACTGCATTAGGCTTTTAAATCCAAAGGCTTACACATTTAGAAATATATTGATAACATACCCTATGTTTGCATCACTTTTCTGTGCATTTCTATTAATTTTCCTCTAAATTATGCGATGATTGCAATCCGAGGACGTTTGCGCAATCTCTCCTGTCTATCTATCCTGATCCTTTAAGCCAGAGCAACAGAGGGAGCTCGTGAGAAGACAACGGGAGTTATGAGTTATACGAGTTAACCGAGTGTGTGTGTGAATCTGTGAAAGATATGCATTTGTGAGGAATCAACAAAGGCACAGGGAAGAGACAGAAAACATTAAACCAAATAAATACACGATTATAATCATATAGAATTGTCTTCGTTCCTCAAGCAGTCTCTAGTATTTTCCATAAACGAGTGTATTTATTATCGCAATGGTTAACATAACCATCGCATGGCCTATATGACAGTGGAAACGCGACTGGCTCTGGCACGCACGATACGTTAGGAGTAAAATATAACATCATATGGCTTTGGTGCATCAGTGACAGGTGAAGAACAGACAGCAGGTTGTTCGTGTATTGCCGGGCCAGGATGCTCTTGTAGTCATGCAGCAGCACTTTTGTGGAAGGTCAGTAAAGTAAAGGGCAATTAAGGGCACGAAAACTGTTTATTGTATTGTGATATTATTAACTAATAAATGTACTAAACTGAAATGTTGTCCCTGTGCGCCGTAACGATATCTCTCATAAAGATTTGCAACTTTACAAAGTAAACAATGATCTGAAAAACACTTAGCCTCTTCGCTAATTAACACACAAAATACCATTGGTATGCTACTTCCGCTGCCTCACCGGAAGTTGTACCCACGTTCTTTTTTACAGTAGCGCCCCGCGGAAACAGGTGGATAGCCATAAGCTCCACCTGTTTTGGCAGGCTTTTTGGCGCGCTGCATCTCCATAGGCTCGTGCAGCTACGCTGCGCCGTCATTGGTTCAAAAAGTTTTCCAGTTTGAACCAATGGCCGTGCAGTTACACTGCGCTATTGAAAAAGACTTCAGCATTGAGGAAAAAGGAGCTTTTCCCCATATGCAGTACGAGGGAAGTATCGAAAGGGAACCACTTTCGTTTTGTTAATCTGTAGACCTAATTATTTAAGTGAAATATTTTGCGTAGCCTATAGGCCTAAATATTGCCTTTTATTTTATATGTGTTATGCCTAGTTTTCTCCGTTCACAGAAGCGCTGCAGATGCGTGGTGTGAAGTTGAAAATTGTACTATCCTGCAATTTTCGCTGGTTTCAAAACTCACAACAAACTGCATATTACTTGACATTCATTTTCACTTAAATGTAGGCCTAATACTTGACGGTTGGTGACACATCATCGGAAAAACTAATGCCAGGGCATTGCCATTGTGACTTACCTAACCTATGATGACTTGACAGCTGGGCTGAGCGCGGCCATCTCGTTTTAGAGCGTGAGCGCGGGCATTTCACTCATGTTGGATGCGTCAGCGTCACATTTGCATAGGCTGTACTATTTCAAAATATTAAACGGAACGATAAAATAACGTTATTAACCAGTTAATGGCCATTTCAAATTAGCGTTTCTGTTTAGAACGATTAAATTTGATTTAGTTTCCATTTCTGGTTATGTTCCGGTCAAAATTCCGTTAGTTTTCAGTTTTCGTTTTCGTTCCTTGAACCGGTGCTTTTGTGTTATATTTGTGCATTTTTGTAGGATGTGAATGTCCTCAGACGGTGTGAGCACTGAGGATGGAGAGCCACAGCAGATCCTGGGAATGGTTCAGTGTCATGGACGAGACCCTCCATCACTCCTCCTGCCCTTACTGCCTCATCTGGACTGATGTTGATGTGATTTCTTCATCCTCAGTGAGACCAGAGCCAGCGAGAGCATCTAGACAAAGACCAAAGGACAGTGAGGATGTGATTTTGGTCCAGTTTGTTCTACTGGTTTCAATTCATACAATGGAGCTTCAAAAGCATCATCAAATAATGTCATGAAGCTTCTGGAAGTCAGGCTCCATTGACTGATACTGTATGAACAGAAACCAGCAGGACAAACTTGACAAATCACCTTTTGTGTTCAGAAAAATCAAACACAGGGATTGAACAGCGTGAATGCCAGTAAATAATGACTGAATTTATGTTTGGATGAACTAACCCTTTATGCCCCCGAATAGAAATTGTATGAAATGTATGTACGCATTTATATTATAGAAGTACCTTGAAAAAGTTTAGAAATAAGCAGCTTTATGGAGCGTTTGTGCCCAAGACACTTACAAAAAGGATTTACAAAATCACATTTACATTTATTTATGTAACACGGAAACAAACAAATAAGTATTTATTATATTATACTCAACAATGTTTAAATAAGGCCTAGGTTCGGCTCTAGGAGGATTTTAAAAGAATAAAAGGTTGGGCCAAAGTATATTCAATCAATTAACAGCCAGCTATTTTATTATAGGAAGAAAAAAACTTTGAATAAACAATTCCCACAATGGTCTGATTCCTACTCAACACAAAGAACAAAAAACAAAAATTGTTTGATATTGAGTCCAAAGTTGTCCAGAGTAAAGTCTCAATAGTCCTCCTTTGCGTGTGTGTAGGTTTGTAATGTTCAAACGTCAATGTGTAAAGGCCTTTTTGTGTTATCTTCTCTACCCGGGTAGCGTGTGTATGCTTAGCTCTCAGTTCAACGGATCCATGTGGAATCGCGATGACTCTTTTGAATCACGGATCAGGCTCTGGATCATGCAGAATCAACATTAAAAAAAAACAATCTGCATAAAATAATAGTCACATTAAACAATTCTTGCTGTTAACAATTTCTACATCGACATCTAATATCAGGTGCACAAAATGTAGCAGCAACGGGTCAATAAACAGGGAACAGGCAAGAACGGTAACAACAAACAGGCAGACAGTAAACACAGGGGAATGCTCGGAATTGCAACAACAGTTAACAAGACTTCGCGGTGAGGTGGTGTGTGTGAAAGTCCTTTATAGTCCTGGTGATGAGCTGCAGCTGGGTGTGGTGATCAGTGTAGTGTGCTAGGCTGTATGTGGCAACAGGTGACTGACAGGGAGCATTGTGGGAAGGGCAGTCCGGGAACTGACAGGAGCAGACGGTGATCGTGACAACCAAAACTTTAAATTAAAACCGAATACACAAATTTCATGTGCACAAAATAAATATTGACTTCTTTTCAGATTTTTGTTTATTACGTTTAGCATCTTTATATACCAAAATTTAAAAAGGACAGATTAAAGTCAAAGAAATGTCAATTTACAAGTTCTTTTGTAAAACTGTTGTTTCCCCCACACTTTTGATAGCCATGTCTCTGAAACATGATAATACTTGACTTAATTTCCACCCCATTCTCACTCACGAGGGGTCCGATACTGCCGCATGTCCAAGAGATGCTGTACTGACCGCAAACATGTCCAGCGAAGAGAGACATTCTGAGTGCTTAACGTGAAAATGCTTAATGTGGCTTAATGTAGGTGATATTGGAGGAGCAAATTCACTACACCTTATAAGCAGCCCACTATGAACACAATTAATAACATGTTTAAACACAGTTATGAAGAAAATGCTTAATGCATTAAGACACTGATATTAAATGACCGATAAAGATGTGCAGACAAGCAGGTCAGGCCGAATATGAAGGTAACGCGCTTTCAACAAATTATAGAAATTATAGAAAACCGTTATAAACACTTAACATATTGTCCTTCCACTTTGTTTACGTTGCCGTTGTCTTAGCAGATGCTGTTGATGACAAGAAAATGTGCGAGAAAATAGTTTCTCCCTGGTTGTTGTTTTAGTAGGATTACGTCACGTAAAGCATTAATGTCCAGCGACGCGACCATAACGCATTGCTTTCAATGAGAATTGAGAAATGTTTCATGTCAAACCTCCACTGAGGCAAAAGGCATGCATTTGTCTTCATGAAAATCACATATTGGGGTATAATTTTGGGGTATTGGGGTATATATTTTCAGTTTGAACAGCATAGCATAGCTACAGTGGTGTGAAAAAGTGCTTGCACCCTTCCTGATTTTTTATTTTTTTGCATGTTCGTCACACTTTAATGGGAAAGCAACACAGTGAAATAGAAAAACTGGCCCTATCTTTGTTTTTCCTCTTTTGGAAAGTCATGGAAATGCAAAAGTGTGTTTTTGTTTTGCTGTTAGAGCTCTGCATTTACTACAGTAAACTGCACAAGTAGAGAAAACTGGAACAGTTTATATGCAAATTAGCCACAATGCAAAGCCGACATCAGTGCAGTATTGCACTGACTGTTGATAACTCCTGTTGCTGACTGGTCTGTCTCTCTCTGGGTGTGTTTGTCCAGCCCTCTTATGAGCTTTATTTAAGACAGAAATCTGTCAGACAAGCATCTCAGACTTGATCGAGGACAAGCTGCTCTTCTGACTCAGTGTTGTAGTCTACAGTCATCCAGGTGAGTATGTTCCTAATACTGAGCACTTATGAGCACATAATTCATTCAACACCTGTATTCTGAAGTCAAAATATATTTTTTTTTATTACAGACATATTAAATATGCTAACTAGTAATTAACCAAATACATAGAAATTGAATGTTCATGTCAAAAGAAGATACTGAATATAAAATACAGGGCTAAGGAGATAGTAACCTTGACTAACTGCAGTGTTAATAAAATATTGGATACAAAAAACTTGGTCAGGAAGTTTCTATAAAGTTAGAAGGCTATAAGATATGATAATGTTTGGGGTTTGCTTTACATCCAGTTATTAAGCTTAAGTTAAGTATTTAGCCAATTAGACTGATTATATTGCTCATAGGCCAAAGTGCATTTGTTTAACACACATCAGAATGTTTCTATAGAAAGTTCCTTAGAAAGATTTTTCAGATATGATTGCATTTATTTGTAATTGGAATATGAAAAGCTGTCTGTTATTTGTATTTCTCGTCACATCCACTGCCCCGCAGTAATTTCTCGAGTCATTACGTGAGGTCATTCTACAGTGCTTTTGATCTGCTCATTACAAAGGCATGTACAGTGACTGTAAGGACAATTAAACTGCTGACCGCTCTCCAAACTCAAAGTAGATTAGTCAGTGGCAGGGGCATCGCTAGAGCTTTGCTGTGGCCCAGTACATTTTTCCTGATAAACCATTGTTTGATGAGGTAGGTTACAATACAGTATTTCTGAAAACAGGCTTTCATATTCCTTGAACATTATCATTTGCATCATTTGAATTATTTAAAACTTGAAGGCTGATTGTAATGCCAGCTGAAGTGAAAATATCCTGCGCATCCTCTTCAGTCAATCACACGCCTTGTCCCCGCCCACTCACTGTGCTCCGCCTCCTTCACTTTTCACTCTGGAATCTGTGAGATAAACACTCATTCTTTTCATAGCTTAGTGTTATAATTCATGGTTGTAGATAAGCGCACGACGAAGGAGAATCCAATGAACAGACTTTAAGGATGATATTCATAAGGAAAACTAGGATGCCATGTGTATTCAGAGCACTGCTATTACTGTTTACAATACGTGAAATGGTGCGCTGTGATTGGTTAAGCTGATATATCGCATTCTGCAGAGATGGGAGACTGGCGTTTGTCGCGGTTTGGAAAGAAAGGGAGAAAACATGACAGACATGACAGAACAATTTTGCGTAAAATTAAAAATTGACTTTTCATTACTGACCAGATACAATACTGATTTTGGCAGGAACTCTCTTTTTTTTTTTTTTTTTTTTTAAATTGCATTTATCACGTTTTGGAACCAAACTCTTCATATATAGGCTACAATGATAAAAGATAGACCTACCCAGGTGAAAAAAAGTACACTTCAATAATGTACGTAAGTGCTCTATTTTCGCACACTAATTTTGTACTTAATATACTAAAAATTCTTCTTAAGTACTAATTAAGATCATCTTAAGAACATCTAAGTGTACTCAACTGTTTTATTTTGAGACAGCATGAAATATGAAATAAAATGTGCTTTTAATATACTATCTCTGTATTTAGAAAATATATTTAGCTACCACTTGTAGTACACTATGGGTTCAAATGTACTATAAGTAGTATCTAAATAAATTTTTTAAATATTGTTCAATTATATTGTATAATATCAACTATATATATATAACAATGTTAACATAAACATTTGATATACAATATAATTAAACACATTTGGGGATCTATATTGTATCATTGGGGCCAGAGCACCGAAGTTGTGAGGACCCTATTGTAATTGCTCGGTCTAAAACTCTTCTCCAAAAAGAAAAAAATCAAATTTTTGAGGGCCTAAACATGCTCAAAACTTCACATGTGTGATAAGAGTCCTGGCCTGAAGACAGTTAGCCTGCCCTGGACCAGGTTAGTTTCCCAGCATAAGCTGCCGGAGTGACTGAGCTTCAGCTTTGCTAAATTAGCTGTATGAAACCAAATCATTTGACGGTGAGTCAGACTAACTGAAATAAGCCTGGCTTTTTTGTTAAACTTGTTTTATGAAACAGGCCTCCAGAAACACTGAAAAACCAACTCAAGTTCCAAATCAAACAAAGATCAAACGTGACAGTTTTCTGAAACATTTACTTGTTTTTCTAAATCCCCAGCATTCATATACCATAGTATAGATTACATATGGGCCTTGGAAAAGGCTAGCTGACTTTATTGTGCTTTGACTACAGTGGGTAGTTCACAACCATACATGCCACTTCTGCAGGCTGCATCTTACTCTGTCACTCTTTTCATAGCTTTTGATGGCTCTGAAACACTCACTTGGTATTTCTCCTGCTCTTTGTCTAGCAAAAAAATAATCACTCATCACTTAATAAAAGCATTCATTGGGTGTGGAGATTAAATGTTTGGTTCCCTTTCGAAGCGGAACTCACTCTGCATTGAACACGCTATGGGGAACGTAACACGTGACCTGATGTCTGAAAGCCAAATATCCAAACACTCCAATCCTATTGGACGGCGACAGCCTATGACGTAATATGGCGTGACCCGGAAGTATAAAAGGAGCGCCTGGAGAAACAGTCAGTATCTTTTTCGTCTTTCGGGACTGTTCTGTCTGATCGCGATTGTATGGACTCTGGTAAGGGATTCTATAATATGCCTTACAAACGTTCAAGAGAGCGTGTTCATCCGTGTCCCAGGTTTTGACACTTGATATACACATTTCTGGGCGTTTTCTGTCTGGGAGAGGAGCGCGCATAGACAGTGCTTGAGGATGCTGTGTTTTTCTGTTATTTACTGTGAGCGTCTACCTATTGGGATGCTCCATTCTCGTTTGGCTCTCTTCTCAAGGGAAGAGGTGTCCACATCTGTGCCTGGTGATTCTGGCCCCGTTTGTGCTGCGGCAAAGCGGCGGCTGCAATCATGAGGCTTACAGGTGAGCTTGTTGGGAAGTTTGAGAGAGTTGTATTCTCTCTCGGCTCCCCCGGGGCTGACAAGGATGAGTTGTTGGATGACAATGACGTCCGTGTTTGACGTCATTGCGTCTGGCAGTGAGCGCTCCTCTGGCTGCTGTGTGTGTGTGGAGCTGCTGGTGTTTTTAGGACGCGCTTCTAGCAGGCTGCGGCTGCCGTGAGAGTGCGTTAAGAAAGGGGCCGCGTGCAGACGGCTCGACGAGCAGTTCCTTTCTGTCCATAAACGCTGCAGCTCCCATAAGCTTTCCATTCCTTCCTGATCTCCACGTTTGAGATCGGGAGGGCATGGAAAAATCCCTAGCCGTTCAGATTTGTATCTGAGCCCAGACAGACGGAAGGAGGAAGAAGCGAGAGTGAGATGGGTGATCGATTGCAAACACTGCTCCGTTTGTAATCGGTCCCCCAGCTGCAAAAGGGCAATTACATCTACCCTCTCCTCTATATATGCATGTATATATATTTTATAGAAATATAACATGCCCAGATGCTTCTTATGGTCAGACTGATGGCTGGGCCCATAGTTATTAATTTTCTGTCGGCCACGCTTTTCCGGTTTGATAATGAGAGGATCTTTTAGGCTTAAAAGAACCCTAGATTCTATCCTTTCATGTAGAAAAAAAGGAGTATGAGTGTAGCACAGTTAAAGTTCGTGTGTGGGAAGGAAGAGGTCTGGGTCAACGAACAACTGCTGACTGAGCTTTTATTGAGAACAAAGTCCAACAGAAAGACTGTGCAGCGCACAACAACAGCAACATAAATAATCCACAAAGGGCTTCACTCCAGGTTCGGTAGACGCAATCCACAAGGGCTTCACTCCAAGCAACGCGCTGTGCCTCAGTCAGCAGTTCCCCTCTCTCTCACACACTCCTGCTTCTCATGGCGTCTTATCCTGTCTCCGCACCAATCACTAGAACGAGACACAGGTGTTCGTGATTTGTATTCAACCCACTCACTTACCAAGCATCTCCCGCTATTCTCTCCGGTTGCAGACCTCGCTGAACCACGCCCCCCTCGCCACAATGAGGAATAGAATGATGCTAGACAATGATGCTAGAGTAGTTTGAGTTAGCACTCGTCACTTCAGTTAGTATTTATGTTTAGGTCAGCCTTAATCGGCCGCCTGACATTGTTTGCTTGTGAGCTTCGCTTTCTTTCTCTTATCCATGAGTTTTGGAGGTGAAGCCCAGGCTTTACTAGGCATGTGGCCCTGTAGGCCACAGCTTAGCGGCCAGGCTAGAGCTAGGTTAGGTGTGTTTGCTAACTACCCTATGTATGACTATCCCTTGTCAGGATATATAGTTCCTAGTTCTGGCCTCCTCCTGAGGGAGTTGTTAGGTCGTATGCCCATTTCGCCTTGTTCATGTAGGTGCAATTGGTTGAGTTTAACAGCTAAGGTTGTAGACTGTTATTAGCCTACCTGGTGCTGTTTTTCTCAGGTGGTAGGCCCTTATCTTTGCGTAGATAAGTTTATGCAGTGTATGCTAGGCCCCACTCTCTAGAACTTCATTCATGCTGTGAATTTGTCTTTCCCCTGAGCCACTTGAATTAACATTCAAGTTTGAGTTGACAGTGCTAGCTTTTAGCCTCCGTCCTCAGCACAGATTTGCTGAATCTGTTTGGTGAGAGTATTTATCCTCTTTAGGATGGCATGTGTTTTCAAAGCATTGTGTTTGCTTTGAGTTCTAGCCTTTTTGCCCTACATTTGTTTATGTGAGCTTTACTCTAGTGCTGCCACAGGTTAGCACATGTTCTCATAATAGTAGGCTTGTGAAATTGGCCTCTATTTAAGAGCAGGGTGACTATTATACTTCCCAGTTAGGGTTTATTGTGTGTCACTGAGTGCATCACCTGTTGGATTGCATACTCAGGGTAGTGTTAGAACCGCTTTCGCAGTCTGGTTTCTATTAGCTCCCTTTGGTGATCTTTACAACAGCTATATTGCATATAACTTTGGAGTAGTAGGCTCTAATGCTTTTAGCCTTCTTCAAGTTTAGCAGCTTGTGTTTCTCAAGTGCTGTTGTTATGTGATCATGAGTAGTAGGCTCTAATGCTTTTAGCCTCCTTCAAGTTTAGCAGCTTGTATTTCTCAAGTGCTGTTGTTATGTGATCATGAGATTACTCACATAATTTTACACTGCCACATTGTCTCTTGGAATGTGTAGACTGTAGCTCAGGTTATAGTTAGCTTCCCACAACTGGTGTTGGGTTAAAGCTGGTTCCCTTTGAGCTTGGTCCCTTATATTCACTAGCTGGCACCACGTGTCACTGAAGTGGTAGGCCCTAATAAGTCCTCCTTTTTAGTTTACATGTTGGCACAGTTTTGCGTTTATATGTTCAAACGAGCTGAACGCCACGTGTTGCTGAACTCGAAGGCCTCCTTTTTAGCTGACATGTTGGCACGATGCTTGTTAAATTGGTCCATTACCACCATTGGCCACGTCCCACCTTAGGTCAGGCCTCTCGTAGAGTATGGTGTATGGAGTATGCACTCTTTCTGTTTTAGAATGATATGTGGTTTTTCACTGAGTGCATGGCCTGCTGGCTGGTATGGTCATGGTCACCACTAGCTGATGCCACGTGTTTGCAAGGGTAGGCCCTCTGGGCCTCCTTTGTAACGCGTTGGAGTTCAGTTGTGTATTCCTCTCATTTTGAGAGTAAAATGTGCTTTTACTGAGTGGCTGACCTCTCAGGGTGAGTTTTGTGGTAAAACCTTACTGAAGTTCTACATCTGCTTCCTTGAGTTTGGGTTTTAACTCTAGTTGAGCTAAATAGCTACCTAGTATTTAGGTTGATTCTATTTCTTGCTCCTAGAACCCTAATGGCCACTAGACTAACACCGTATGTTTTACAGGTATTAGGCCCTCTGGGCCACCTTTTGAACATACTGGTGTATGTAATAGTGTACTCGTCTCACTGAGAGAGTTACAAGTGTTTTACTGAGTACATTTCTGGTTGGCCAGGGCCCCAGGTGATAATTTAACCTCCTCATGGTTCAGTTATTTGTCCTTCCTGGTGCTGGAAACACTGCCACGAGCTGACGCCACATGTCTGCTGAGGTCATAGGCCCGTCTTTGGGGCCTTCCTTAGTGCGTAATGGCGTATGTTGTACTCCTCTTGCTTTAAAGAGTAAAAAGGTTCTTTTACTGAGTGCACTGCTTGTTGGTTTGTGTTTCATTTCAGTCTCATTTTGCTGTATACTGAAGTCATATTTCTTGCTCCCAGAACAAGATAGGTGTTCAAGGTGGCCTTCTCAGGCCTCAATTGAATGTCCCACTCTTGTGACAAGGTACTTATCATATGTGAGTTTTACTCCACATAGAATTACTATCATGATGTAGGCCCCATCTGGCCTCCATGATTATGTGCCCACAGTATGGTCTACCTGTTAGGTTGAACTCTGTACTCCCCTGCTAGGGTTTTCTGTGTAATAGTGCTTAGCTCCCTAAGCTGATCATTGGCTGAAGGCTTCTATTCTTTCCATGCCAGGCTTCGGGCTGCCTGCTGAACAGTCCCTCAAGACGATAAGATACTGACTGTTTCTCCAGGCGCTCCTTTTATACTTACAGGTCGCGTCATATTACGTCATAGGCTGTCGCCGGCCAATAGGATTGGAGTGTTTGGATATTTGGCTTTCGGACATCAGGTCACGTGTGACGTTCCCCATAGCATGTTCAATGCAGAGTCTCGTTCCCTGATTCTCAGGAAACTATGGTTACATGCATAACCTGAGACGTTTTTTCTGTGTTTCAGGTTCAGACACAATGAGCGGCATTATTCCCAAGAGCAAAACAAAAGGCATTGACTTCTGTGGAGGGAATGACGAATGTTATATAATCCGCTCTGATCTCGGCTGCTATATGAAGACAAGTAATTTAAATGAAGGATCAGACATCTCTGTTTTCAGTCTGCACCCTGCCTGCAAAGATGGAGACCATTACCTTGCAGATGAAGGTGGCTACTTTTACATTATCAAGGGCAATTCCTACCGCAGAACCAAGGGCCTGACGACAGACAGCTGTGCTATAGTTTACACTCTTCATCCCAACTGCCAGGGTGGAGACCACTACTTCAAAAATGGTCCCTTTTTCACCATCATCTTCCAAGAAAAGGGCACTTATCGAATAACAAAAGACATGAATCAAGACTTGGATGCTTCAGAATATAAAATGCATCCTGACAACAGAAATGGTCTCTATTACTGGGGCCTGACACACTTCTTCTTCTGCTTCCTCAAGCCATCCTCAGAGTGGGGAGCTGAGTTCTGTGCCTGTCCCAGCCTCTGTCAAAACATATGCATTGGTGTCTTTTCTGTTCATCCTGATATTCTTAACTTCCTCCCTGGTGGGCTGTCAATAACTAAAGGCCCAGCATTTGGCATTTGGGAGAATATTAGAACTATGACTAATACCAGCAATACACCAGTGACACTGACAAATAAAATCACTAAAAAGATTGGATACAATAAGGAGAAGATGTCCCAGATCACACACAGCTGGAAGATAGCCTCGTCAGCCTCGCTTGAAACTGGAGCCCTTGCAAAGTTAATTGTGAAGATGCAGTTCTCCCTTTCTGCAGAATATGGAGGTTCTCGTGTCAGCACTGAAAAAGAAAGCTGGAACGAAATGACTGAAGTGGAAGAACAACTCTCATTTCAGCTGAAGCCAAACGAGTCTGTATATCTGTGGCAGTACAGAATGGGTCTTGGTAAAGATCCAGTGTTGTTCTGCCGTGATTTAAAGATCACTAAAGATCCAAACCCTCCGACTGAAGTCCCACTGCCACTCGCACAATCATGAAAACATATCGGGATTTACATTTACATTTAGTCATTTAGCAGATGCTTTACTCCAAAGCGACTTACAAATGAGAATAGCAGAAGCAATCAAATCAACATGAGTACAACAATGCTTTAACTTCAAATTAATTATAACTTCTCGAGTGATTATTTAGATATCTGCATGCTTTGCTTGAAATGAGGCTGGAATTCTTTAATATTGCAAAGAGATTTTTCAGTTACAGTCAATGTAACTACAAATGACAACACTATCTATTATGGTATTATTGAAACTGTGTGAATGATTAAAAGAAACTGACAGAATCCTACTTTAAATCCCATGAAATATCTTAAGATCAGCCTCATCAAAAAGCCGGTGCTTAAATTTTATGACCCAGAGAAACCAGTCAAAGTGTCGACCGCTGCGTCCAAAGATGGACTTGGAGTTGTATTACTCCAAAAACATGGAACTGAGTGGTTTCCCATAGCGTACACATCACACACAATGACAGCAGCAGAGAGAAATTACACACGGATAGAAAGAGAGACATTAGGCGTAGTTTTCGGCTGTGAGAAGTTTCATGAATATGTGTATGGCAGGGAAGTGATTGTAGAGACTGACCACAAACCTCTGACTGCGATTTCAACGAAGGCCTTGGGTGATGCACCACCACGTGTCCAGCGTCTTCTGTTGCGCTTTCAGAAGTACCATCTGACATTTGAGTTCACTCCAGGTAAACTACTCGTAGTGGCCGATGCTCACACCGGTAAAAGCAGCACGGAAAATGAATTCATGTGGATTGTGTCGTGAGCCAGATACCCGTGTCAAGACAGAAGTGGGTTGAGTTTGCAGACGCAACAGCAAGAGATCATGCCTAGATCTTATGAAGTGCTCACAGAGAATGGTAATACTCTTCGCAGAAACAGGAGGGATTTGTTGAAATTCCAAACATGGAATTCAGTGAGGATGTTGAGATCAGTTTCAAAAGAACAAAGCAATGAGAGTGATGTTGGGCAGAAGAGTACCTCAAAGAAAACTCCTACAGATATCACGCCATCATTATCTCAGAATGCAGAAAAAGCTGTGAGGCCAAGGAGATGAATTATTAAGCCCAAAAGACTCATTGAGGAGCGTTGAATGTGGTTGTGTATGCAAAAAAAAAAAAGAAGAAGAAGAAGAAGAACAGATAATAAAGCTGATGTGACACATTGTTAAAAGTTAAGAATGTTAAAATAAGAAGAAAAAAATGTTGAAATAATTTTTATTTCATTTACTAATTGATTGTTACATGGGAACATAAAAAAAGAAAAAAGGGAGATGTACTGATGAGCGCCACTAGGGGGCAATAATGATTTAGTAATGCAAGTGCAACTGTTCAAGTGAATAAAGCTGCACATGGGTGTGGAAACTATGCATGAGTGTCAGTGGTCTGTGCACAAGATAGATGAAACAGTGTATTGGTCAATCTCAGGCAAATTTATTTAATCTTTTACAAGGTTTCTAAGCAGAAGATGGAAGCATGTTTTCTCAGTCCTGTTACCAAAACTCATGTGCCATTTAAAAGTCAATTAATTCCTTTGTATTCACCTCAAGAAAGTAATTATTATAAAGAAATGGTTGGTTATATGTTCAAATAATTGATAATTGTGACTATCAATTCACTTTATATTAAGGCAAGGAGCATTTTAATAAAAGCCTCAAAGCCATTGTTTCATTTAAAAGAAGACAGAAGCATCAAGTTTATCATTTTTTTTTAATAATTTAATTTATTTAACAACAGGTATAAATGATGGGCCAAACAAAATTGATAAAAACAGTGGTTTAACTTTATTTTTTTAGTAAAAGAAATTAGCTTGTTTCAAGCAAAAACTCGTCAGAAAACAACATTATACTTATCTAGTAAATGCTTTTTTGTTTATTTATTTATTTAGATTATTTATTTATTTTAGATTCTTGGACTGGAAACAAGAAAAAAAAAAGTACATTTCTATGCAGTGTAGTCATATAATAGATAAAAACTACTTACCCTTCAGAAGCCATTTCAAATGCAAATACTGTTACTGGTCACAAAGAATAGATAATTCTCCAGACAATACTGAAAACAACTCTTGTAAGTCTTCACAGTCACAAGCAATTTATGGGATTTCCAGATAAAACTGAAAAATAGCTGTTAGTAACTCTTCACGGTGATGTCCAGATGACGGAGTAAAATAACTGCATCTTCAGTTCTAGCAGACAGGTACTGTTTATTCAAAATGACCAATCACATCTCAGCACCCCACAGCCCCAGATCAAACAACCAATCAGCATTCTGCAGCCCTTGGCCAGGTGTTGATGGCCCATCAAGCACTACTGCTTTAGTTCAGTTTAGTAATAAATAAATAAAATAAAACTCTTTACCTCCTTTCATTTCATAATATGTTTTTGGTCTGATTTTTTTTTCTTTTTTCATAAAGTTTGATTAAATAAATGAGGGATTTAATCTGCTTGAATACAAAATTTATAACAGTAATTATATAGAGACAAAAGAAAAGAATAATTAGAGCTATAATCAGGTCGGAGAGGTGTGAATGTGTACTGGGGACTGAAACTTAATGGGGCAGTTTGCACCACATAACAAAAGAATGAATACCTTCAGATTTTAAATGTAACAGACATGTGGCTTTAGCTGCAATGCATTTCTAGATTGCTACAAGGCCAACTTCAATTTTATTTTCATAAAGATATTTCATAAAAAAATCTAATAACTTTACAAAAATTTGAAGCTATTTATAAATATTTTTTTTTATTATTATGACTTAACAATAAACTGCATAGTAGTTTAGCCTGAAAGTAAAGAAAGATTGTAAAGTTTTACTAATCGTAGATAAAGCTACAGCTAGTTTATTCACATGAATGTACGAATAAAAATCACATTTCTCAGATCATGTGCTTAACAAAATGCAGCAACACATTTTGCCCTATTTTTTCATTAAGATATCCTTACAAAATCAAATAAGAAAACAAAACAAAAAAACAGAAATATTTTGCTTTACTTACATAAGTTTGCTCCAGACGCTTGTGAATATCTGTCACGCTGAAAGGATTCTTCTGGTGAGGGCAATGATGTGATGTGGATGACAGCAGTTTACATCGCTCAGTAAACTTAGGTCGGGTTCACACTGCAAGCGGCAGCAGAGCGGAAGCAGCGCGTGAGCGTGAACTGCAGCTGCAGAGACGCGCGAGTATTCACACTGCAAGCGTTTGTACAGCGTCACAGCGGCTCGAAGCTACATATACAGTGAGCATTTCTTTACAAAGACAGCTATACATTTGTTTTTATAATTGGTCATTGTTAAACTTGATAGTCTTGAAAGTTTGTTAACATGCAAGGTGTACAACACTCACATATAAACATAAAATAATGCTTGAAACGAAGTCAATTTTAAGACAATTTTAATTATTGCTTATGTAACTGATGGATCCGAAATGGTCAATATTCATATTCATGCAATTTTATTAATATTTATGTTAATCATTTATGGCTTATGATTTATCAGTTTCACTTTTGACTTCCTATATTTATGTACTTCTACTTTACATATTAATTCACATCATATTTTCAAGTATTCACTTGTGATTGTACCTTTATGGTTATTCTTATTTTATATTTAAGAGAGTATGCTTGTTATGTTCAATTGTTCTTCAAGTGTTCCAGTGTGACAGACAGGTCACGCTGTCTTCCAGAGGTTTCGTTGCTCTGTCTACAGCATTACACATACGTTGACTTATATGTTCTCGCAACACTTACTCTCTCAGGTGAAGGTCGTACCGTGCACAAATCACTGTCAGAGGTCTGCTTTACTACAGTTTCTCACTAATTTATAGATCTGGGAAAGAGTCATTCTCAGAAATCTCCCTGTGCCAGTCAGTTCAAGAATAATTAAGAGGAACATTACTGTTATTACGATCAGTATTATACGAATAATCCACTTTAAAGTTTTGTATGTACCTCTTCCCATTCCTCCAGCTAACACATAGTTTTTTGTTGCTTCATTACCAATCCAGGATCACTTTCTCTTAATCTCCCTCTCTATGCTCCTAATCCTTTCTGGGTCCCGATCTCTCATAAGTTCCTTATCCTGTTGCTTCCTAGCTAATAGAAAGTAATCAGGGAATGGAGGCACACATCTTCCTTGTTCTTGTAGGCTATATTCTGCTGATGTATTTGCGTATATGAACATGTTAGTTTCAATAGGTTCAGACAATAATCTGTTAATTCCTTGATTTATGTCATTCCTCTGTATAGTACTATCCATTGTCTGACGACAATATTCCCATCCTGCTAATATGACTGGTTTGGATGCGTCAAAAGTCTCACCATCCAGAACTTTTTTAAATTGAATAACTTCTCTTTATCATATAATTCTCCAGTATAGTTCCATGTCATCCTATACTCTGGTTTAGGTACATCTTCTTTTTTTATAATATTCTGGAATCTCTTTAGGAATTGTCCATATAATTATAGTTTTATCATTTTTGTACCTCATTCGAACTATAGGAATGGGATCTCTTGTTATCATACTGTATCCTCACTCCATAATGTCCTAATTCTGTGCCATTCATAAGGTCCTGTGATTTGATTGGGATTATTTCCTCATATTCACACATTGTTTCGTCCTCCAGCACATCAAACAGTCTGAACTGAATGATCATCTGATCAGTTACTGTATTATTTTCCATTATTAAGTTTTTCCACATTGGTAGCTGCTTTAGCATCATCTCTATTGTTACTCCTTGACTTTTGATTTCATTTCCATCTGAAAATGCAAGCCAATGATTTTTC
This sequence comes from Ancherythroculter nigrocauda, assembly GCA_036281575.1. Lineage (NCBI taxonomy): Eukaryota > Metazoa > Chordata > Actinopteri > Cypriniformes > Xenocyprididae > Ancherythroculter > Ancherythroculter nigrocauda. Next base: position 188,141 of record VTFQ01000571.1, on the reverse strand, counting down.
CTAATTTCCATTTCTGTTTGTGTTACTTCTTCATAGTTGTTTTCACACTCCCATGTTTCCAAACATTTACAGCCAATCCAATATATTTCTCCAGCCTCACAGCTTTGAGATTTAACTCTACTGCTTAATTCTTTTAATATTTTATTCCACCATATTATATGTAATTTCCAGTTGTATTTTGTTTTAGCACATTCATCCATATCATTATTATCATCAGGACATTCTTCCCAAAATGTACTTGTTGTAATACTAGTTTGATAAAATGTCTGTTTCTCCGGCAAATCCCAAGGTTACTTCAGCCTCTCTAGAAGATTCACTTTACCACTTAAAATTAGGAGTAGGATTTCTTAACTTTTGTAAGGTTTCATATAATGTATACTTTTCTTCTGTGTATTGTTGTTTACAGTCCTCATTAAAATCTCTTGCCTTTATTTTCTCTGACCTTTCTCCATCTATTGATGGCGATTTGTCAGGTTTCAGATTATCCTGTTCTTTTTCTGGTTGCTCAATGTCAATTTCTTTGTCTATTATAAAGGTCATATAATCAGGATCTATATATGAGTAATCTCCTCCTTCTTCTTGAGTCTCTTGACTCATTATAGTCAGATTTTATTAAATCTGATAGTAATCCAAAGTACCATTATAATTACTGCTATAATTATTAACGTCACTGTAACGATTGGTTTGCCTAAACAAGTCTTTTTCCATCTTCTTGTTACTCTGGAGCATCTCTCCTGTTAGACTCACTTTTCTCCATGTCCTGCAAAATATAACATAAAATTATCAGCTCCCTTTTCCTTTTTCCTAATGATTAATTAGCACTTTCTTTCTATCAACTATTATCTTCCTTTCCTGTTAGTCCAAATTCTCAATATGTTTTTATATGTTAGGAGATTTTTCCTAATTATGTATCATTCCCCTTCAAAAATCACACTAACATATAAAATCTTACAATAAAACATTCCCCTCCTTGCAGGGTTCAGTCTCACATACATACTGTCGGTGTTAAATAGCCAAGCTTATGGATCATTTATTGCCTCCTTTAATTGCTCTGCCATAAATTAGTCTCCGCTGTGGTATTCCTTATCATATCTCAGCGTTTCCCACTGAAGACGTCTCTTCTGTACAATCTCTGCTCCATCCAGAGACAAAAACAAAAATCCTGTTTGGTTTTCTAACAATCATTTATTTCATCAGAATAAGGTTTCTCTTACTCCAGAGCCCATTTTCTAATAACTCTACAGTATGGTCATCAACTATTTGAATTACTTTATCTTTTTTAGTAATTAAATCCTTAAACGCTTTAGTTGATTTTTTATTATCTAATCTTATCCATATATAATCTCCTACCTGACATTTGTCTCCCTATATTAGCTAAATTGCTATAATATAGCGTCTCTTCCATATATTCATCCCATCTTGTGTCATGATTAGCTCTAAAGAAACTTTTTCATCTTTTTCAATCACTCTTTCATCACAGATATTCAAGCATTTCTCACTCTTTTGGTTCCTGCTTCTTCTCTGTTGTTGCTTTTATCTTCTCCATAATTGGGTGTGTTTCTTTTTTCGTTACTATTTTATTCCGTCCTATTTTCTTCATATTTGAATTTTCTATTTTACATTTTTGAATTACTTGATTTCTTTCTTCTGGAGTCTTTTTCTCCATCTGTCTTGTGAAATATAACTTGTTTTCTGAGCAGTATTCTTTAATCCATTTTTTCTGTTTCTGTGTCAAATCTAGTCTTTTGCCAGACTTTCACTCTCTGGTTCTCAATTGTAGATCTATTAAAATTATTTCCCTCTCTTTGTCTCTCTTGAAAGCGAGTATTATATGTCCTTCCCTCATTTATCTTTTCATTTTGTTTCTTTGAAGGATTCATTTTTTGTTGTTTTTTATTTTGTTTGTTTTGAGGCTCTTTTTTCTTACTGTCCTTATATGTTGAGAATTTAAATCATACTACACATAACTCTTCTATCTGCTTCTTAGTTACAGTATTCAGGATTGTTACCAATTTATATCCAACTGGATTTTTCTGCCTACTTCCCTCAGTAGTCTAACTTTATCTGTCATAGGTATTTCATCTTCTATTGACAGCCATACACTTAATAATGGGATTTGATCTTTAGATGCATTTATTAACATTTCCTTCCATTGAGTCTATCTGTCTTCTGTGCCTGTTAGATTTCTCACTTTTTCTATAGCCTTTACTGAAATTGCATGTCCAGTGCACGTATGTTCAAGACGTGTTATTGCTTCACAACTCAAACTTGCATTTTCTGCTGCTTTAATTATACGGTCTGTGTAAGCACTATATGGTCTTCTCCTGTCCTTTTTGATCTTTCTAACAGCATCTGTTAGCTGCAGTTCTAATAATTTCGCCTGTATATCATGTTCTTCAGCACTCCTTTTTGGGGTTTCAAAGTCTAGCTGTCTGGTTAAACCTCCCTCCTTACAGGAGTCAAAGGTCTTTCCTTATCTCCTTGTTTTTGATCTTCTTCTTCACTTTCCCAGTCCTCAGATGTGTCTAAGCGCGCTATAGCTTGTTGACCTCTCACTGTCTCCAACTCCCTTTTCACTTCTGATTTTAATGTTTTAATTACTTTTTCCATTTCTTTCACTACTTTCCTATTATATTCATATCCTTCATGAAATATTATCTGTTTTCCTGATTTTGACCATCACACTTATTTAGCTATGGTTGTAGCAGGCGGTGACTTGCTTGCTGTTTTCTCTTGTCCATATGTTAAATCCCTATCAGAGATTATTTGTTGATCTCTACCTCTCTGTTTTGTACTGGGATTTTTATATTTAGTTCCTTTAATTTCTACTTGCGGCCAATCATTTTGTATTTGCTTTGTTACTTTTCTTAATTCTAATATGCCTCCTTTTCTTATGTTTTAATCTTATATATTTTTGTATCTGTAATTCTATTTGACTATCTTCACTGCTGATAATAAGTATTGAGTAATGACTTTCCTGGTCATTTTTATATTTCTGTCCCTGATAGTATCTCTTGTCTTATCAACTCAGAATCTTCTTTTGCAGATTTCTTTTCTTTCTTTTTTATTTAATTATAGATTTGTTTAAATTCTTCTCCATCTTTGTTACTCATTAACAGATTTATTTTTAAAGATTCAATCTCTGAATTTTCCAATATTCCTTTTATCATCCCACTAATCACAGCTGTTCCAGAATGTCCAGATTATTCTGTCCCTATTAAGGTTAAATGAATTATTTTAGCCTGTCTACTTATTGCACTTTGTATCAAGGATGTCATTATCATTTCAGCTTCTGTCTCAGAGCGTTTAATAGTACACAGTTTTACTCTACAATCTGTCCTCTCTACACATGCTACAAAATCCCCATGAGGCGATCCAGTAGTGAATCTCACTGAAGCAGGAGACTGCATTTCTAGTTGATTACGCAGTTGATTTATTTCCTGCTGTGTCTGTGTTCCTCACAGGTTAAAAATAGCATCCGCAGTTCCTACAGTTTTCAGCAACTACAATAACACCTCTTGTTTCTTCAATCAAACCTTTGTACATAATTATCTCAATCTCTGTTTTTGTATTTCATATTCAACTTCCTATTCAGACTTTAAGTCTTCTTTTCTCAGGTCTCTTTCCTCTTGTAATGTAGGAAGTATTTCTTCAATTTGCTCGAAGTTAATTACTTCGTCTTTGTATTTTTTTAACTTCCTTTCATCTGCTTGTTCTTCCTGTTTTTTTGACTAATGGTTTATAATCGTTATTATATATTGTTAACGTCCCTAAATCTTTTACTCTTGCTAATATATCTTCAGTCTCCTCAGTTTTACATTGAATATCAACACTACTATCTCTGAATTGCTCTAATTCTTGTGTCCACTGTACTGCTGCTCTGGCAATCTCTGTTTTATTATATTCTTCTCTTTCTAATTTATCTCTGGATGAAAGCCAAATTATTAATAAATTAGGTTCAATTTCTTGAACAGCTGTTCTTTCTGTTAAGGCTTTCTTTTCCCATTGTAAAACATGAGGATCTCCCCATGTATAAACTTGTATGTGTATTTGGGCTTTTTCTGCCATCTCGCAGGGCGTCCCCCACTTGACAGCTTTATAGCGCTTTTTATTACTAATAACCTAGTCTCAATAAATCTCTGTCTTACGACTTCTTAAGATTTTCTCTTCTCTTGTGCGCACTCAACCCTTTCTCGGTTGATCAAATAATTCTTACTAGAATTATTTTTCTTTTGAGTTTTAATAGGATTTCTTAATAAACTCTACATTTACACTTCTTTATACTACGTGTTTTGTAATTTGAGCAATTGGTCACTGATTCTGGCCAGTAATCAATGATCAATCTGCCCCTACCACGTTGAGCGCCATGTTTTATAGTGCTGAATTATTTACACACTCTACCTTATTTTAATTATTCTCAGGTTAGGTAAAGCAAGTCGAATCTGCCATAATTCATAAGTAATTGAAATTCATAAGTAACTTGTTTGCAAGTCTATACAAAATGTAAATTGTTACTTAGTATACAGTACACATACTGTTATTGTTTTACTGTTACACTGTATACTAATGTTTTCACAGATATTTTTATACTGTTACATCACTGTCAATGTAGATTATCATACAATAGTACAGCTTTTCTCAAAGTGCTCATGGACCATAAAGTTACTGTTGGTGGACTCTGAAAGGGATTTTGTGTACATATTTATTTATTTATTGATCTGCTTGCTTTAATATGTTGTGGGTAACCATCATAATAAATGTAATTCATAAATATAACTTATATCAAACAACTTGTGTTCCTTCACCTGCCGGATCAGGCGTTCACCATGCACACTGAGCCTGGCCACAGACTGAGTGTGTCTCACCTCTCCAGCAGACATTTGTGTGCCCTTGTGGCTTGACTGGCTTGGCTGCAGAGAGAGCGCGCCACCCTCGGGTGACACGCGGGGAACTACTGCGCCCCGACATTGCGGTGGGGTTGGCAGAGCACTCCCCTGAGGGCACCGAAGGCATACGGGCAGCGTTAAGAGAGGTGAACGCCGTTTTACTCCGGAGGGGACCACCCTCAGGATCCTGACCCGTCTGGCATCAGGATTTTTTTGACTAAGCCCTCTTAGCAGCAATGACGGCCCGCAGGTCCGTCTTGCCCTTCGAGGACTTCACCTGAGAGCATTGCCCCGTGTCCCAGCTCCTCGGTGGGGGAGTACGGGTAACAACGCTCTGCTTCTGATGCTGTCTGTGTGTGTGGGAGGAGCTCGTACTCGGCTTGGGCTGCTCCTGCCCAGCAGCCGAAGGAACTTGGGTGCCGTGGGGAAGAAACTGCTGCAGTGCTGCAGCTTGTTTCTTGGCTTCCTGAAACCTCTCGGTGACGGTGGTGATAGCGTGACCGAAAAGGCCAGCAGGATTTAGTGGGGCATCCAAGAGAAACGTCTTTTCTTTTTCTTTGATATCGGTCAGATTCAACCAAAGATGGCGCTCCGTGGCCACCAGGGCTGCCATAGAGCGGCCGATGGATTTGGCCGTCTCCTTGGTGGCACAGAGGCCTAAGTAAGCTGACTGACGCAACTCATGGATCATGTCCGCATCCACTTCATCGCTATCACCCAAGTCCTTTAGCAGATCAGCCTGGTATGCTTGCAAAATGGTCATAGTATGCAAGCATGCCACAGCCTGACCTGCTGCCGAGTACGCTTTGCCCACTAGCGCTGATGTAGTTTTCAGGGGCTTAGTGGGCAACGTCTGGGCTTTGAGCGATGATGCCGCCTGTGGAGAGAGATGGCTCACAAGCATGTCTTTCGCACTTGAAAACGCCCAATACCCATGTCTTCTCAGACCGACCACATTGCTGTATGTGGAGGTCTGAGGTGAATAGACACGGGTTGACACCGGTATCTTCCACGATGTCGACACCTCGGTGTGGAGGCCGGGAAAAAACGGTAGTGCCCGACATGGAGGTAGAGCGGACCTGGATGGTAGAAAGCATTCATCCAACTTGCTTTTGGCCTGTTGCTCTTGCTTCTCAGCTGGCCAATCAATGTTCGACTTGGCAACAGCGCGAGTAAGCACCTCCATGAGCTCCTCGCTCACGGGAGAGTGAAGTGGCGAGTCTTCGGTCTCTCCCGTTATCACACTAACAACCTCCAGCTCCTCAGAACTGGACGCCATTAATGTGACTGTGTCAACCGGAGCGGAAGAAACCGCAATGCGTACTTCCTGCCTCCGAATAGACACACCAGATGCAGCAGGTGAGGGCAGAGATAAGGCTGGGCCCGTCTCTAACCCCGCTGCTACATCCATTTGTGAACCCCAGGACATGAGGCGCCGCCCTGCCTCAGCTGAAGTGGGACCCGAGCCCTGGGGAACACGAACCGTGCCGTTCTCCTCAAAGAGGGCCCGACAGGAGCGCAGCGTTCTCATAGGAAACTGCTCATAGTGCACGCAGTGCTCTCTCGAGAGCTGCCTGGGCATGCTGCACTCCCAAACAAGCAACACAAAGTTCATGTGTATCCCCACCCGTAATGAAACAAGGGCAACACACTTCCTAAATTGCTGCTCGCTCGCCATAATACCAAATATAATGATGGTAGACAAACAATAAATAAGACAGACAAGATCACACGTAGCGCTTGCTGAAGACAAAGAAGCTGAACATGAGTGTTTTCGAGCCAGCTTTATAGTTCCTGGTCAGTGACGTCACCCGCCTATGACGTACTGTCTCCCGATTGGACAGATTTCATACGTGCTTCACGACGACATCATGCAGAGGCGTTCCCATAGCGACTATGAAAAGGAACTCTTTACATGTGCTCGTGCTCATAACCTCTGAACATCTGAACACAAACAATGATCACATGCACATTGACGGATCTTCTTCTGTCTGCTCTCCAAAATGTAATCAAATGTATATTTCTGCAGGCGTGTGTAAACTGCTTAACTGTGTCTACGCAAAGCCGTTACTTTTCCAGACGAACAGGTCGCCGGTGCCGTCACTGCCCAACCGGCTCTTGTAACATGATGTCACACAACTTCTGTTTGGGGCCGAAGCAGTGCATCCTCACTTCAGTCAGCATAGAGGAATGAGTGCACATAATAGCTGAACATATGCCACAAATGTGGATAGAGGATGACTGTAGTGACCTAAATTTGTGTAAATTCAAGGGGAGGTGTTTGGCAGATCTCAAATGAACTTAATCTTCGTCTTCAAACTTATTATTAGTCTTACTCTTGACATAAACAGTTCGCATTTAAAGTTGTTACAGTATTTTCCAAGAAATCCATGAAGGAAAGACAGACCAGGAAGGCGGACGTTAACTAAAATGTCGGCTATTGGCTGTATGAATTGAGATTAAATGAAATCGATACCTGTGGAATTGTTCACAGACAGCATACGCAGTTCAACTAATAAAGATCTTCATCGCTGGCGAATGGTACGACACATTTACAGATTTGCTGTTAATTGACTGTAGGTCCACTTCATCCAACACTGAGAAACGCTTCAGACGATTCAGTGCGGGCAGGAACTGAACAAATCATTCTCAAACCAATTTAGCTAACTTGTTTGATCAAGACTTTGAACAGAATCGATTAAAAAAGGGACAAAACTACATGCTTTGAATAAACTACGCATTTCTTAACATGTACAGTATTTAATTAAAATAAAGTAATGAGAGGAACGTCAACATAAAAAGTACAGATTTTTCCTACTCAAGTTAATGTACCCACATTTAAATCTACTCTTAAAAGTACACATTGTCCAAAAAATACTCCAGTAAATGTACTTCATTGGCCACCTCTGCTGAGGAGAATTTGTATTATTCAGTTGAATGAGGATGTCCAGTATATAGGCTGATATGTGTAAAATGTCATGTGAATCTGTCAACTCAACATGTCTGACAGACTCACCAAACACAGAATGTTCTCCTAATGTTAGTGTATGGTTGTCATTTGGTTATCTCATTTTCTGCTTTAAATGTCAAAGCGGTAAGTCCTAGAAACACCAGGTTTGGCAAAAATGTACTTATTTTAAAATACTCATTCAAAAGGTGCATTTTTGGCATTTTGACATAAAAAGTGTTTCTTCTGCAAGATGATTAAATGTACTGAAATAAAAATCATCAGTTAGCTTTCCTTTTCCTCCCTCACATATAAAGCTGTTTTAGTAATTAATGAACTCAATCTATAGAAGGACTAAAATAACAGCATTCATTTGGTGTGGAGATTGAGTGTTTGGTTTATTCTGTGTTGCAGGTTCAGGCACGATGAGCGGCATTATTCCCAAGAGCAAAACAAAAGGCACTGACATCTGTAGAGCGGGCGAAAACATTTATATAATCCGCTCTGATCTCGGCTGCTATATGCAGACAAGAGATTTAAATAAAGGTTCAGACATCTCTATTTTCAGTCTGCACCCTGCCTTCAAAGATGGAGACCATTACCTTGCAGATGAATTTGGCTCCTTTTACATCATCAAGGGAAATAATTACTGCAGATTCACAAACCTGACGACACACAGCAATGCTAAAGTTCACACCCTTCATCCCAACTGTCAGGGTGGAGACCACTACTTCACATCCGATTACTATTTTTACATCATCTTCCAAGAAAAGGGCACTTACCGAATAACAACAAACATGAATACAGACTCGGATGCTGAAGAACACGACCTGCATCCGACTGCAGAAACGGCCTCTATTACTGGGGCAATTTGCTCAAACCATCTAGTCCAGAATGCAGGGAGCCAGACATGCTATTTAAACATCTACTCAACTTCTTCCACCACTGCTACGTCCTCAAGCCAGCCTCAGAGTGGGGAGTTCAGTTCTGCGACAGTTCCAGCCTCAGCAAAGATTATTGCTCTGCTGTCTATTCTGTTCATTCTGATGTTCTTAACTTCCTCCCTGGTGGTCTGTCAGTAACTATAGGCCCATCCTTTGGCATTTGGGAAAATATTAAAACTATATCTAATGACAGCAATACACCAGTGACATTGAAAAGAAAAATCAATAAAAAGGTTGGATACAATAAGGAGAAGATGACCCAGATCACACACAACTGGAGGATAGCCGCGTCAGCCTCGATTGAAACTGGAGAGCTTGCAAAGTTAATTGCGAATTTACAGTTCTCCTTTTCTGCAGAATATGGAGGTTCACATGTCAGCACTGAAAAAGAAAGCTCGAATGAAATGACTGAAGTGGAAGAACAACTCTTATTTGAGCTGAAGCCAAAAGAGTCTGTATATCTGTGGCAGTACAGAATGGGTCTTGGTGAAGATCCAGTGTTGTTCTGCCGTGATTTAAAGATCACTAATGACCCCAAGTCCCGCTGCCACCCGCACAATCATATGAACATATCACGATGGGTTAAATCCAAAGATAATCAAGTGCTTCAGTTAAATGCCTTAATTATAACTACTCAAGTAATTATTTATAAATCTGCATGCATTGCTTAAAATAGCTGTATGTAATAATTTGGCATTAGTGGAATACAGCAGAAGGAGTGAGAATCCAAACGCAGTTTAATGACAAGTATTACAGTTTCTAAAAACGTTCAATGAGGTATTGTACTTCAGATATATTAATCTATTAGTTAGTGAATCGGCTATGAACATAGTTAATGCACTATGAACTAACATGAATGATCAAGGTATAATTATTGTTAAAATATGTCTGTAAAAATGCATTACTAAATGCTGAAATTATCAATGAACAATACTTTTATTAACCTTAATTAATGTTACAGATGGACTCTTCTTGTAAAGTGTTACCATTCATATAAATCCAAACAGTCATCCTTAAATATCTACACTGATGCAAAAACTTGGGAAAATGAGATCCAGGCAGTTGATGACGTTGAAGAAAAATGATTTACTCATTGCAATTAAATTTAGCCTCACACGCAAACTTTAATCGATAATGAAAATATTTAATAAAACCAAATAATAATCAGAAATCGAACATCTATGATAATAACATTCCGAAATCCGAGTATTGTATCTAATAGATGAAGGTCAGAATATACAGAAAGAAAGATGGATTTACCCATTATGTCATAAACTGGTCACATGTCAAAAATAGTAACAGAGGTTGTTTTGACCCCCTTAAGGGAATTTTGTAAATCTTACATTATTACATGTCAGCAGAAATAATAACAGACATATTTTGCACAAACGTGTCAACATGACCTGTCACATTGAAACACTTTAAAGAACAATTGAATATAGCAAGCATACATACTCTTAAAGATAAAATAAAAATTACCATAAAGGGTACAATAACAAGTAAATACTTAAAAATATGATGAGAATTAATATATAAAGTAGGAGTACATAAATATATTAAATCAAAAGTAATATTGGTAAATCATAAGCCATAAATGATTAACATAAAATATGAATAAATGTATGAATATGAATATTGACCATTTTGGATCCACCAATCCCCCACTCGAGTCTTGATAGACTCATTACAAAATTTTCAAAAGATACAAAATAGATACGGAATAAATTAAATATATAGAAAGATCAAATCTAAATGAAGCTACGGGTGCCTCTCTAACCCCAGCTAACTGCATAAAATATGGACTGGAAGCCTTCACCAGGCTGGTCCGACGAGGGCCACTAAATGAACCCGACCCCGAACGTCCCCTGGACTTTTGCTGGGTTGAGGACTTACTGTAACTGTCAGGTGGATAAAAGTGTAGTCAAATTTCTTCCACTAATCTTTAATGTTAGCCAGTTTTAGTAAAGAGTCAAATTAATCTGCCAAAATGAAAATGTGAAATCAATATCAACACTAGACCCCTTTACATGAATTAAGTAAAATAACATAACTAAATAGACAAAATCCTTTGATAAATCTAAACAACTCAATCCTTCAAAGTCTCAATCTCTTTCTCCTGTGTTTCATCAGTAGGATGATGATGTAATCAGTCTCTCTGTCGAATTCCCCTTGTGTTGCTAAGCACTGAGGTGCTCGTTGATCCGTCTTTGGTTTTGGGATGCTTTTGATCAGTTGGAGCAAACATTGGGCTTTTAAGCCACCAGTTGAGTCTGCTCGTTTGCTTCGTTGACCCTCCTAATGGACACTTCCTTTCCAGAGGTCACAATCAGGCGTCACACAGAAAAGTAAACTGGTTCGATGAATGTACCACACATAATCTCCTGATTGCGTCTACTCGTACTGAACCTAGTCGGATGAATTTCAGCAATCAACAGCACGGCTTTGACCTGCAAAGGAAAACCTTAAAACACTTTTTGTTAGAGACAACATATATTTACACATCACCCCGTCCACTCCTCCTTGGGGTAACAAAACCTGTGAAATTTCATTTGGTGTCAGGGATATCCAGGGCTGAATCCATGATATTCCCTGATCTGGCAATATCATACATAATTTAATTTTATTGTTATTTTATTTTCTTTGTTGATTAAATAAGTCCATTATCATTAAATAATTTCTTGTTTTTACCCAGTAATATAAATTCCTCTACCTGGATAACACTCATCCCACCTTCAACATGTTAACAATCACAAAGCTGAAACATGACAAACCAGGGCCCAGATCAGGACGCAGACAAACTGGCTAAACCGACCGTCTGCTAGCCGCCTCACGTCACAGAACTCAGATAATTCACAGCACATAGAAACACTTTCACCTAGATATTATCACATAGAGACTGTGTCTGTACCTCGAACTAGTAAATACAAAAAATTTCCGAAACCTTTTAAGGGTAAAAATTTAATTGATGTTCAAAAAATGAAAATCACAGATAAATCAGATAAACAAATGATAAAGCTTGGGTTACTGAATATTAGATCTATTTCTTCAAAAGCACTTATTGTAAATGAAATTATCACAGACAATAAACTAGACTTGCTGTGTTTGACAGAAACCTGGCTAAAACCAGACGATTACATTACTTTAAATGAATCTAGTCCTCAAGGTTATGATTATCGACACAATCCTCGACAGAAAGGCAAAGGGGGAGGTGTTGCTGTAATTTATAGTAATATATTCAGAATCATTCAAAAGAATTTCAAATATAATTCCTTTGAAGTGATGGTGCTTTATGTAACATTATGTAAGTTGACATTTGTGCTGGCTACTGTATACAGGCCACCAGGGCACCATACTGACTTTATCCAAGAATTTGCTGATTTTCTATCAGAGTTAGTACTGGCTGCGGATAAAGTCCTTGTTGTTGGTGATTTTAATATCCATGTAGATAATAATAAAGACGCATTTGGATTGGCATTTGCAGACATTTTAAACTCTATTGGAGTTAGACAACACGTGTCAGGACCCACTCATTATCGTAATCATACCCTAGATCTAATACTGTCGCATGGAATTGATATTGATGCTGTTGAAATTCTACAGCAGAGCGATGATATTTCAGATCATTATTTAGTCTCGTGTATAATACAATTAGCCAAGGCTACAAAACCACCACCCAGCCATAAATATTGTAGAACCATCACGTCTACCACTAAAGATTGCTTTATAAATAATCTCCCCGAGCAGTTTCATCGCCTTAGTATACCTGATAACTTAGAAGAACTCGATGCTGCAACAGAAACTATTGGCTCTCTCTTTTCCAGCACATTAGATGCAGTCGCTCCTTTACGTCTAAAGAAGATTAAGGAAACTAATCCAACGGCGTGGTATGATGAGCACACTCGGGCTCTAAAACGAGCTGTGAGAAAAGCTGAACGTAGTTGGAAGAAAACAAAACTAGAAGTTTTTCGCCTTTCGTGGAAAGAAAAAATGATTGAGTACAGAACGGCTATAAGAAATGCTAGATCTACTTATTTTTCAAATCTCTTAATAGAAAACAAACATAATCCTAGGTATTTATTTGACACAGTGGCTAAATTAACTAGAAACAGAGATTCAACTGCTGACGTTTCCATAGAGCACAGCAGTAATGACTTTATGAACTTCTTTACTTGCAAGATTGATAATATTAGAGAGAAAAAATTAAAAACATGCAACCGTCTACAGTTTCGCTTCAGACAGTGCACTGTAGTGTCCCTGAGGTAAAACTAGAATCATTCGCCGCTATAGGAGAGGAAGAAAGAGGTCGTAGGTCCACTTCTTGATATAATTAATTCATCGTTAACACTAGGATACGTGCCAAAAACCTTTAAGCAGGCTATTATTAAACCTCTTATTAAAAAACCTCAACTAGATCCGAGAGATTTAGTAAATTACAGGCCAATCTCGAATCTACCTTTTCTGTCAAAGATACTAGAAAAGGCAGTTTCAACACAACTGTGCTCCTTTTTAGAAAGAAATGGAATCTGTGAGGATTTCCAGTCAGGATTTAGACCATACCATAGTACTGAGACTGCTCTCGTTAGAGTTACAAACGATCTACTCCTATCATCCGATCGTGGCTGTATTTCTCTATTAGTGTTATTGGATCTCAGTGCTGCTTTTGACACTATCGATCACAACATTCTTTTAAAAAGACTTGAAAACTATATTGGTATTAGTGGAATTGCTTTGGCATGGTTCAAATCGTACTTATCTGACCGTTATCAGTCTGTAGTAGTTAATGAAGAGATGTCGTATCGATCACAGGTTCAATATGGAGTACCACAAGGCTCAGTACTAGGACTGTTGCTTTTCACTCTGTACATGCTGCCCTTAGGAGAGATAATTAGGAAGCATGGTGTTAGTTTTCACTGCTACGCTGACGATACTCAGCTCTATATTTCCTCGCGCCCTGACGAAACCTACAAATTCACAAAACTAACGGAATGCATAGCTGACATTAAAAACTGAATGACAAGAAATTTCTTATTATTAAATTCAGAAAAAACTGATATCCTAATCTTTGGACCAAAAACTTCCTCACGAAAAAACCTTGAATACTCTCTAACACTTGACGGGTGCTCCATTAAACCTTCGTCCTCAGTTAGGAACCTGGGTGTGCTCTTTGATACCAATCTTTCATTTCAAAGTCATGTTTCTAGTATCTGTAAAACCGCCTTCTTCCATCTAAAAAATATATCTAAATTACGACATATGCTCTCAATGACAAATGCGGAACAGTTGGTTCATGCATTCATGACCTCAAGACTAGATTATTGTAACGCTCTACTGGGTGGTTGTTCTGCTCGGCTTTTAAACAGACTACAGTTGGTCCAAAATGCGGCAGCTAGAGTTCTTACTAGAACCAGAAAGTATGACCATATTAGCCCAGTTCTGTCAACATTACATTGGCTCCCTATTAAACATCGTATAGATTTTAAAATCTTGCTACTTACTTATAAAGCTTTAAATGGTTTAGCTCCCCAGTACCTAAGTGAGCTCTTAATGCATTATAGTCCTTCACGTTTATTGCGATCTCAGAATTCAGGCCAGTTGATAATACCCAGAATATCAAAATCAACTGAAGGCGGCAGATCCTTTTCCTATTTAGCACCTAAACTCTGGAACAATCTTCCTAGCATTGTTCGGGAAGCAGACACACTCTGTCAGTTTAAATCTAGACTAAAAACACATCTCTTTGCTCTTGCATACACATAACACATTATCAATACACTAACATTTTTCAAATCCGTTAAAGGATTGTTACGCTGCAATAATTAGGTCGGCCGGAACCGAGAACATTTCCTATAACACTAGATATACCTGTACATCAGAATAAGAATGGCATCTACGCTAATATCTGTCTCTCTGCTTATCCTGAGGTTTGCCGGGTACTGGATCCAGGCCGTATCCAGATCAGATGGAGAACCTGTGTCTGGACCTGCCTACAATGTAGCCCAGGAGACAATGGGCCTACAGATCCAGTTCTGGCTGCATCTATAATTCTGATTTTTAATCCCCGTATCCGCTTACATATATTTATATATAATCTATTTTTAATCTCTATAATAAAATGTATAATTTAGATTTTGATCTCCATATCCATTTACATATATTATATATATCTTCCAAGGGGTTTTTTCCCTCCTAGGACTTTTTTCCCAGTGTTAGCACGCTGGGTTTTTCTCCTAGGGGGTTTTTTCCACCCCTGGGAGTCAGCCGACATTGGCTTAATGTAGCACCATCTTGTATATGTTACATATTACCACGCTTGTTTGTACAGCTTATTTTTAACCACTTCCCTTTTTTATGTGCTTCTAATATGTAAAGCTGCTTTGAAACAATTACCAATTGTAAAAGCGCTATATAAATAAATTTGACTTGACTTGACTTGACTTGACAAAACATTACTTTATACATTCAGAACAGAATCAGTTCATTCAGTGGAACTCATCATGACATGCTGGAGAGAAAAGTAAAGTTAGTGTGGGGTAAACAGGACAAGATTGCTTGTTCTGCTTTCCCAAGAAATTTCCCCCTGCGCAGGTGTGGCATTGTTTCATTCTGCCACAATAACCCAGGTCAGGATTATTAGCCAAATTCATCCATGACCATTATTTCATTAGGCATAATTCATATAATGTGCCCATTTTAGAAAATTTGAATACAGCTGTTTATGGCATTTTTCTTTGCCATGGTGCACCTTCACTCACACACACACACACACACACACACACACACACACACACACACACACACACACACACGCTTTCACACTTTCATGTCTCTGGCCAGAGTATTCGATGATGTTGGAAATGATGAAACATAGGCACTTTGGCATTCCTCTTGCAACGATGTCTAGGTTTTTTTGGAATGATTTAGTCAGACGACGTCGGTTGCAATAGAATTGATTTTAACACCGCAAAAACAAACACCAGCTTTAAATAAATATTATTTTAAGCCTAGGCATGCCACAGTTAAGAACACAAATTTCTTAAATATATTTTATCATTCATCTGTATAATAAAAAAGTATCTTTTTTACAGTTGCTACTTTTTTTATAATAATTTTATTATAATAATAAATTATAATAATAAAAATTATAATAATAAATAATTATAATAATAAAAAAAAAACCCTGGAGATCTCATAATTTTGGATCCATGGTTAACCATAATCATAATCTCTGATGACAGCATTTGTGATATAATGATTTTACAGTTTTGAAATTTTTCCTTACAATAAAGAATAAAATATCTATTAACCAAGATGGAGTGACTAATATCATATCTTTACCATCGGACTTGTTGATGTTAATGGGTCACAGACACTTGCCCTGTCCATTAATTGGTGAGGTATTCCTCTGGATATGCAATCTCTTGATTTTTTTCCTCAAATCATTACCGTTTTGCCCTATATTTTCGCAGGGTGATCATGGCCACGAATTTATAATTTGTTCCCACAACTAATAAATTCCCTTATTTTATTGAAATTACAGATACATAAGCCGATTACTATTTTAAATTAATTAGTCGTAGAAACGAAATTATTAATTATTTATTATTATTATTATTATTATTATTATTAGTTATAGGTTATAAAAAGTTAGGCCATTCTGGATTTTCCTCTTCTTCAGCATGTCAGTTCGTAGTATTTCCCACCCTCCAGTATTCAGTTTCACTTATCAGCGCAACATCTTGTGCGGAAGATGCTACAGTTTGCTTTTCTGACAGTTTTCAAATGGTGTCAATAGATTTGGAATATTGGGGGAAATCATGATATGAGACAAGGGCTCTGTACTGCTCATATGTCAATGCCCTCTCAAAGCACAGAGTCCGATGATGAAATTATTTTATTAAACTGACTTGTTGACAAAATTTCTAGTGCATTCCTTGTTCAATGACTTTGTATTATTTCTATTTTAATGCACTTTTAAAGATTATATCACCATAATTTGTACAAAACGGACTTGCTTCTTGTGTCTTCTGCAAGTTTTGCGCACGAGCCACGCACCTTGCTTAATTGACTATTTATCTATCTATCTATCTATCTATCTATGTATCCCTGCCACTGCTGAATTATTTTACAATGTCTCTTTACGACCATAACAAACGGGACACTTTTCAGACGAGCATTCCGGCTTCACCTCAGCGCCAGGCGCAAGTCACACGAGCGCGGAAAAGGTAGCTTCAGTTGAACAACAGTGAACTGCTGTCAGATGAGATGTTGTCAGGCTATGCCAGTAAAACTCCAATCAGCCGTTAGCTATAGCCTACTGTGCTCGAGGCGTGAACTCAAGAATTGCATGCGCAAATGCGCCGGCGCGCGCTGCATATTACTTTATTATAGCTTAACTAAAGCGCTAAAGAAACTACGGGCATGCAATGTCGTTATTCTGTATTCATGTTGACATGGTTTTAAAGCTATTGTTATCCAATTTGTTGGCCTTAAAACGTCTTAAAATGCACATTTGTACACCAACGAAATCAAAAGTAATCGTGTATCTCTCCAGTTGTGCGCGCTTTTGCGGGTAAAAGTATATGCACTGTGTGATCAATGTGTGAAAATAAATGGGAGCAAAAAAGGCGATTGAATGTAAAGGGCTGTGTCTATATACAATAAATTGTACATGAACATTTACATATATGTATAATCATTTGAAGCGTATTGTATGTATTATACACAGCGAAATTTGCCTACATTTGACCGAAATAACCAACACGATCACATGAGAATGCGTATCAATAGTACGAGTTTGTAATCTCGTAGAATATATACGCCAAAATGAGTTTTGGCGTGCTTATGGTACGCAGTTTTTCGCGTGCATATGATACGCACTTTATGGCGTGTATATGATACGCTCTTGGTTAGGATGGGGGTGTGGGGGTGGGGGGGTTCGTACGTATAATACGCCATAAAGTGCGTATCATATGCACGCGAAAAACTGCGTACCATAAGCACGCCAAAACTCATTTTGGCGTATATATTCTACGAGATTACAAACTCGTACTATTGATACGCATTTTGGTGTGATCGGGCTCAAATAACAGAATCGTCAGACACTATCACTCAGGACTATCTAGATAGCACTGTGTTATGGTTGTCAGTGCATGGGACACCACATAGGCCTATAATTTTGGTTTTAATAAGATTTTCCCAATAAATAGGCAAGAATAAACCTGGTGTCCTCCATGCAGCGGCATGCACAGACCTCCGCGAGGGCAGGGGCGAAATCACGTTCTTGGGTCGAGGAGAAATGGGAACGCGGGGGCACCGCTATGTAGAGACATCGGATGGGACGGATTTTTCAGTCCTGCGCCCGCCCGCTTCCCGCAGGAATCATTTGATTTTCCCGCAACCCGCACACGAGTAGTGTCTCACCGCCCGCGCCCATCAAATCTCGTCCCGCGCCGCACTCTGTTGCGTTGGGTCCCGCGGATCTCTAACGCGATGCGACCGCAAACTGGGCACTTTCACTTTCGCGATCAAAGGGGCAGGGCTCTTTATATTCTCTCTGTATATATTGTATCATTAACTGTTAATTTTGTATCCGTATCTTTCCAGCTAAATATATACAAAACATGATTTAAAAAAAAAAAAAAAAAAAAAAAAAAAAATCATTGTCTTAATCACTTGGTGCCCCCCTATTGGCTGGTGCCCCAGGGCACTCGCCCAATCCCCTCTATGGATAATCCGGCCCTGTCTATATATATATATATACACCAGTAAAAAAAAACTTTGGAAGAAGACCCACCCACATTTTTTTTTTTTTTTTTGCTTCCGACGCCCATGAGTAAATAAGTAATGAATAATGATTTTTATAAAGTACATTTATAATTGTTATATTCTTAAAAAGAGCACTGTTGATCACTGCTTGAAAGTGC
Source organism: Ancherythroculter nigrocauda (assembly GCA_036281575.1). Classification (NCBI taxonomy): domain Eukaryota; kingdom Metazoa; phylum Chordata; class Actinopteri; order Cypriniformes; family Xenocyprididae; genus Ancherythroculter; species Ancherythroculter nigrocauda. Next base: position 169,441 of record VTFQ01000571.1, on the reverse strand, counting down.
TGGAAAAGTGTTTGCATTTCACTCTTAAAATCTCTGCATAAACTAGAGAAAACTGGAACAGGGACAAATACATTCTCACATCAGTGTTCTATTCCCTGTATTAGTATACAGGAAGGACTTGTATGAAACGTATCGTGTATTCCGCTTTTACTTTCACTTTCACCAGCCGTTTCTTCATTCTGTTAATGTGCGTGACTGAATGTAAGTTTATTTAATTATACCAATTATAAGTGATGCATGTTTATTATGTTGTTGTGTTTAAATATTCAGTTTGTGCAACCGAACTTTACATTGTGCCCGATGTTATCATATGAGAGCTATACGGTGATTCACAGGACCAGAAGTGAGGGCGGCAAAAAATAGAGGAATTTAGTTTTTAATTTAATTAATAAATGTATTTATTTGTTGTACATTCGTTTGAAATTATTTACTTATATCAAAAAGTTATAACCAGATTAGTTATTCTAAATCTAAAAGGACTATATGCACAGAGCGTTCTTTAGAACTTCCACATTAGTTTTTTTCAATTGCTAACAAGCGTTTAACAATACTTAAAATACTTTTTCTAAACTCTTAACACAGCAACACACATTCATCACACAATTAGCCAAATAGTTCATTTTCTGCCCAAAACCATATTTTGTTAAATAAACACAAACTCTACATTTCAAAACGCTAAAAACCTTTTCCAACACATTCTAACTCTATCAAAACACAGCAAACCTGATTCAAAATCGAGTCGTTCTGTCAAACACTAGCACTAGTTTTCTGTCCAACATGAACATATAGTCAATCAATGACTGTCAAAATACTAACAGATGATGGCATTATGAAAACTGCATTACTTGTTTCAGTTCTACCTGCAGAAAATAGGAAATCCATAGTTTTTATAATTCAGTTTCCTTTTACTGCAGTAATAGTAGAATGTTTACATGTAAGCCATTCTACATTTTTGGTTGAGTGTTGAATGTGTGCATTCTTGGCAACATGGCAACTATCTAAATGTGAATGAGTCGTTACATTATAGAATGTTCAGTAGAAAAAAAGAAGAAGAAAGTAACAGAATTGCTCAGGGCAGCTACTGGTCAAATGAGTCCCCTATGCTGAACTTCAGTTGATCCCTCTGTTGAAATCTCTTTCTGGGGGTGTGTGGTGTTGATGTTGACCCATAGAGGGTGAGATGGTGTCCCCTAGGTAGTTAGTGCCCTACGCAGACCACATATTCTGCATATATGGATCGTTGTAGTGAAAGATTTACTTGAAGCTTTTACTGAAATGAAAACATGAAATTGTCTTGAAAACATGAAAAGGCCTTTGGTTTCTATGGAACTTTTTTTCTGCCACAGAATTAAAAAAGCATGAAAGGTAATTGTGACTTTTTATCTCACAATTCTATTTTTTTATTTTTTATTTTGCAATTGTGAGTTACATCTCACAATTCTGACTTTGTTTCAATTATCTTTTATTACAGTTTTTTACAGACGCTAGGACACATTTCTCAATACTTAGGTCACTTTTGCAAAACTCTTCACACAGTGAGCACAACAGAAGTCTATGTGGGCTAAACTGAGGATCAATTATCATTGCTTTGGCACAAAATGCATTCAATGACTACATCTCTCAAATTTCATCAATTCTTTTCTCACTCAGACACAACAACTGCCAAAACTCTTTGTACGTACAGGCCAATTTGCACATGCTTACATACTGTTTTCAAAACTGTTAAACTTATGTTCAAAACAATAACATAATACAAAACTGAATAAGACAGCAATTTGCTACATTTCTACAGTAATATTGTAATGAAATATATGCTGAATCTAAAAAATCAAATACTATCAAAGCAATTAAATGAAACTGAACATCTACACAAGCATTCATTTTTCAATTTCATTATCATCCATTCAAAGAGGAAAACTTCGGAATAATTTTGTACTGTTATGTAAACAAGGTTCATGTAACAAACTGCAGTGAATTATAAACAATAGACAGTGTTATTCTTGTTTTGTTAAGAAATTTTACAAAAGAAAACATTGTATAATGATACCTGATGTCAGTGTTTTTAGGTCATTGTTTTATGACTGACAAAGTGTGTTTGCTGGGTGAAAACCTTTGCTAGTGTTCTGGAAGAATGAGTTGATTTAAGACATGAATGAAGTGTTTTGGTAGATTTAGTGCATTTTGAATGTGAAATTAACTGCTGTGCCAAGATGAAAGTTGGTTAGGAGAACTGTGTGAAGAGTTTTGAAAAAGTGGCCTAAGTATTGAGAAATGTGTCCTAGCAATTGTAAAAAACTGTAATGATCAATTATGCAGTTAATTGACTGCATTTTGTGTGAAAACGACATGAATTGTGTTAATGGTATGGTCACAACAGACGGATGTTCTGCTAAATGTGTTTAGAGTTTTGAAAATGTGACTACAGATTGGACAAAAGTATGTTAGCAATTGAAAAAAACTGTAATATAATCCAGCTGGAAAATTTCTGGTGAGATGTCATTTGCTGGTGTGTTGAGCATCAGTAGTGTAATACTTAGATTATAATCAGAATATAGTCACTTAAATAGTCAGGCATAGCATTACAGTTTTTTACAGACGCTAGGACACATTTCTCAATACTTAGGTCACTTTTGCAAAACTCTTCACACAGTTCTCCTAACCAACTTTCAGCTTGGCAAAGCAGTTCGTTTCACATTCAAAATGCACTACAACTACCAAAACACTTTATTCAGGTCTCAAATCAACTTATTCTTTCAGAACACTAGCAAAGGTTGACAGCCGACAAACACACTTTGTCACCCACAAAACAATGACCTAAAAAACACTAACAACATGCAGCATTATACAATGTTTTCTTGTGTAAAACAAGGACACATCTCTGTTTATAATTCACTGCAATATATGTTACTGTAATGAATCAGACATGATGCAGAATTCGTCAATATTTTCTCTCTCTTACTCTAACAATAGATGCCACTGTAGAGCGTTGCAGATTTGGCTGCACTCTCTGACCAGCCTCTCTCATTGAGAGACCATGATTTACTACATGATCAATTACAGTAGCTCTGATCTCATCTGAGACTACAGCTCTTGATCTTCCTCTTCTTCTTCTTCCATCACACATACGTATTCCTCGCCCCTTCCCAGCCACTCTTCTTCCTCTTTCAGCCACTTCTCTATTTCTGGCTGGGTCCATGTTTACATCACAATACAAAACTATTCAGCAGTTGTCTCCTTTTGTAATGAAATTGAAAGAGTAACACCTGTGTAGATGTTCATCTACAATGAGAATCAGCTGTGGCTGGTCCAGTTGTCCAATTGTTTTTATAGAATTTAATTTTAAGATTTAAAATATATTTCATTAAAATATTACTGTAGAAATGTAGCAAATTGCTGTCTTACTCAGTTTTGTATTATGTTATTGTTTTGAACAGTATGTAAGCGTGTGCAGATTGGCCTGTACGTACAAAGAGTTTTGGCAGTTGTTGTGTCTGAGTGAGAAAAGAATTCATGAAATTTGAGAGATGTAGTCATTGAATGCATTTTGTGCCAAAGCAATGATAATTGATCCTCAGTTTAGCCCACATAGACTTCTGTTGTGCTCACTGTGTGAAGAGTTTTGCAAAAGTGACCTAAGTATTGAGAAATGTGTCCTAGCGTCTGTAAAAAACTGTAATTTAGTTATTCAAATGTAAGACGGCATAAAAAATAAATTAATAAAGCCGTACCTCATTGTTCCTCCTCGGCTAAATTCAATTTGACCATCAGATTTCACACTTTTATGTGAAAAAAAGCTTCAAAAATTAAATATTTATAGTGCACTTTAGAATAAATTGAATAAAATGTGTGTTTTCACAATCATTGATCTTGTGCTGCACTGACTGAAGCTGCTGTGATTATAAAGAGAGCACTTCTGCGTCATTCATTTACAAGAAAAGTTATTGTTTTTTATGAGATTTTGAGAGTATTTCATACTTCACATTGGGGGTGCAACGGTCCCTCAAAATGCTCACGGTCACGGTTTTAGGGTCACGGTTTCGGTGCGGTTCGGTATGTGCTATGTTCAGGGAAAATAGGACTACTGTCTAAAAATAAAGAAAATAAGAAAAAGCAATCAAACTACAAGGAACATCACAAATAAATACAATAAAGCAAGTATATTCAAATAAAATAAACGGTGCTTTTCAGGTTTTTCAGGTATCTAACAGTAGTTTTCAGGTACAGAAAATGGATAAAGTAATCAAATATAAAATAACACTGCATATTATCTTCACTGTATGAATTAAATAAAGATGAATCATTATTGAAGTTACAAAAGCTTTTCAGTCAAGAGCAGTGAGTGTTTTCTTTGTTATTTGTTGTTTGATTTAAGGCGAGACACCCCAGGTGAATAGGGTAAAAAAAAATTAACTAATAGATATCACCATACCAGGTGGTTGATTACATTAAAAAAATGCAAACATTTTTTGTATTACAAGTTTTGTAAAATGTAATGTTTAAATATGCAAATGAGGCGTTACCTAATTAAATATGCGCTAATTTGCATACATTTCTAGAACAAAAATCTGAATATTGGATGACGTCAGGTTCAAAGTTCTCATTTAATTTTTTGGACATATTAAATTCAAAGGTTTTTACAGAGGGAATCTCCTTTTATCACTCCATAAATCAGAAATCAGCCAGAAAACTATCAACAGCCAGAAAAAAAATATTTTCACCATTTTTTTTAGGAATAAAATGTTGTATAAAATCAAGCAAATTATATATCTACAAATCCCTCTGTAAAAACCTTCAGAATATAGATAGGAATAAAACTGTAAAGTTTGGTGTATAAGTGGAGATTTCTGACTCAGAGCAGGAGAAAAAACTTATTTTGAGAATACGGCCTTTAAAGATATTTACTGTAATTGAGATCTATAGATGCAAATAGATAAAGTGCTAAATATACACTTAAAAGTGTATTTTGGATGTTTTCTTTCCACCAGTCTGAAGAAAGGTGCCTGAAAAAAACAGTGTTTTTGCCTGTAGTGTCTTCCCTTAACATTAAAAACACAGGCAGCAGGAATAGTTTTTTCACGATCCAGTACATATACTGCTACACATGCAATTTCTTTCTCGGCTAATATTAATGTTCACTTAAGACATAACCGACTATGTTTTCTAGGATACTCGGCATGTTGACATGATTTTTGTATGAATTTGGCCGCTGAAACGCAAGACTCGAAAGAGAATTCAGTATTTGTGCGCTGACTGAAATAAGCGTGCGCGCTTCGGATGAGCGCACACACATCTTCTCACAGCACACGCGAGCTCTCTTTCGCGTCTAGTTCTTAAATGTTTAAGTTAGCAAGGCTTAAATGAGTTTAGTTTAAACACAGATAGAGACGTGTGCTGTTCAGGTCTCACCTGCGCTCACATCAACACCCGGGTGATGATGGCGTAAGTGACTGGACGTTAGAGCAGACGGCACTCGCAGTGAACAAAGTTTACAAAGAGTGACTGTTTTCTCCACGCTTTATGATGATCGCTGTTGTAATGTTTTTAGAAGCCAGAATGCGCATCCATCGACTGAAACATACATTATCTGAACTCTGTTTTCCACGTTGGCATTTTAAACAAACCATATTAGCCTACAGATGCGTCTTCATTCGAGATGGACCGCGGTACAGGTGCGTGCCGAACCATATGGTTCGATTTTTTACCGAGAACCGTTGCGTTCCTACTTCACATTGACAAAATGTAAACCTAGTTATTTTATAATGTTTAATATTTAGTCAAAAACGATGGAAATGGCTGATATACGCGCAAATAAATGCTACTTTGCTGCCACCTGCTGGTCAAAGTGGTAATTATTGTCTTTTTGAATAAGTGTTTTCTATCAAATGTTGAATTTCCTACATTTATAAACATTCGGTTTTACAATGGGGACAATCTCAGAAGGATGAACAAGTAATGCTTGTGGTCATCACATTAAAAATAACATTTGAAGTGCTGGGGAAAATATTGTGTGTGCGTTTTTAAATGGTCCCAATAGCTTCATCTATATTGCAATTAATGAAACTGGTTTATTGGCAAATTAGGTAAATGTGATAACTGCATTAAAATATGAATACAACATTAAAAAGTCAACCACTGATGGTTTTGTGTCGATGTACAGCGACTACAGAATGAACAGCTAACAGTTCACCGGAAATGCCCGAGCTGGCTTAACAACAACCAGGAAGTAACCGTGAATATAGTCCATTGCCTTTCCATTATTACACATTACCAAAACCCGCCCGCCCACCCCGCCCCAACCAAGAGCACCGTTTGGAGCGGTGAGGACTAAGAGTTTGCATGCTTACATATCCTCTCACAATAATAAAACTACTTTTAGACATTTTGTAAATAAGAGATTCATTGTGCCGACAGCTTCATTTGTTATAAGAGAATCTTCTGAGATCGCGATAAAGTCTAATATGACAACTTTTTAGTGATTATTGAGGGAACGCTCTTTGCGCGCTTTCTGCCATTCCAAATCAATTATACATTTTCTGTTGAAATTAGCAGTGGTTTGTGAACGTACTTAGACACTTTAATAATGGTTTGTCAGGAGAGTTTATGCTGGGCTGTGTATGTTATGCGACGACACGGAAACTGAAATCATTACAAGGAAATGTGTGTGTTTTTAAACGGGAAGCACTTCTCCTTAGCCTTACCTTGGAGTTAGTTCGCCCTCCGCCTATGTGTGTGTGAGAGAAAGCGGAGGAGAGGTCACGAAGCTCACCTTCTTGTGTGCGTAATATTTATATGTATGCGATATATTTATAACTTCTATTTATAACGAAGAGCTGTGTATGCGCAAGTGACTGGATTTTGAGTGTGAGAACCGCGTGCACACCGTTGCTTCACCACTATTAATGCTGATTTATACTTCTGTGTCGGACTTACACCAGAGCCTCTGCCTCTGTTTTTATTTATACTTCTGCGTCGTTGTCTGTGTTGATGTGCATGCAGACCACTAGGAGGCAGTGTAGAGGTCATGTTGAGTATCAAGGCAAAAGCTGAAAAAAAGCATCTTGTCATGTACGTTGTCAGAGAAGCTTACAAATAGAAGCAGCAAATACAGTACAGTCCAAAAGTTTGGAACCACTAAGATTTTTAATGTTTTTAAAAGAAGTCTCTTCTGCTCACCAAGGCTACATTTATTTAATTAAAAATACAGTAAAAAACAGTAATATTGTGAAATATTATTACAATTTAAAATAACTGTTTTCTATTTGAATATATTTCACAAAGTAATTTATTCCTGTGATGCAAAGCTGAATTTTCAGCATCATTACTCCAGTCTTCAGTGTCACATGATCCTTCAGAAATCATTCTAATATGATGATCTGCTGCTCAAGAAACATTTAATGTGTACAATTGTACAAAATATTTGTGTACAATATTTTTTTTCAGGATTATTTGATGAATAGAAAGTTCAAAAGAACAGTGTTTATCTGAAATCTAATCTTTTGTAACATTATAAATGTCTTTACTGCCACTTTTGATTGATTTAATGCATCCTTGCTGAATAAAAGTATTCATTTCTTTAATTTCTTTTCAAAAAAATAAAAATTCTTACTGACCCCAAACTTTTGAACGGTAGTGTATAATGCTACAGAAGCTTTGTATTTCAGATAAATGCTGTTCTTTTGAACTTTCTTTTCATCAAGGAATCCTGAAAGAAAAAGTACACAACTGTTTTCAACATTGAAAATAATCATAAATGTTTATTGAGCAGCAGATCATCATATTAGAATGATTTCTGAAGGATCATGTGACACTGAAGACTGGAGTAATGATGCTGAAAATTCAGCTTTGATCACAGGAATAAATTACTTTGTCAAATATATTTAAATAGTACACAGTTCTTTTAAATTGTAATAATATTTCACAATATTACTATTTTTTAATGTATTTTTAATTAAATAAATGTAGCCTTGGTGAGCAGACGAAACTTCTTTTAAAAACATTAAAAATCTTAGTGGTTCCAAACTTTTGGACTGTACTGTAGGTAATGACTTTTGTTGCAGTCTGACTGAATGTCTCCTGAAACAGAGCGTTTTTTATTCATATGGAAGTTGAAAACACTCGCTCTTCTCTGATTGGTCCACGCCAGTTTTTCAACCTGAGGGAGGAGTTCTAGCAGACCAATCACAGTGCTTACGGTCCGCGTAGAATTGACGCGTTGTTACATTTTTGAAGAGGAGCGCGTCAGGCTCTGTCGTAGCTATGCCGTACACTCGACGCAGATGTATAAAGCAGCCTTTATAGCTACCACTGATTTGCGGCTTTCTTGTCTCTCTCATTGAAATGAACTAGAGAACTTTATGTGGAAGTAGGCTACTGCCGGCCCAATGTATCAGCGGCCCACCAGGAATTCTCCCGAATCTTCAAGGAGATATTCTTACTATATAATTACAGTTAATGGTTACGTCCAGTTTTTTTGTATGTCGCAGAATGAAAAAGAAAAAAAAAGGAAATACGAAAACATGCTTGTACATCTGGTGATTCACGTGAATATGTTCACTGCTGTTAATGTATAACATGTATAACATGTATAACGTGTAGTGAGTAGGGCTGTCAAACGATTAATCGCGATTAATCGCATACAAAATAAAAGTTTGAGTTTGCCTAATATATGTGGGTGTACTGTGTGTAATTATTATGTATATATAAATACAAACACATCCATGTATATATTTGAGAAATATTTACAAGTATATGTATTTATTTATATTTTTATATAATTTATATTATATATAAATACATTTATTTGTACATAAATAACATATTTCTCTTAAATATATACATTAATTTGTGTGTATTTATATATACATATTATTTACACACATTACTCACACATATATTATGCAAACTCAAACTTTTATTTTGTATACGATTAATTGCAATTAATCGTTTGACAGCCCTAGTAGTGAGTTTATGTTTATGTAACTTAACATTACTAGACATACACTGATGAATATTTTTATTCTGTTTATTTCAGAAAGACCACATTCAATGTGCATATTTTAGAAAACTGAATGATGCCAAGCATTTGAACAATATAAAGAGTTGAACAGAGCCCCTAGTGGATGAGCATTCACATACAGTGGGTACGGAAAGTATTCAGACCCCCTTAAATTGTTCACTCTTTGTTATATTGCAGCCATTTGCTAAAATCATTTAAGTTCTTTTTTTTCCTCATTAATGTACACACAGCACCCCATATTGACAGAAAAACACAGACTTGTTGACATTTTTGCAGATTTATTAAAAAAGAAAAACTGAAATATCACATGGTCCTAAGTATTCAGACCCTTTGCTCAGTATTTAGTAGAAGCACCCTTTTGATCTAATACAGCCATGAGTCTTTTTGGGAAAGATGCAACAAGTTTTTCACACCTGGATTTGGGGATCCTCTGCCATTCCTCCTTGCAGATCCTCTCCAGTTCTGTCAGGTTGGATGGTAAATGTTGGTGGACAGCCATTTTTAGGTCTCTCCAGAGATGCTCAATTGGGTTTAAGTCAGGGCTCTGGCTGGGCCATTCAAGAACAGTCACAGAGTTGTTGTGAAGCCACTCCTTCATTATTTTAGCTGTGTGCTTAGGGTCATTGTCTTGTTGGAAGGTAAACCTTCGGCCCAGTCTGAGGTCCTGAGCACTCTGGAGAAGGTTTTCGTCCAGGATATCCCTGTACTTGGCCACATTCATCTTTCCCTCGATTGCAACCAGTCGTCCTGTCCCTGCAGCTGAAAAACACCCCCACAGCATGATGCTGCCACCACCATGCTTCACTGTTGGGACTATATTGGACAGGTGATGAGCAGTGCCTGGTTTTCTCCACACATACCGCTTAGAATTAAGGCCAAAAAGTTCTATCTTGGTCTCATCAGACCAGAGAACCTTATTTCTCACCATCTTGGCAAACTCCATGCGGGCTTTCATGTGTCTTGCACTGAGGAGAGGCTTCCGTCGGGCCACTCTGCCATAAAGCCCCGACTGCTGGAGGGCTGCAGTGATGGTTGACTTTCTACAACTTTCTCCCATCTCCCGACTGCAACCATCTCAAGGATGATCAGAAGAAATGGACAGCACCTGAGTTAAATATATGAGTGTCACAGCAAAGGGTCTGAATACTTAAGACCATGTGATATTTCAGTTTTTAATGAACTTAAATGATTTTAGAAAATGGCTGCAATATAACAAAGAGTGAAAAATTTAAGGGGGTCTGAATACTTTCCGTACCCACTGTACCTATATTCAGTACAGTCCATAACACATCAGTGTAGTATTGATAACTCCTGCTCTGTCTCTGTGTGTGTTTGTCCAGCCCTCTGAGGAGCTTTATATAAGACAGAAATCTGTCAGACAGACATCACTCAGACTCGATCGAGGTGAAGCTGCTCTTCTGACTCCGTCTGCAGTCATCCAGGTGAGTGTGTTCCTAATAAAGAACACTTTTGGGCTCATAGTTCATTTGATCACCTGTACTCTGTAGTCAAGATTATTCTCTATTACACACATATTAAATATGCTAACTAGCAATTAACCAAATACATAGAAATTGAATATTAGAAATGGAATATTTGGGTCACAAGAAGATATTAAATATAAATACAGGGGTAAGGAGATGGTAACCTTGACTAATTGCTGTTCAAATATTGGATAAAAACCTTGCTCGTATGTTTGTATAATATGTCAGAAAGTTTCTATAATGTTCCTTCGAAGAATATAACATATGACTGTGTTTGGGGTTTGCTTTACAACCAGTCATTAAGCTTCAGTTAACTATTTAGCCAAAACTTTAAGTCTGATTGTTCAAAATAACTAAACATTAAACACTTAAACACTAACAGGTCTTTCCATTTCCTTAAAACCACAAGGGCACCAGTCTGAATTGCAATAGCACTGGTTGGATCAACAAGAGTGAATTATGTTCAGGAAACATTCACAGAATACGTCAAATGAAACTGGTGTGATCTCATTCAATTAGGATGAATTTTACTCATCAGTACAATTAACCTAGCTTAAGTTCAAATAAATCAGTTCAACTGTGTGGAAATAGGTGTCATAATTGAATTAAGTTAGACCAACAAGTTATTTTTTTGAGTGTAAACATTAATTTCTTAATTTTGAATCGTTGTGCAGTGTTGTATTCAGCACTACAGTACAAATAATGTTTGATTCATGGCAAGAAGCGAGGTGAACAAACAAACAAATGGTCAATAACAATAGCAGCAGTCCAGACAGCAAACTAATCCAAATCCATAATCCAAAAATCATGGTCAAAACAGGCAGAGAGACATATATGTGGCAAACAATCAGGGAAATATAAACACTTGGTAGAGACAGGGTAAACTGGCAATACTTCGCAACATGATGTACAAACAACATGGCTTATAACAGCTAGGGACAGGAAGAGATGCGAGAAGAAACAGCAGTGTTCAGTATTTGGGAGATGGCTCCCTCTGGAGGTTGGAAGAATGGTTGGCAGATGCAGATGTTACAGAATCCTGTGTATATTCTGCCCAAGGTAATAAGTCACTCCAACGTTGTCGTTCTCAACTACAGTAAAATCTGAGATAACGCCCCAATTCTTGATTCAGTCTTTCAACATGTCCGTTAGCCTGGGTATAATAGCCAGATGTTAATCTCACATTTATGTCCAATTGCTTACAGAAAGCATCTCAGGTTATGTATGTAACCATGGTTCCCTGAGAACAAGGAAGGAGACTCTGCGTTTCAGTATGCTATGGGGAATTTCACACATGAACCGATGTCTGAAAGCCAAGAATCCAATCACTCCAATACCATTGGCCGGCAACAGCCTATGATGTCATCATAGCGCGACCCGAAAGTATATAAGGAGTGCCTAGAGAATCTTATCGTCTTGAGGGACTGTTCAGCAGGCAGCCCTGAAGCATGGCAGGGCAACGCAGAGTCTCGTTCCCTGTTCTCAGGGAGCCATGGTTACATGCGTAACCTGAGACGTTCCCTTTCGAAAGGGAACTCTACTCTGCGTTGCAGTATGCTATGGGGAACGATATACCCATGCCGCCATGCCGTCAAGCAGTTTCAACGGAATCGCCAGATAGCAACTCACCCTCGGGTCACGCAAAGGCTGTCAGTGACAGCATTCCCTACGGCCAACAGCCCAAGCTGAGCTTCCACAACACATGGTGTCAGCTAGTGGTCTTCAAAGGGGACCAAGCTCAAAGGGGACCAGCTCTAAACCAGTGTTAATTTTGACAGCAAATTTTGATTTAGTTTTAGTCATAGTCTTTTGACTAAAATGCCATTTAGTTTTAGTCATATTTTAGTCATCGGAAATTGTTTTAGTTTTAGTCTAGTTTTAGTCGACTAAATATCATAAGATTTTAGTCGACTAAATCTACAGTAGATTTAGTCGACTAAAATCTAATTTAGTTAAATTGTAATGCATAAAGCATTTCTCTAACAATACACAGATCCTATACACTGATATAGGTACATCTGATATTCCCCAAACTGTTTATGTTCACCCAACTGTATTTTGCTCGCCAAAGCAGATGGTTTTTGACCGTTCAAGTGCAAAAAGACACGAAAGAGCAAAATTCAGCATATTTCAGGGATTGACACACTTATCATTGAGGTACTATAGTTTTTGTTTAAAATTTTATTAGATTTGATTTTTAGTTTTCGCTTTTAAATGTCTAAGTTTTTATTTCTGTTATTTTAATACCTCAGGTTAAGGTAAAGCTTAGAAACTAGATGAAATAAAATAAGTTTACATTTTTTATATAGATTTTTTTTTTTATTTCAGTTAGTTTATTTCAAATAATGAAGATTTCTTTGGTTTTAGGTTTAGTTAACTATAATAACCCTTATACTTGTAAAATATATTGAATAATATGTCAAATAATGTTCTTAGTCTTTCCTTCCTGTGACAGAAGATGCAGTAGTTTACTATGAATTTAATAGAAATTAAATTAAATACAGTTTATTGTGTAAACAAAATAACAATAATGACCAGGAAAAAAATAATAATTATAAACCATCCCGAAATACACCGTGACTCTTATTCTGAAATGTCTGCAGCCTGCGTTGTAGCCTATTGTAGTAGCAGGCTACTAATGAGGGAGATAAATATGCATTCTTACAACCTACAACACATTACCATATAAACATAGTGTAGTAAACATTGTCGTAATTCATCAATATTAGTTTATAAGCAATCTCTTGGCATAAATGTGCGCTATTCATTAATTACTAAGCAGTCTGAAGTGCTGCTGCGCGAGCCTGTAGAGCGCGCAACAGCGCCGCGTTTCCCGTGGTTAGATCAGCGCGTTACACTTCAAATGTGCGCATCTTCCACACAGGACAGCATTCCTGACTGAATATCTTCCCAAATTGTCCCTCTCTTTCATTTTCGTCTCGTTTTTATTCGTTGACGAATATTAGAGTAGATTTTAGTCATAGTTTTAGTCATTCAAAACACTTATTTATTTAGTCATCGTCTCGTTTTCGTCCGTGAAAAAATGTCGTGGACGAAAATTATGACGAAAATTATTTGTCAACGAAATTAACACTGCTCTAAACCAACAACAGTTGTGGAAAGCTTACACACCTGAGATAAGCCTACACATTCCAACAGGCAATGTACCTAAATGATACAATTACAGGGGGTACAATGAAATGCCAACATGGTCTAAGGGAGGCCTAAAAAGGCCTACTACCTCAAACAGACACAAGCATAACCTGTGGCAGCGCTAAACTAAGTGAGCAAAACTCATGACTATAAACCAACAACACCTGTAAACACAAGCTGCTAAACTAGAAGGAGGCTAATCCATTTAGAGCCTACAACTCCTACAGCATATTGCAATATAGCTGTTGTGGCAATGATCAAACTAGCGGGAGCTAACAGAAACCAAACTGAAAGTGAGGTTCGACAGGTGCTGCACTCAGTGAAACATCACAAACACTAACCGGGGAGTACAAAAAGTCACCATGCTCTTAAATAGAGGCTAACACAAGCCTACTATTATGAGAACAGGTGCTAACCAGCTCTAGAGTAAAGCTCACATACATGTAGGGCAAAAGCTAGAACCCAAAGCAAACATAATGCTTTGTAAATACATGCTATCCCAAAGAGGATAAATGCTCTCACCAAACAGATTATTACAAATCTGTATTGAAACCTAGGGAAATTGAAGCTAAAAAGCTAGCAGCATAACTCAAACTTGAATGTTAATTCAAGGGGCTCAGGGGAAAGACAAATTCATAGCATGAATAAGTTCTAGAGAGTGAGGCCTAGCATACACTTATCTACGCAAAGATAAGGGCCTACCACCTGAGAAAACAGGATCAGGGAGGCTAATTATAACCTACTACCTTAGCTATTCACCTCAGCCATTCCACCTACATAAACAAAGGGGAAATGGGCATACAGCCTAACAACTCCCTCAGGAGGAGGCCAGAACTAGGAACTATACAACCTAACAAGGGATAGTAAAAAAAGATTATGACAATAAACACCTAAACCTAGCTCTAGACTGGGCCGCTAAGCTGTGGGCCTACAGGGCCACACGCCTAGAAAAACTTGGGCTTCACCTCTGAATCTCCATAGATAAGAGGAAATAAATTAAAGCTCAACAAGCAAACAATGCCAGGCTGACCTAGACATAAATACTAACTGAAGTGACGAGTGCTAACTCACTCAAATTTACTCTAGCAACACCAGATGAGAAGTTACTCTAAACAATAGGTGGCTAAGAGGCGGCTATTTTGTGGCCAGCACAAATATTGTTCTAGCCAACCTATCAAAAACCCTCTTACTTTTTCCGATTACATACTCAGGAAAAACTATACAGGAACACAAGGTCAACATATTTAGAAACGTAAATATAAACCCAGCTCTCTTTCCTGCAGCTCGAAGACCAAAGACTCCTCTTTCCCTTTTCTTTAACAAGGAAGGATGGAATCTAGGATTCTTTGAAGCCTAAAAGAGCATCTTCCACTATCAAGCCAGAAGGATAGAAAAATATTTATCAAAGGCCCAGCCGTCAGCCTGACTGTTAAAGAAGCGCCTGAGTATGTTAAAATGAATCCAAAACCCAGAAGGTGGAGGAAGAAGAAGGGGCAAGGGCAGATGTAAAGTCACCCTCACAACGAGAGGGAATCGATTATTGATGCTACTGGCGTATGCGGTCAATCACCTCCCCTAATCACCAGGCACAGATGCGAGAACGTCTAGGTTACTAGTGTAACCCCCGTTCCCAGAAGGAGGGAACGGGGACGTTACGTCGATACTGACGTAATGGGGTCTCGCTAGGGAGCCCAATCACATCCAAGGATACAAAACAAGCCAATGGGAATTGGCCTGTGAGATTTACATGCCGGGCCCCTCCCCCGGCATCCGGGTATAAATAGGGCCGGCATACTCACCTTCATTCATATTTTTGCTGAGGAGCCGAGATAGATATCTGGCCGCTCAGCGGTGACTCAAAGCTATGGCAGGGGAACGCAATGTCTCCGTTCCCTCCTTCTGGGAACGGGGGTTACACTAGTAACCTAGACGTTCCCATTCAGTCAGTCACGTTCGACGTTACGTCGATACTGACGTAATGGGGTCCCGTGGAAAGCGCCATAGCAACTGAACCACGTTACGAGTGTTAGGGAGGCAGGTGCTGGCAGGCTGAGGCGTGCCAATGCAAGTGCGGCCCATACTCGCAACCCTCCAGCGCCCAGAGTAAGCCCAGGAATGTCTTCCATACCGGTGAGGATGGAGAGGACAGGGCGTTACCGTGGAGAAGTTGAAGCTGCTGTTCCTACCCCCGGGGAAGAGTGCTTCGGAACTCAATCCCACGTTTTTCAGCAACGACAAAAACGCCAGGAAAGCGTTCCCCGAGGAGGGGAAAGCTACGGAGACCACACCCAAAAGAACCGCAATCTCCGCCCGCAGGACAGAGGCGTTGGGACCTGTCACCGAGGTGAACAGAACGCCGCTGAACCTGGGGGGACGCCTGGCGAACTGAATCGCGTAGCCGAGTCTGATTGTCCGAATGAGCCAACGGGACGGGTTGGGAAGACATAGCCACGCCCCCAAATTCCGTGCGAGTGGAACCATCCGGACAACAGAAGTACCCACGGGGGGGCAGCATGGAGCACTGTGGCCCAACTCGGGAGGCAGTGCGTCCTGAAGTCGAGGCTGTGAGTGGGGTCCACTCACATGGCTCCGAGTGGGCAGGGTGGCGTGGGAAGGCGGTGCGTTCCCGGGGCGCCAAGACCCTGCCCGTGGTGAAGGAAGGAGTGGCTGAGAGAGAGGGAGCGAAGGCTCGCTCACCCCCAGCGCAGACCTTCTTATGTGACCCATAGGTTTCGGAAATTGCTCTTTTATTGATAAGGCGGCCAGCGGTGGAACAGAAAGAAAAAACAACACAGGATTTTCCCCTGGGCCCTGTCCCGGGGGAAGGAGCGGTGCGGTCACTGTCTCCCGAGCAGCTTCCAACACCTCCGGGTCTCCCGTCTCAGGGCCGCTTCTTGGCCTTCTTCTTCTTTTTAGAAGGCGGCTTGGCGGACTGGGCGGGGGGCGTCGCCTTCCTGCAGGTGGCTCGAGGAGGATGGGAGGGTTCCGATCTCACAGGAGCCGGAGCCGCAGGAGGACGCCCTCGGCGAGGAACAGACGAAGGCACAGCCCGTGGCGGATTGGTGGCACCATCACGCCTGGGCAGGATGTGCTTGATGGCCTCCGTCTGCTTCTGCACTGTCGAGAACTGCTGAGCGAAGTCCTCGACAGTGTCGCCGAAGAGGCCGGCCTGGGAGATGGGGGCGTCAAGAAAGCGAGCTTTGTCAACATCCCTCATCTCAGCCAGGTCCAACCAAAGATGCCGTTCCTGGACCAACCAGGTCTTCTGGAGCTCCTCATGCACCTCCGGGAAGAACGGCACTGGGGCGGGACGCGGCTGAGCACCGCGCCCCGACCCCAGAAACCAGTCATCCAACCGCGAGCACTCGGGACACGGTGGAGGGTTCCACTCGAGACCGCGACAGCAGGCGGCAGCTCGACGGCACATGGTGTTGTGGAGGAGTGGGAGGTTCGTAGGGACGGACCCAACGAAGTGGCTCCCACTGTGATCCTCAGATCTCCCAGAGCACTAACCGCTACAGCCGCCGGCGCTGGGGTAGTGACAGAGGGGACTCTCACTTCTGTGTTAAAGAAGGAGATTCGCGATCTCAACACCAACATGGACATGCCCTCGCAATGAGGGCATGTACCATCCACGAGCGCTGACTCAGCGTGCGGTCTACCCAGACACGTGAGACAGTGGTCGTGGCCGTCAGAGGAGGTCAGGAAACGACCGCATCCAGAAACACACGGACGAAAAGACATCTTGAAAAAGACGCTGATCGCCCGTGCTTGCTCTTTCAGAAAACCTCACCAGCCGAAGCACCCAGGGATGGGCGTAGCACCGTCCTGTGGGCAGCGCGCCGTCACCCCCACCGCTGAGCGTGCCTTTCCCACCAGCTGGAGAGATTCGAGCAGGCCACCGGAATGAGCGAAGATAGCAATTAAAATTGCTGTTGCCAGGAAGACCTGTAGCAATTATAATTGCTGTTTGCTCTCTTTTAGAGAAATTCACTCTTTCTTTTTCCTTTTGAAGTAAAGGACGATCGATCTGATCAGCTCCGAAGCAAAAGTATGAATGAAAGTGAGTATGCCGGCCCTATTTATACCCGGATGCCGGGGGAGGGGCCCGGCATGTAAATCTCACAGGCCAATTCCCATTGGCTTGTTTTGTATCCTTGGAGGTGATTGGGCTCCCTAGCGAGACCCCATTACGTCAGTATCGACGTAACGTCGAACGTGACTGACTGAATGGGAACATAGTGTCCCGATATGGAGATGCTCACAGTAAATAACAGAAAAACACAGACAGCGCCCTCAAGCACTGTCTATGCGCGCTCCTTTTCCCAGACAGAAAATGCCCAGAAATGTGTATATCAAGCATCAAAACCTGGGACACGGATGAACACACTCTCTTGAAACGTTTGTAAGGCATAATATAAGATTCTCTTACCGGATTCGATACAATCGCGATCAGACAAAACAGCCCTGAAAGACGAAAAGATACTGACTGATACTCTAGGCACTCCTTATATACTTCCGCGTCACGCTATGATGACGTCATAGGCTGTCGCCGGCCAGTGGTATTGGAGTGGTTTGATTCTTGGCTTTCAAACATCGGTTCATGTGTGACGTTCCCCATAGCATACTGAAATAATGGTTGTGCAGTTTCCATTGCTGTGGGTAAGCCTTTTAGTGGGATAAGATGACTTTAGAGAAGCGATCAATAATTACCAGAATTGTGGCGTAACCATTGGAATTGGGCAGATATGTAACAAAGTCTACAGCCAGATGAGACCAGGTGCACTGATGAATTGGCAGGGGTTCTAGGAGAAAAGCTGGGAGTTCTCAGGGTG
This sequence comes from Ancherythroculter nigrocauda, assembly GCA_036281575.1. Taxonomy (NCBI): domain Eukaryota; kingdom Metazoa; phylum Chordata; class Actinopteri; order Cypriniformes; family Xenocyprididae; genus Ancherythroculter; species Ancherythroculter nigrocauda. Next base: position 150,953 of record VTFQ01000571.1, on the reverse strand, counting down.
TCTTGGAATGAGCACACACACTGCAAGACTTGACATACATAGAGACATAATTAATTAGATTAGGCCACCAGAAAGAGTTAGGCACCAGTTCAATTGTCTGTTGAATTCCAGAAGACAGGCCAAATGAAGGATGCAATACAAAGACTGCCTTCCAAGGATCCTAAGGAATTTATCGACAGTGCTGTGGGGGTACTTACAGCAAAAAAATGTTGTAAAACATAGTTATGAAATTTCTGCTGCTTGGATCTTGATGATTGCCACTATAGGTTTATATTTAAATATTGTGTTTCAATGGAAATTTAATCTTACCATTAATTCTATTTGGCAAAAGCGCTTAGAGTCAGCCTTAACAGGTTAAACTGAAATTCAATTTCAACAACTTCTGTTCACAAGTTTTGCCTGCTATTGGATCGTTGAAAGTTAAGTACTATTATGTCACTACACATTATGGAAAGCTTACTACCTGCTAGTGACAAACAAATGGTGCAACAAAATTAAGTTGGTTACAAACTAACTAGACTCTAGTGTGGACTTTGTTCCATTTTAATAAGACGTTACACGTTTAGCATTTATTAGATATTCATTAGACATTTAGAAAAATTGCTGCTTCTGTTAGATAATTAAATGCATAGAAATAAAAGCTCAGAATTATATCATCAGTTAGCTTTCATTTTCCTCCCTCACATATAAAGCTGTTTTGGTAATCAGTGAGCTTAATCTGTAGAAGGGCTAAAATAACAGCTTTCATTGGGTGTGGAGATTGAATGTTTGGTTTATTCTGTGTTGCAGGTTCAGGCACGATGAACGGTATTATTCCCAAGAGCAAAGCAAAAGGCACTGACTTCTGTGGAGTGAACAACTACTATTATATAATCCGCTCTGATCTCGGCTGCTATATGCAGTCAAGTAATTTCAATCAAGGTTTAGACATCTCTATTTTCAGTCTGCACCCCTCCTACCAAAATGGAGACCATTACCTTGGTCATGAAGATGGCTACTTCTACATCATCAAGGGCAATTCCTATCGCAGAGTCACTGACCTGACGACAGACAGCGATGCTGTAGTTTACAGCCTTCATCCCAACTGCCAGGGTGGAGATCACTACCTTTCAGCCTTTGGCAATTTTTACATTATCTTCAGAGGAAAAGGCACTTACCGAAGAACAACAAACATGAATCAAGACTCGTATGCTGTAGAGTACAGCCTGCATCCCAACTGCAGAATTGGACTCTATTACTGGGGCCTGCCAAACCACTACTACTTCCTCAAGCCAGTCTCAAAGTGGGGAGTTGAGTACTACAAAGGTACCAACTTCAACAAAGATGAGTGCACTGCTGTCTATTCTGTTCATCCTGATGTTATTAACTTCCTCCCTGGTGGTCTGTCAGTGACTAAAGGCCCAGCCTTTGGCATTTGGGAGAATATTAAAACTATATCTAATGACAGCAATACACCAGTGACATGGACAAAGAAAATCAATAAAAAGGTGGGATACAATAAGGAGAAGATGACCCAGATCGCACACAACTGGAAGATAGCCAAGTCAGTCTCGACTGAATCTGGAGAACTTGCAAAGTTAATTGCGAAGTTTCATTTCTCCTTTTCAGCAGAATATGGAGGTCCTCATGTCAGACCTGAAAATGAAAACTGGAACGAAATGACTGAAGTGGAAGAACAACTCACATTTGAGCTGAAGCCAAAAGAGTCTTTATATCTGTGGCAGTACAAACTGTGTCTTGGTCAAGAACCAGTGTTGTTCTGCCGTGATTTAAAGATTGCTAATGATCCAAACACTCCAACTGGAGTCCCACTGCCACAATAATGAAAACATATCAGAATAGTTTAACTCCAGGGATAATCAAGTGCTTCAGTTAAATGCCTTAATTTTAACTTCTCAAGCAATTATTTAGATATCTGCATGCATTGCTTAACATGAGGCTAGAATTTTTCAGTTACAATTGTAGTGATTTTTACTCCATTCACCGGTGACGTAGTGATTTTTGATCACATGTCACTTAAGGTGTGGTTATAAGTGTATCAGATGACCCCTTCCCCCTTTTGTAATACGGGGCACCAGTTAAGAATACTATCTTAACAATTTAAGAACACTCCAAAAGAGCTGTTCAATAATTCAGAATTAATATAAAATGGAGGAAGTCGGTCAACTGATTTATCTGAAGGATTTGTGAGAGCTGGTGGTCAACTAGTTGAGTCTTTGGTCATCAACACAAGGAAGACACAGTTATAATAAAATCAATTAAATTTATTAACAATAGACATGCAAGAGTAAATACCACAATGATTAATAACGAAATAATGAATATGCATGTTTCATATTCGGACTATCAACAAAGTCCTGATAGCCCAAATCCTAGTAAAGTGTGTTCTGCTGACAGACCCATATGTAGACCAACTGAACTTAGAATTGATATGAATGCTTTGATTCAACAAGGAATCCAAAGACAACAAGCCAAGCTCTTCCGGAAGATGGAGAAAAAGGTGACGCAAGTGAAGAGCTGCTATCCTTGGACAACATCGTGTCATTCCTACAGCCAAGGAGATAATTAAGTTGCTTAGACAACAACAGAGAATTAATGTGAAATTGATTTCGTTGATTAAAAAATCTTTTGCTTTGAATAACTTTCATGCTGATCTAACTTGTATCACAGGAGGACTTGCAACGCTTTTGACGAGCAGGGCGCCTGCAAATTCTCCTGTGTCTGACTGAATGAACAAATGTTTTCCTGTTGTGGTTTTGGAAATTGGGGCCATGCTTATATTGAAAAAGGTTATTAGTTTAGTAGAATAAAGGTTACTCGCTTTTGCTATGCTATGCGTTGCACCTGTTGCAGCCAATATGTATTCCATGCTTTGAAGATTGAGAAGGTGTGAAAACCACTAACGGTTGAATGCATAAGAAAGGTGTATATAGATAATACCTTCTTGCTTATGCTTAGTATAGGATTTTAAAGGTTAACAGGAAACTGTGGGGCGTAGGTGTGTACTTATACTATAGCCTAGTTTTTGTTTTCTCTTTTCCTTTTTCAATATATGTTTTCTTTTCTTTTACCAAATAAGGAGACGATTAAGGTCCTCCTCTTTCTGATGATTATAAAGTGTGAAACCTGTATCAAAGTTTCCCGATTGGTGAAGACGCCACTCCTCTGATTTGTATGAAGATTTTTTTATTCTGAACTTTGTCATTAAAAGATACCAGTATAATTGGTAATTAGTAAATTCTTTTAAACAAGTCTCCGAGTGAATTATTTTTATATAAACCTATTAACTGAAACCTGAATATAAATATATATCATATATAAGATATATATATATCTTATATATAAATATATATATTAATTCCTTACGAGCTCCAAGTATCGAATCCAAACTGAGTGTGGTTGGACCTTCCTTAGGCATTACTGATCAGCTGGTTTTATCATCTACCCCGGACATTCTGCAGGTAAGGGCTGTTTATTTATCAGCTTTCGCGGAGTTGCGATCCAGTAGTCGTGCCACGCTGGGCTGGAGGATGCTGAACTTTGGTTGCGCCAAGAGGGTCCTCAGGATGGACTGGGCAGCTGGGTCAGATGAATCTTCACAGGTTCCTTTGCCTGTACCACACGGCTCCTCAGCGACACAGCCAGTCTGCAATGTCTGCCGATGCAGAGGTCCTTTGTGGACTGGGCTGCGCTGCTGTAGGAGCCGTAAGGGTCAGATGAAGTCCCTCAATGCTGGGCCCTTTTTGCAGCTAGAGTGCAGCTGAAAGCAATGTAAAAGGTTTTGCTCGCGAAAGCTTCACATTAACCATCTTGTAGTCTCTTTCCTCGTCAGGTCAGAAACTCAGGACATGGAGTGTCTGTTAATGTTTCCTTCCCCGTCGAGCTGGAAATGCAGAACAAGGGTGTGTCTACCTGGGGGACATATTTATCCCTTTCTGATGAGGAGGAGATTGAAATTGGGCGCCCTAGTGTGGAACTCATTTGCATAGCATAAAGTACAGTGTTAAAATAGTGTCTTTAACATTTTACCCATGCATTATTTCTTTACTAAACCTCTTTCAAATTATTAAAGGCATCGTAGGGAACAGATAGACACCAAACACGATATGAAACGGTTAAATCATCGTCCATGCATCTGTTTATCTGTTAACAGGTCTGTCCCATGACCTGTTGTTTTAGCAGTCAGTAACCATTAACATAAACTGTGCTTTGCATGAAGATGGAGTGGATGTGATGCAGTTTAGATCAAATTAAGGCCTCCAAACATAGGTATGAATGGATTTAGATAGATCTCTGTGGCCTCTCTTTATTTCAGTCATCCAGGAAGTCCTGAAGGAATTTTTACGGCAGTCCTTGCCTAAACCTTAGGAATGAGTTTGGTGGTTAGAGTCAATGTGTCGTCCAATGAGAAGTCCTCTCCTTGGTTTTGGTGGGTGCAGAAGGTCCCCCTTCCTGCTCTGGAAGAGGTGTCTGGTAGTTGTCCCAACATCTTATCTGATGTTGCTGAACATTTGTTTATATTCATTCACCAAAGATCCAATCACAGTGTGGCACATCTTCTTACACACCAGCAGTTAGAGAGGGGCCCTGTCATAAACTGGCCCCTGGAATGCCATCTTGACTGTTGTTCACAACACAATCAATGTAACTACAAATTACAACAATACTATTATAGTATTATTGAAACTCTGTGTTTATGATTAAAAGAAACTTACAGAAACCTACTTTAAATATAATGAAATTTCTTCTTAAAATCAGACACATGCAACCCAACTGCAAATCTTTCAATATGGTGGCTAAATTGGGCTTTGGGAAAGTTTTACAAGAAAAAAAATGGGTACTCAGTCTATATTAGTGTAGATGTAGTCATAGATGATGTCATAGTGTAACTGAAGTCTACTGAAGTGTTTGTTTCTATGTTCAAGTCATAATAAGAGCTGCATTCTGTACTTGCATTTGGAGTATACATGTAATTAAAAGCTTTTGTTTAAGAGTATACCATTTGGATTTTGCTTTTAATATGCTAAATAAAGCTGGATACTGCTTTTAAAGTCTTGGTGTTTTCATTGTCAAAAAAACAAAAAACAAACAAACAAACAAAAACATTATTGTGGTGTATGTTTGACAAATCTCCATTCCTAGACAGCACGCAAACATTTGTCAAAATCACAGCTGATGTATTTCTCACTGGGTTATTTCAGCTTAATATGAAACAGCTCTGGTGACCTTCATCCACCAACACTTACAATGTTCACTGCACTTGTTGTGGTTTGATGTGTGATTCCCCTGACAGATTCCTCTTTATAACCATAACCAAACTTTAATGCCATTGACCCTTGTTTTTATGATGACTCCTTTAATCTTTTAAAATCGTTAGCATAATCTCTTTTTTTAATTCCTTCCTTTTTTATTTTTTATTTCTTTTCTTTATTTTCATTTGATCCCAGAGGCAAATCTTTAGAAGTACTGCATGCCTGTGCCAGTGCTGAGCATAATTCCCTCATAACCAGAGACCAGGTCGGGTTACTGAAGCTATTTCTGTATGGGAACAAAAAAAAAAAAGATGTTTCCTTTCAAAAGGGAACTCGCACCGATGTCTGAAACACTATCAAATCACGACAATCGTATTGGCCGGCGACAGCCTATGACGCCACTACTAGTGCGACCCGAACGCACATAATGGGCACCTAGAGAAGAAGTCATCCACTTTTCGTCTTCAGGGACTGTCTTGTCTAAACGCTGTTCAAACGCTGTTCTAAGTAAGAATGGCTTTTTTAAGCAGATGTTTCAAGTGGTGTGAACATCCGTGTCATAGATATTTGATGCTTGATGACACTCATGACTTGTGCGTGCTTTGTTAGAGCATGCATGTTCAGTACTTGAGAGTTCTTTACATGTTTTTGTTAGAGCTTTTCCCGCTGAGGTAGCTCCACTTTCATTGTCTCTCTCTTCCTTCCTCTTATCTTTTGTGCTTGATGCATACAGAATAAGTTTGACTTAAGTGTTTGTAGGTGTTTGAGAATGCGTCTATTGCATCCTCAAAATTGGCAGACTGTGCCTTTTTTTACGTTTGAGTGTTGTGTGGATTGGTTCAAGTTTTTGAAACTTAATCACACACATTACTTGTGCGTTGTTTGTTTGGGCGAGGAGCGCGCGCGTTTTTGAGGAAACTGTTGCTCGCACTGAGTGTGTTTCCCATGGCAACCCCAGTAGCGTGTTGTTTATCTACATCCGCGTATATGAGCCTTACTTTCCCTTTTGTTCTCCACTTTAAGATCGACAGGGTGTGTGGAGAATCTGTTTTGTCCCGCATCCGTTTATATCAGCATATAATTTATGCAGATGTCGAGGAGTTGCGTGAGCTTCATATGTGTCAATCCCCCCATCAGATGAGATTTTTGCAAACTATCACATGGCTGGAGAGGCATTGATGTTGAAAGCTCTGGTCCTGCTCATACATGGCAGGGCATATGTGGCAGCAGATTATGCTCTGTGCACCCCCACTCCCCCTTGAGGCTGGGTCGATGATGAGTTTGTTCCATCATTAGGAACCCTTCTGTTGGTCCGGCATTGGGCTTGGTAATAAGTGCATCCTTTCAGTCTGCATGAGTATGGCAGGCCACTTTTACATTTAGGCCTCTGCTCTTTAAGGTCTCAAGCTGAGCTTTTAAGTTACCTCTCCTTTCGTGAGAGCAATTATAAATTCAGAGACCTCAAGATCCCTGTAGAAAGGAATAAAGGGGGTGTTTATACAGTTAGATTACGTTATAGATAGCTGGCATTTAACTGGAGCCCTGGAGCTCCCATGATTAGGGAAGGTTATTGTGACACCCTTACTATGTGCCTCCTCTCTTTGTGAGGCTTTTATATAGTGGGTAACATTTAGAACGAAATATCACCTGTAGTGAATGGCATGGCCTCCTCTCAATCTGAGAGTCGGTTTTCTAGGCTGCCACTCATCTGAGCTCAAGATTGTTGATATGTCAGGTGCTCAGGCCTTTGGGGCCACCTCAGGTTGAGTGAATTGGCTTCCTCTCGATGAAGAGTCATTTTGCTGAAGCCACCGCTCTTCTGAGCTCCAGGTAATATCACAGTTTGAGGTGTTTGGCCTTTGTTAGGTCAAGTAAAGGGGTTTCCTCTCGCTGCGAGAGTAAAAGGCGATATGCTGAAGCCTCCAGATAGATCATGATTGTAGGTGTCAGCCCTCTCTGGGCCGCCTTGAAATTACTCTGTGGTGAGTGAGCTGGCTTCCTCTCGTTTGAGAGTTTCTATTTGAAGCTACCGCTCCATTGAGCTCCAGGTGGTGAGTTCACCTGTGTGTTGTCAGCCGGCCTCCTTTCTTTCGAGTTGTTAGGCTGAAGTCTCCACTCCACTGAGCTCCAGGAAGTTCATGAGTGCATGTGTGTCGGCCCTTCTTTTTGGGCTGCCCCTATATCCGACTTAGGCTAGTACTTTAGGAGTGTCTTTTAGACAGAGGCGGTTATGCTGAAGCTTTTCCACCTCCTAGGATGCCTTAGCTTGGAGGAGGCTACTCCTAGGAGAGTTTCTCCAGCATAGGACTGGCAGCTAGTGATTCTAGTACGCCTCATCAGATGGTGAGAATTGTCCCCGGCCGAGGCCCGCCTTCTGCATTAGTCTATTAATACGAGTAGCAGGCTTTACGGCCTCCTTAATTTGCCTAGGTTGAGCTGAGACTCCTCTTGATACTAGAGGTGAAGCGATATGCTAAGCTTCAGTTCCCCAGTTCCCTAGTGGTGTTAGGCACAGACAGATAGCCAGGTGTTGTAGGCTTTCATTGAAAGCCTCCCCGATGGTTATCCTTGAGCGTTCTTAGATTTCCTCTTGTTTAGAGAGTGGAAAGCACAATGCTGAAGTCTCCACTCCCTAGAGCTTTGGTAGTAGCGCTATCTGGTTCAAGCTTAGAGCAATTTCTCAGCCAAAAGCTCCTTGATTATCAAGCCGCGGGATTGAATGTTGCAGGCCCCTCCTGTGGCATTTCTTCCTGTTGAGGCCTCCATTCCTCCAGAGCTCAGACAGTTGTTCTCTTTTCTCAGGTTTAGCTCACTTCGCTCCCAGAGCTCTGTGCCCCATATGTGCCCATCACCAGTGATGCTCAGGTCGAGCATATTGAGTACTCCTTCCTTTCAGGGTGAGAAAGCATTAAATCATCCACAAATAGAAATTAAGTTAGCTTTAAGTAAAGCTGAATTCAAGAGAGTGATATCATCTTTTCCAAATTCAGGAGTATGTTGGAAATGAGAGAAAAAGATATGGAAATAGGAAGTAGGATGTCATATGTGCAGAATTAGAAACAGTGATGCATATTCTTAATGAGTGTTCTGCATATGAAAGGGAGACTTAGGATGGTTGGGAGTTGATCATATTTCTTTAAAAGAACTGTTAGGAAACGGGTCAAGGCAATCAAGAGTACATTAATTATTATTTAAATACTTGAAAAACACAGAAACAATAGATATAATCTAGTTTTTTTTTTTTTTTTTTGGTATTTCTTTCTTCCAAATCTATGTACACTCCACACTCCAGATCAGTTGGTGGCGGTAATGCAGTAGTTTTAGTTACCTATAGTTATTTTTCTAATGTGATTTATTTAATCTAATTTTTAGAAGGACTCCACATTCTGTGGACTCCACATTCAGAAAGATGGGTTTAGAGGCTATGAACTATGATCAACTGTTGAACATTTCAGATTAGACCATCTTTCAAATATACCTTCCAGCATTCAGATGCTGCTTGATCGCCACACTGACCCACCAAAGTGAGTTTTTTTTAAGGCGACTGTTATTTTAGAACGTTTGCCCTTATTGTTTGCATGGTGATGCATCATGTGTGTAACGTACGCTGAACGCAGCCACAATAACACTGTATGATGGATCACTATTATTTTGTTTTTCCTTTTTTATTTAAACTATTCCCAACTTGCTAACCATGACATCAACTGTCTGATATTCTGATTCTCAAATATGCGTGAGTGTGTTTTGTCATTTAAAAAACTTTATAAATGATCTTTATCTTGATCTATAATGTGAGATGGGCCCGCCATCTTAGTTTGCCCTGCAGTTCTGTCAGTCCTGTAAGTTTGATTTACAGCAGGTGAATTCATGAGTTTCTCCTGAAATATATGCAAGTAAGTGGCTGGTGAACTGGAAGAATAATAGAGTACACTTATAATTCCTTAGGACCATTATGTGTGTCTGATATGATAAATGTCGGCAAATTATATTTGAATGGACTGATATTGCTGCTTCCACTGATGTCTAACATCAATGTGCATTTCATAAACTCTAAATGTATTGTTTTAATGGTGAAAATTAAGCTGTTGTTTTAGACTTTATGCTTTATGCTCTGTGCTATCCAAGCATATTGCATACTATTTTATGTATTAGGCAACAGGTGTATGCTTCTCTGACCAGATTGCCACTAGTTTAATACTAGTCTATGATTTTCAACATGCTTGTTGTATCAGATGTGCTGCCGCTAGGGGTGTAAGCTTCCCCATTAGAGAAGAAAAAGCCCATCCAAATTAGTTTTGCAACATGCTTGTTGCAATAAAGGCTCATCCGGGCTCAGTAACATGCTTGTTATTATTGCTTATTCGTGTTTTGGCAGCATTCTTGCTGCCAAGGTGCACGATTCTCAATTGGCAACACGTCTGATGCTATGCGATTAGCAGCATGCTTGTTGCAAGAATCATACCACCTCCGGCTGGATCGTTTAGGATTCTATGGGTAATTTGCAGCCGTTCGTATTAATCACGCTCGATTAAGGCTGCCTTTATTATTTATTACGGTTGGGGGATGGTTTGTTTTAGGGAAAATGTATCGCTGCGCTCCATGCTCTGTCCAGGCATGGCAGCTGATTCATACCATCAAATATGGATACATTTCAGATTAGACCGCATCTTTCAAATACACCTTCCAGTATTCAGGTGCCGCTTGATCGCCTTGCTGCGCTCGTTATACCCGCCTCCATCCCCTACTCCTCCAATATATGACTGCACCTGTGGCTCAGTACCGCACCTCTACTCATGTAATCCAGGTTATTATTATTGTTGTCTTTATTAATTCCTCATGTCTGTTTATTTTTCTTTCAGGTGATGTTCACATGTATTCTTCTGTGAGATGTCTCTGTTCTATTATTTTGCTGAACTGTTCTGGTTATGGTAGAAATGTATCACTGTGCTCCCTGCTCTGTCCAGGCATGGCGGCTGGAATGAGCAGGGAGTTTTGCTCAGAACAGTTCCATACCACCAACTTGCTGTTGTTTATTACTATTGTTTAAATTGTTTATTGCTAAAGTTCTTTGTTATCACTGATAATCTTTGACGATAGTGGTCTGACAGAAGTAATGGTTATATAATGGTGCCCAAACAGGGACACTGACTATATGTTTGTAAAGCAAAACTGTTTATTTTACTATGGCTAGTCATACAGCTCTGGATAAGGATGAGTGTGTGCCAGAGGTGGATTTCTCAACTGGTTCATTCACCAATCCCAGAGAACCCCTCAAAGATTTAATAACTAGGGTGAACATACCTATTAAGCTCAAGTACCCATTATTTGTTCTTAGATTATAAAAAAAAAAAAAAAAATCTTATCCTACTTGATATCTTAACCAATTGATGTGTTTGTTACTACATACCTCCTGTAATTTCAAGACAATCAGAGCATTGCACACCGAGATATGGGTATCCATGTATTCACACTGTCTGGCAGCCATTTTGAAAGCTGTCTGAAAACTTTCACCAAAAGAGGAGCCCCTTAAATTGCATTTTTAGGGTGGTTAAGGCTTTTTATGGGGTAGTTATAACTACTTACTGCAAATTAAGAGATTCATGTTTAAACTTTTGCATATTATAACCTGCATGTGGAAAATAATTACAGTTAGATCCAGGGACGTGCACAGGAATTTTGAGGGGCAGTTGCTCTGACCTAAAAAAGGGCACTCCCCTACCAAAAAAAAAAAAAAAAACCTCACGGGCTATATGAAGGACTGAGAATTACAGGGTCTTTATTAATATATATATATATATATATATATATATATATATATATATATACACAAAGAAGTAAAACACTGAAATACAGCACTCAATCACCTTAACTACTATAAATAATAACATAGAAAAACATGACTTGAGTCATGAAAATACCTACATCAATATCCCTAACAATACCCTATCAAGTCACTGATAGTTTTCTTCAAATTTACATACTAAACATGCAAAGCTTCAAAGGAGAAGCCACCTATTAGGGGCCATTTCAACAAAAATCTTCAGAACTTCTTTCTTGTCGATTCCTATGTCCTCCTCTATGGCCAGCAGGAGGAGGTCTGACAGCCGCTCTTGACCACACTGATTTCTGAGCCTTGATTTGACCAGCTTCAGCTTTGAAAAGGAACGTTCTACCGTTGCAGTGGACACGGGTAGAGTGGCATATATTTTGATTAGTTTGAATAGTTTGGGGAATATGACGTTAGCATTGTTTTCCTTGAATACTTCAAGCATAGACTTGACTGTCCTCTTGGGACACTTGTAAGATGCATGGAAGACTCTCAGCTCTGTTTGAAGGTTGGTCTCGTCCCCTTAAAGTCCATAAAACTCACATAGTGAATGTGCTGTATCAATACCTTGGCCAATATGCTTCCACTGATCTGGGTCAGTGAGTCTCTGCAGTGACATCACAATGTCCCGAGTCTTCCCTTACCCATAAAATCTTCTCTCAAGCTCCTGTCTCAATCTGTCCAGAAAGGTATAGTATGTCCTTCCCCTGTAATATTCCTAAAAAGGTCTGGACTGCATCATCTTCTCTTGCTGATTTGGAAGTGTATTTCAGCTTTGCAGGGACTTTTCTTTGTCTACCTGGAATATTTGTGGGAATGCTTATGTCATTTTCCTCTGCAATTGTTGTGGCATTGTTGTATATTTGTGAGAATAGGCTGTCTCTCCTCAGTTCCACTCGCTTCAAGACACCATCTAACACAGAGTAAGCAGCAGCCAAGTCCAGCTCATCCTGCTGGAGTACTTTTGAGGCAACTGATGTCTCCATGAACACTGGCAGTGCTATTTCAAGACACAGCAAAAATTAAAAATCTATGCTGCTCAACAGCATTTTAGCTTCTCCTGCAGCCAGATCGGGGGGTCACACTCTCTCAGATCTCTCAAGTACTGTAGGGCAGCAGGGAGGACCTTCCTAATTGTCTTTAAAGCATCTTCCCTGCAGCTCCACCGGGTGTCCGAAAGCCTCTGTAGTTCAAGGACACGTTGGTCTGGATTCATGGCTTTTTGTGTATCCACAAATGCGGCATGGCGCTTTGTAGAATTGGCAATGAATGTGTACAGCCTCTCAACGACTGTGAAGAAATCCACAAAGTGCTTGTTGGATTTTGCACTCTCAACTAAAACGAGATTTAAACAATGTGCATGGCAGTGCACATATAATGCTCTCTCATTTTGTCTCTGAATCCGGGACTGCAGCCCATTGTAGCATCCACTCATATTGGCAGCTCCATCATATCCCTGTCCACAGACATCTTGAATGTTGAAGTTGTTTTGTTCTAGAAGCTTCATCACTACATTCTCCAGTGCCTCTCCCGTTGTTGATGCCACATCACATAGTTGGACAAAGTGTTCCTTTATAGTCATGTTGTGGACATACCGCACAACAAAGGACACCTGCTCAATATGTGACACATCAGTGGTCTCATCCAGCAAAATAGAAAATTGTGATGCTTCTGTCACTTCCTTCTGTATGATTCATTTCACATAAAGACTAAGTGCTTTTATGAGGTCGTTTTGTGTCCTATTGGACAGGAGAGACACCTGACACCTTTGGTTTGATGCTTGTTTTTCCTTGTCTGCATCAAGATGAAGCCCGAGTACGCTGTCATATTGGCCAAGCAAATCCACCAGGTTCAGAAAATTTCCTCTATTTGAACTTGACAAGTCTTCTTCATTTCCCCTAAAGGCCAAAGCTTGTTTTGCCAGATATAATGTGATGTCTATTAAACTGAACATAATCTCTCTTTTTTTCTGCCTCTCTCTTTCTTTGGCTGCTTCCATCTGAGAATCAGCTACTGCAAAAGGCCTCTGCAGTGTATCTTTTGTAAAGGCATTCCACCCAATCATGCTTAGCATATGCAATTCACTGCTGCGGTGCTCCTTAATCTTCACTTTGGCCTGCCTTCACAAGTTTATCCCTACAGACTTCCACCATGTCCTGCTCTGAAATCTTTCCTCATTCATAAACTTCCTGCAGCTAAAGCAATGCATGGCATCATTCAGTGGAGAATATTCCAGCCAGGGGTCATCATTATACCATTGGGCTTGAAAAGAGCGCCCATCTGGATTTTTAGGGAACTTTACCATAGGACGGCAAGGCCCGACTGAATTGGAAAATGTGATGAAGGTCTGATCATATTTAAGATTGCTGCTTTGTACATGAGCTGAATCTGTGGGATTAGCCAACCTCAACAAAAAATCTAAATCTGTTGACTCTGCCCCACTCGTCATCTCAATATCTTCCCTTGCTGATGCTCTCGTCTCCCTCATATCATCCTCTTGCTCATCTATCATTTCCCTATTTTGCCTGTCTGTCCTGATCTCATCTGGGATTGGCTCTGGTTCTGGCTCTCTGAATGCAGCTGATGCACTGGGCTCATCATCTGTCACAGACACGTCAGGCTCCACCATCCACCAATCACAGCGCACTCAATCACCGGAGTACTGATCACTGCCACCTGCACCTCATTAACTCACTCATCAGCACCACTACAAAGAGCACTCACACACAGCACTCCATGTCCGGTCTCGTTCGCTGATACTCACGTTGATGCTTACCTCTAAGGACTTCCTGAGCTCTACTTACCTGTCTCCTGTGTATCCCGTTCTCCCAGTGTGTTCCTTGTCCATGTGTGCGTGCTCCTTTGTCTCCAGCGATCTCTAGCTCCAGCGATTCCAAAGACTCATTCATCTGAAAATAGAAATGACTGTAACTATCTCTATTCATCTCAATCTTCAACATCATAACCATCACTTCACCTCTGCACTGCTGTTTATGCTCACTGGTTCAAATAAAGACTGCTTACTTGTACATCTCTGTGTTCGACCCCTCTGTAATGTAACAGAAGACCGGACCAACACCGCTGAACCAGTATGAGCCAACCGGATCCCTTCCAAGCACTTGTGGATGCGCTACGGCGCACTCCCACTGTCAATCCACCATCGTCACCTACAATCACCTCTCCTTCACCTGCACCAGCAGTCACCACCGTCAACACGGTCATCCTTCTCCACCTGTTTACACCAGTCCCATGGCCAAGCCAGTGCCCTGCTCAGGATCGGCGGAGGACTGCCGTGGATTCCTCCTGCAGTGTGAACTGGTCCTGGAGATGCAGCCACACCTGTACCCAAATGACACCTCCAAAACAGCGTTCCACATTTCCCAGCTAAGCGGCAAAGCATTGAAATGGGCAGACTCCATCTGGTCTCAACATGGGGCTGCCACTCAATCGTACTCAGCCTTTATTTCCCATTTCTGGGAGGTGTTCGGAAAACCGATCTCTGACTCGTGCTGCTGGTAACTCTATAATCTCAAACAAGGTTCAATGTCTATTTATGATTATGCTTTGCAATTCAGAACGCTTGCAGTGGATGGAACGAACAGGCTTTGATTACCACCTTCCGCCAAGGATTGGAGCCTCGGGTCCGGCTGCATCTCGCTGCATACAAGGATTCCATCGGCCTAGAAAAGTTCATCCAGCTTGCCATCCGCTGCACCACTCGTATGCATGCGTGTCTTCTAGAACACCAGGGCCAGTCACTTTCTACCTCACTCCTCTGCCGGTCCGAACCCATCAGCTCCCCAGAACCAGCCAACGAACCTATGGAGGTCGAAAATTCTCGTCTCACTCTTTCTGAATGCCAGCGTCGGCTGACCCTGAACCTCTGCCTATACTGTAGTGCGCCTGGGCATGCTATCTCGGCATGCCCCACATGACCACCTCGCCCCATGGTGAGTGCTATTATTCCTTCACTACGTAAAATTAAACCACTCACCACTGTTGTAAACCTTACTGCTGCTGGTATCTCACTTACAGCGGTTGCGCTCCTCGACTCAGGGTCAGCCGGCAACTTCATCTCTGGCGCCCTCTGCCGGTAACTCCGTCTCAAGACCTCTCCGTCTCCCACCATCTACCAGATCAACTCAATAACTGGCAAACCCCTCAGCCGTAAGCAAGTCAGTCATGTGGTGGGACCCATCCGGCTATGAGTTGGACTACTTCATATGGAGTCGATACATCTGCTGGTTCTGGAGGATTCCACCACTGACGTGGTTCTAGGGCGGCCCTGGCTGGAGCAGCATAATCCCACCATCTCTTGGAGAACTGGAGAAATCCTGAAAAGGGGCGAAACCTGTTTCTCACATTGCTTCTCTGAACTTCCCATTCCACGAGCTTCTTCCAACAAACTTTCCATCTGTGCCACATCCATCGAGAGTCCTGTGGAGAAACGTTCCATCGACATCCCTTAGTGTTACGCCCCCTTCAGTGATGTTTTCTGCCCACAGAGAGCCTCTAAGCTGCCTCCACACCGGCCATGGGACTGTGCCATCGATCTGCTTCCGGGTGAACCAGTGCCTAAAGGTAAAATCTATCCATTATCCATCCCGGAGGAGAAGGCCATGGAGGAATACATCAAAGAGGCCCTCGATCAAGGTTACATCTGCCCGTCTACTTCCCCTGCTGCTTCAAGTTTCTTCTTTGCGGCAAAAAAGGACGGAGGCTTGAGGCCCTGCATTGATTATTGCTTACTCAACAAGATCACTTCAGTTCCGTTATCCCCTTCCTCTCGTCCCGGCGGCCCTGGAACATCTCCGTGGTGCCACTGTGTTTACGAAGTTGGACCTCCGCAGCGCGTACAACCTCATCCGGATACGCGAGGGGGACGAGTGGAAGACCGCCTTCGTCACGCCCACCGGCCACTACGAATACCTAGTAATGCCATACGGCCTGGTCAACGCCCCTTCCATATTCCAGGATTTCATCCATGAGGTGCTCCGGGAGTTTCTCCATCAGTTTGTCCTGGTCTACATAGACGACATCCTTATCTACTCCCGGAGCCTGGCCGAACATCGCCGACACGTTGCGGAGGTCCTCCAACGCCTGCGACAGTTTGATCTCTTCCTCAAAGCTGAAAAGTGCTCATTCCACCAACCCTCCGTCCATTTCCTCGGTTACATCATCGATCACAGTGGCATCCGGATGGACGAGGGGAAGGTGGAAGCTATCAAGTCCTGGTCCACACCATCCACCATCAAAGAACTCCAACGCTTCCTAGGTTTTGCCAACTTTTACCGTCGTTTCATCAACAACTACAGCTCTATTGTATGTCCACTCACCAACCTGCTCTGCAAACAGCCCAAGTCTCTGTCCTGGGATCTCTCTGCCACCAACGCCTTTGAAGCCCTCAAGACCGCCTTCACCACCGCTCCCCTCCTCGTTCATCCAAACCCGGAACTCCCTTTCGTCGTGGAGGTGGACGCCTCCACCACCGGAGTAGGAGCGGTGCTTTTTCAGCAGCAGGGGACACCAAGTAGACTACACCCATGTGCCTTCTTCTCCCGCAAGCTCAACCCAGCAGATCAACTATGACATCGGTGACCGTGAGCTCCTGGCCGTGAAGCTTGTGTTGGAAGAGTGGAGGCATTGGTTGGAGGGAGCCAAACACTCCTTCTTGGTACTAACACTTGGCACTCACTTGGCACTGGCCACCTGGGGGGCCAATGAGACCCTCTTGCTGCTTAAAGAGCGCTTCTGGTGGCCCAACATGGCCAGGGATGTCAGAAGGTACGTGCAGGGCTGCAGGGAGTGCACCATCTCCAAGAGCCCTCGTCATCTCCCAGCCGGCAAGCTGAATCCTCTGCCCGTTCCTGAGCGGCCCTGGTCACACCTGGGAGTGGATTTCATCACAGACCTGCCAGCCTCTGATGGTCACACGTGCATCCTGGTGGTAGTAGACCACTTCTCCAAATCCTGTCGTCTGATCCCCCTGAAAGGTCTACCCACCGCTATAGAAACAGCTGAACTTATGTTTAACCATGTTTTCCGATACTATGGAATCCCTGAAGACATTGTTTCAGACCGAGGTCCCCAATTTATCTCCCGTGTTTGGAAGGCGTTCCTTTCCCTCCTGGGTGTGACCGTCAGCCTGTCATCTGGTTACCATCCTCACTCGAACGGGCAGACGGAACGGAAGATCCAGGAGATCGGCCGCTTCCTGCGTACCTTCTGTCACAGCCACCTGGACTCTTGGAACCAGTACCTGGGTTGGGCAGAGTACGCACAAAACTCCCTGCGACAGTCGGCCACCGGACTCACTCCATTCCAGTGCGTGCTCGGTTTCCAACCCCCTCTGTTCCCCTGGGACGGGGAACCATCCAACATTCTGGCAGTGGACTACTGGTTCCGGGAGAGTGAGAGGGTTTGGGACTCAGCTCACCACCAGCTGCAGAGGGCCCTGCGCAGACGCAGGGCGACAGCAGACCTTCGGCGCTCAGAGGCTCCCTCCTATCAACCGAGACAGAAGGTCTGGCTGTCGACCCGGGACATCAGGATGCGTCTGCCCTGCAAGAAGCTGAGTCCCAGATTCATTGGCCCGTTCACCATCACTCGGCAGATCAACCCGGTCACTTTCCAACTCCAGCTTCCACCACAGTATAAGATTCACCCTACATTTCATGTATCACTGTTGAAACTTCACCATCCCTCTATGTCTCCCTCCACAGAGCCTGACGTGGCAGCCGCCGAGCCTCCCCTCCCACTCATCCTGGACGACGGAGCCGCCTATGCAGTGCGTGAGATCTTGCAGTGCGTGAGAATTTCACTAATGCCAACATAGTTTTCGAGTCTGTTTAGAAGAATATTGTGATCAATAGTGTCAAATGCAGCACTAAGATCCAGTAACACTAATAGAGAGATACAACCACGATCTGATGATAAGAGCAAATCATTAGTAACTCTAATGAGAGCAGTCTCAGTACTATGGTACGGTCTAAATCCTGACTGTAAATCCTCACAGATACTATTTCTTTCTAAAAAGGAACATAGTTGTGATGAAACTGCCTTTTCTAGTATTTTTGACAGAAAAGTGAGATTTGAAATCGGCCTGTAATTGACTAATTCTCTAGGATCAAGTTGTGGTTTTTTAATAAGAGGTTTGAGATACGTTTTCTCTTGATTGGTAGGTGTGTCAGAAATGTCAGCCCAATCAGCGGCAAGATGTATATAAACCGCGTGGTATTAAAGAGACAGCTCACACAATGGGTAATAATGTAACATAAAAATACTATACTTATATATTTTGCTATTGTGATGTGACACTTTAATAAACTTTTCTATAGTCAGAGGAGTATAGTTGGTAAATATTACAATATCATATATATAGCACAACAACAGTGATCAGCAATATTGATAAGCCTAATACTCACAATAAAAATAATATAGATCAACACAGTCTCGGAGGTAAGAAGTGGATATTATCCTTCACCTGAAATGTTTGTCTTTTCATCATGAAGTGCAAGTCATATGTTGTATAACAATAATTAGAAGTTTCCACAAATCCCTTCACTCGATTGGGATGTTCTCTTTTATTCTGGACGGCAAGGGCAGTCCAGACAAAGCCAGTACAACATTAAACACACATAAACAGTACAAACATAATAAATTGCTAAAACCACAAGCCAGATAAAACAACAACAATACCCTACCTATTCTTTCAATTAAGCAATTCCCTATTAAATAGTTTGACTGCAGTTGGCACAAAATAATTTTTGTAGCGATTTGATTTGCACTTCAAAATCCTCAATCGTCTCCCAGAGGGCAGCATCTTAAAATCCTCATGTAAAATGTGAGTCTCATAAGCAACAAATAACCTAGCTATTATAAACTATTGTGCATAAATTTTAACTAATTATAATTATGTTTAACGCTGAAACGTAAACTTATTACCTTTATCTAATCCAGTGCACCTTTGATAGGTACTGTTAACAAAAATTCTACCAGTAGACCACGTATCTATGCATTTAGGCTATTCACTAAATTGAAGAATCTCGGAACTAGATACATTGAATTGTAAAACTATTCTTCAGACAGTAGTTGAGAGGAGTTCCAGTAGCCCTAGGTGTCAAGGCTATTTTATTAAAAGAAAAAGGATGAAGTGAATATCTAACGATGCTGAGTAATTAGTCATAAAATAAAAAAAGATAACTGATGATTTTTTAGCGATTATGTTACCTAGCTCGTTTGATAGCTTGTTTACAGTATAGCTTGATGGATAGTCCCCCACACCAACAACAATTAACATTGTGATATGTAATAAGGCTAATAGATTTATTATAATAGATTTATTTTGCTCAATGTGTATTCATCGTAATTTAGTGACTTGGTTGTAAACAACTTCAAAAATATTCCAACAAATAAATGATTTTGAAGAAGAATATTTTGGCCAATTTAGTCATTTTCATTGAACCAAAGACAAACAATGAGCATAATGGCGCAATCTCCATGCTATACTTAATAGTAGTAAGGTTTTCTTCTGTGTAACATTACATATATCTTTTCTAAGTAAAATGTTGAATATTATTTGTGTCCCCTTCAAAAATTGCTATTGAGAAATGTTATGTTTATTGGTCCACCCTACTGTCAGATGAAATTTATGCTGCTGCTGTCCGTCTCCCCCATTTACAAACAGTAACTGATTTAACTAAATATGCATTTTATTATCATTGTATATCAAGGCCGTAACCATGTCTTCAACATTGGGGGGGCTTTTTTTTAATAAAGCATAAAGAAACAAAACAGTGAACGAAATTGCTGCTAATACAATGCAATATTAGATATGTACAATAGCAAATGAAGAAAAAAAAAAAAAAATGTGCAGAAATTAACTTCAATAGTAACATTGAGAACTGTGTGTTCCCTCCCGCCGGCGCCGCCAGACTTCTACACACAAGTGTGACGTGCGCGATGAACCAAACCACTGTGAGGCAAGCGAGGGGTGACACAACATGTTTGTAAATTTAAAACGCCCGTTTGCGTTTGTATTGCTTTACTCTTTACACAATTATTTTAAGTATATGTAATTTATTTACAATAATTAGTGTGGATTTTAATTATATTTTTTGGGGGGGGACAGGCTAAGAGCTAAGAAAGTTGATTTTTGACGTTATTTCGGTTGCACCTGGATGACCACCATGGCTCGTAGAGTTCTGTTACAGTGCAGGATAACTTTTAACGATAGCTGTCATCTAATTTTGTCAACGGTAAACCCCGACCTCGATATTGTGGAAGCAACAATTGTAAGGTAGGCTAACCTGGCAGGCTAATCTGCACATGTACGTTAGGCCTTGACAAACAGGAAATTTAAGTTGTAGTTATGCCTTCCACTAATATTTAGATTTTTATGTAACTTAACCATTGTTGGCAGTGTTCTGAATCATTCATAGCCCTGAAGTAACGTTAGTGTTATACTGACAATTAAGAATCCAATTAGAATGTCCCTGTGAGTTTCTGTGAAAGTTTGTTTCGGCTTACCCATTGTTTAATTATCCATACTGTAAGCTACTTATGTCCACATCTATATTTTTGTCTATTGAGCATTTTGTATGTTGTGTGCTTGTAGATTGGAAACAGTGTTGCTAAGTTTACGCGGGATTGCTTCTGCGCAAGAGCTCATCAGTCTTATATCGGACTTTATTCAGATCCTGCGAGACCAGGCCAATAATCAAGGTAGTTTGATGTCGTTGATAATATTTATATTTTCGTTTGTTGCACTTAAATTTAATATAGCTATTTAGTGAGGATGACAAGTTTTTGTTTAATTTAACCCTCTGGCCCTGTTCGTTTAGGAGTTTCACCATTGAAAACATATATATATATATATATATATATATATATATATAATTTTTTTTTTTAAATATTATTTTCAATTAAAGCAGTATTCCATGTTAAAATTGAGACCGGCATTGAAGGTAGCTTAGTGCTATTTGGTAGGGGTAAAAAAAAAAAAATAAAAAATAAAAAATAAAAAATCGTGTAATGTAATCCTAATATAGTTCAATATGAAGTGGCTTATAAATTCTCAAGTGGTTTTTGGACACAATCACTTATTTTTTTATTAAGATTTGGATTTATACTTAGACATTCTCAAAGGCTACTTTTTGTCAAGGTTTGGATTTTTTTGGGTTTCAAATGTTGAAGTGTCGTTCCCTTTCGTGGGAACTATCGACGCTACGTCAGTGATGTGATGGGAATCCTCTGCATTTTTGTGTTCGTGAAGCACTATTGTATCCAACCAATGAGAGAACGTGACGTCAGAGGCGGGCGACGTCGCGGACCGGAACCTATAAAGCATGCCCAGAAACAAAGAACGCTAGCTTCTGTTGTCTTCAGTAAGCGCTATTTGTATCTTGTCTGTCTTATTTACTGTTGTTTGTCCATCTCGCCAGAAAGTGATCTCTTAGTCTGAGGACAAGAGTTTCTAAACAAGTGAAATAAGACATATAAAAGACATACACATATAAAGAAAATGACGGAGAAAAGCCAGCGTTTTACTAAGTGTGCACCTCCTTGCCCGCTATTCATCGTGGAGGGAGATACACACGAGATGTGTGTGAAGTGCCTGGGAGTTGAGCACGCACAGGCAGCTCTTGAGGGGGCTGTCTGTGTGCACTGTGAGCGGCTCACTCTCAGGGCGCTGCGCTCACGCCGGGCGCTCTTTGAGGAGGGCGCCGCGGCGAGTGTTCCCCGCGGGTCTGGTCCCGCTGCTGCCGAGGCACAGCGAAGGCTGCACTCGTGGGGTTCACAAACACTGGCTTTTTCTCCTAGGGGGTTTTTTCCACCCCTGGGAGTCAGCCGACATTGGCTTAATGTAGCACCATCTTGTATATGTTACATATTACCACGCTTGTTTGTACAGCTTATTTTTAACCACTTCCCTTTTTTTATGTGCTTCTAATATGTAAAGCTGCTTTGAAACAATTACCAATTGTAAAAGCGCTATATAAATAAATTTGACTTGACTTGACTTGACAAATGGATCTAGCAGAGGGGGGAGAGACGGGCTTTGCCTTATCGCTCCCCTTACCTGCTAGATCTAGTGTCTCTCCTTTGGTGGTGGAAGCACGCGCTGCGGTTTCTTCCCCTCAAAGGGAGGCACCGGCACTGAATATATCTTCCTCCGAGGAGGTTGATGTTGAAGGTGTCGAGGGTGGTGATGAGGGACCGTCATCCTCATCTCCAGCCCATGAGGAGCTTATGGAGGTAGTGACCCGGGCAGTAGAGAAACTAAATATAAGCTGGCCCGCGGAGGAGAGCGTTCCTAAAGTTAAAAGCAAGTTGGATGAACGCTTCCTCCCAGCTAGGTCACTACCCCAGCGTCGGGGACTGCCGTTCTTTCCCGACCTCCACACCGAGGTGTCGAGGTCGTGGAATAGACCTGTGCAGTACCGTGTCTTCAGCCCACAGACATCAATGTACAGCAATATTACTGGGCTGAAGCAACACGGTTATGGGGCGATGCATCGGGTTGAAGAGACGCTTGCGAGCTATCTCTCGCCCGAGTCTGCATCGTCCCTGAAATCCCCGACGTTGCCCACCAAACCTTTAAAGCAAACATCAAATTTGGTGGGCAAGGCTTATTCGGCAGCGGGTCAGGCTGCGGCATGTCTGCACACTATGTCAATACTGCAGGCATACCAAGCTGATCTGCTGGGGGAGATTGACGAAAGTGGTGAGGTAACTTTTGATACCATTCAGGAGTTGAGGAAGGCCACAGATTTAGCTCTCCGTGCCACCAAGGAGACGGCCAAGTCAGTAGGCCGCTCTATGGCAGCCCTGGTGGCCACGGAGAGACATCTGTGGCTCAACCTCGCTGATATTAAGGAGAAAGACAAACACATACTTATGGACGCGCCGCTTTCCTCTGAGGGCCCGTTCGGTGACGCAGTTAATACTGTCGTCGACAGGTTCGAGGAGGCGAAAAAGCAGAAAGCGGCGTTCCAGAAGTTCCTCCCCCGAAAATCTCATCCCCCTGAGGCTGCTGGGCGGGGGCAGCCTCAGCTGATAGCCGGCTCCTCGGGACACAGGTCCCAGCAAAAGGCTAGTGTGGCCGCCCGTGCTCCCCCGCGGAAAGCTTGGGGACCGGAGCGTGCTGCACAGCCGAAGCCTTCCGGGGGTAGGGCGGATCTGAGGACCGTCATCATTTCCCGGAAGGCTTCCCAAAAGAAGTCCTGACGCTCATGGGCCAGGGCTTCTGAGGGCAGTCCCCTCCGAAGGGGTTCGACGATTAATTTCTATCGTTCCCCATCGGTGCCCTCAGGGGGCTGTTCTGCCAACCCTGCCACCCAGTGTGCGACAGGGCGCAGCAGTTCCCGTCGATCCTTCGAGGAGGATTGGCCAGCACGTGATTGGGTTATCTGCCGGTGCGCCGCGTCAGATAAACGAGCCAAGTGCTCAAAAAACACCAGAGACCAGTTTCGAGAGGCTGGTTCCCTTAGTAGAATTTTTGGGGGAATGGAAACTTCTTCCGAATATTTCGAAATGGGTGCTGCTCATGGTAGAACAGGGCTACAGAATTCAGTTCGGTTCTCGTCCGCCCAGGTTCAGTGGAGTGATTCACACAGTGGTAGCTCCAGAGCAGTCTCTGGTAATGGAACAAGAGGTTACGACGCTTTTGCAAAAAGGGGCTATAGAACGGGTTCCCTCTCCCAGCAAAATGTCGGGCTTTTACAGCCGCTACTTCATTGTTCCAAAGAAGGATGGAGGGTTGCGTCCGATCTTAGATCTACGTATACTAAATCGATCTGTAAAGAGGTTAAAGTTCAAGATGCTTACACTCAGACAGATTATTCCACAGATCAGATCCGAGGACTGGTTTGTGGCGATAGATCTGAAGGACGCATATTTTCACATATCCATCCATCCTTCTCACAGGAAGTTCCTCAGGTTTGCTTTCGGGGGCGAAGCATACCAATACAAGGTTCTTCCCTTCGGCCTATCATTATCACCCCGCACGTTCACGAAGTGCGTGGATGCAGCCTTGGCTCCTCTGAGACTCCAGGGCATCCGCGTGCTGAACTATATCGACGATTGGTCTATTTTAGCTCAAACAGAACGTCTGGCAGCTCAACATCGAGATGTTGTGCTGTCGCACATGAAGAGGCTTGGGCTGAGGCTCAATGCCAAGAAAAGTGTGCTGGTTCCGAGTCAGGTTGCCAACTATCTTGGGGTAATCTGGGATTCGATCACGATGCGGGCGCAATTGTCTCCCGCTCGTGTGACGTCCATTCTCGGGGCCGTGAATGGGGTGAAGTTAGGCCGGTCACTCACTGTAAAACAGTTTCAGAGACTGTTGGGTCTGATGGCAGCTGCGTCCAACGTTGTTACTTTTGGCCTTCTGCACATGAGACCCTTACAGTGGTGGCTCAGGACCAAGGGGTTTTCTCCGAGGGGAAATCCTTTTTGCATGATCAAAGTCACGCGGCGATGCCTTCGTGCTCTGGTCATGTGGAAAAAGCCTTGGTTCCTGTCCCAGGGACCCGTGTTGGGAACTTCATGTCGTCGCGTAATGCTTACGACAGATGCGTCCCTCACGGGCTGGGGAGCGATCATGAGTGGTCGCTCAGCTCAAGGTCTTTGGGAGGTACACCAGCTCTCTTGGCACATAAATCGGCTAGAGATGCTGGCAGTGTTTCAGGCTCTGAAGCACTTCCTCCCCGACCTCAGGGGCCATCATGTGTTGATTCAGACAGACAACACTACGGTGGTCTCCTATATAAATCACCAAGGGGGATTGCGGTCTCGTTCACTATGCAAACTAGTCAGTTGCATCCTCCTGTGGACCCAAGGGAAATTACTCTCACTGAGGGCAGCGTATATTCCGGGGTATCTGAATATGGGGGCGGACGCTCTGTCGAGGCAGAGCGCGAGTCCGGGGGAATGTAAGCTTCACTCCGAGGTAGTGGAGCTTATATGGAAAACATTCGGTCGAGCGGAAGTCGATCTCTTTGCCACAGAGGAGTCAACTCAATGCCCTCTGTGGTACTCTCTGAGGCACCCAGCTCCTTTGGGGTTGGATGCCATGATAGTCCAGAGCTCCGTCTACGAGGAAGCTTTATATGTATAAGTGGAAGGTGTTCTCTACATGGTGTAGTCATCTTAAGGTGGACCCTGTCCATTCTTCTATCAGCTGTGTGCTTCAATTCCTTCAAGAAAAGCTTTCAGAAGGCTTAACTCATTCCACACTAAAAGTGTATGTGGCTGCTATTTCAGCTTATCACATTCCTATGGGTGGTGTCTCGGTAGGTCGAGACCCCTTAGTTGTTCGCTTCCTTCGTGGTGCACTGAGGTTGAGGCCTTCAGTACGCCCAAAATCTCCAACCTGGGACTTAGCCATTGTGTTACAAGGGCTGGCTAAGGCGCCCTTCGAGCCTTTGGAAGATGTGTCAGATAAAATGCTCACATTGAAGACTGTGTTTTTATTGGCCATCTCATCCTTGAAAAGGATAGGTGACCTTCAAGCTCTTTCGGTTCTACCATCATGTTTAGAGTTTGCACCAGGCATGGTTAAGGCCTTTCTACATACAAGGCCTGGTTACATACCTAAGGTCCCCACTAGGGTCCCAGGTCCTATTGTTCTGGAGGCTTTTTATCCCCCTCCGTTCACTAATCCGGATCAGGAAAAACTTAATTTGCTGTGCCCTGTGAGGGCGTTGGATGCATATGTCCACAGAGCTGCCCTGTGGAGGAAATCAGATCAGCTGTTCGTATGTTATGGGTCCCCGAGTCGAGGGGGCCCAGCGTCCAAGCAAAGGATGAGTAAGTGGGTAGTTGAGGCCATCACTTTGTCTTATAAAGCCCTAGGGCACCCGTGTCCTTTGGATGTCAGGGCACTCTCAACCCGAGGTATGGCTGCTTCAAGAGCTCACATGTCAGGAGTTTTCTTGGCGGATATTTGTGGCGCTGCTGAATGGTCATCCCAGCACACCTTCATCAGATTTTATAATCTTAATGTGAGTATTACTCCGGGTGCTTTGGTGTTACAAGATAGCAGCCAGGCACTCGGAGGCACGGCGTAGTGGGGACAGCGTTCCCATCACGTCACTGACGTAGCGTCGATAGTTCCCACGAAAGGGAACGTCTTGGGTTACGAGTGTAACCCTTGTTCCCTGAGTAAGGGAACGAGACGCTACGTCACGTTGCCGTACCTCCAGCATGCCTGGAGCGCTTACTTCAGACATATCACAGAAGCTAGCGTTCTTTGTTTCTGGGCATGCTTTATAGGTTCCTCCGCCTCTGACGTCACGTTCTCTCATTGGTTGGATACAATAGTGTTTCACGAACACAAAAATGCAGAGGATTCCCATCACGTCACTGACGTAGCGTCTCGTTCCCTTACTCAGGGAACAAGGGTTACACTCGTAACCCAAGACGGTTTTTGCATTAAGTCTACTACAGTCAAACCTGAACACAGAGGAGGACTCTTTGTCACACACATCAAAATTCATTAAAAATATAAAAAATTAACAGGTATGTTTTATTACAGCTTAATAAATCTGAGTCTGATCTGATTTCATCCTCTTATTTGAGTTTTTGGCTCAATTTTACCATACTGTTATACAGCCACACCGGTTCATTTGTGTGTGTATAATAGTGTGTTGTGTGCTTGTGTGTACGTTTGTGAATGTGTGTGTGTGTTTGACATTTAATTTAATTAGTTTCTGTTTTGTACTGTTTTAGAGTGTAACCTCTTTCTTGCTGTTCATTTTTGTAATGTATTGTGGCTGAATAAATGATTTAATTTCACACATTTAAACTTGTTCATTTAAAGGTCCTCTAAGTGATCCTGGGTGGAGTAACTTCCAGAGGCTAGCTAGACCCTCCCTCCTCCTCCTCCTCCTCCCCTCCCCTCCCATCCGTGCTTCCTGAAACAGTCATGAACGCGCATTTAAAATCATTCTTGTCGGTTATTGGCTGGAGCGTGTTTATTATGTTTCATGGTCCAGGCTGCACCAGTTTGTTTTTGTTGCCGTTTTTGGAGATTGTGGCGACTACAGAGACCGTGTTTTTTTACAGTGTGTTCAGGGGACAGGCAGCTAGCGGATAGTGAGGAGATGTTTGCTGTATGTGACAAAAAATGTTTTGGCCTAAAAACGTGTGACATCACTTAGAGCACCTTTAAAGCTCTGTGTTCTAGTCATGCTAGTTCATATATATGTATATGTTTATATGTGTGTTGGGTGTGTCCCTTAAACATGTCAGAATAATGTCTTTTTTTTTTTTTTTTTCGTATTGCTAATGTGACAAAGTCGCTAAGTGAAATCTCAATATGATACTGCAATTTAACATTTTAAAATAATCTCTTTCATTCAGAAATGACAGAAGAGGGCCATCATGTTGAAATATATTTATATTTTTAACATCAATGTTACCTGTTGCACCTTTTTTAGTTTCTCAATTAAAATGATAATGTGCAGAAATTATTCTCTAGTCCATAATGCATGTTTTGTCTATGTATTCTGCATGTGAGTTTGTATGAACACCTAATTGATAATGCTATGTTTTTTTCTATGCTTCCAGAAGGTGCAAGAGGGTATCAAGCACCATTGATTCATCGTGGTGTAGGTCCCCCCTTGTATGAAATAACCAGGCCACAACTAGAATTTCTGGTGGGGGCTGGATTTAATTCAAGGCAAATTGCTGAAATTCTTGATGTGTCACGATCCACTGTGAGACGGCGACTAAGGCAAGGTTCAGCCATTGTCAGATACATAGCATGCACAAATATGTAATAGCCTATCAAGTTACTGTAAATGTTCATATGAGTGGTTAAAACAAAACTTATGATTTCTTACTATCTTAGATAATTTCCAAATTAACACATTAGTGGGAATATGTGAAGTCAAATTGTTTTTTTTTTTTGTCAAAACAAGTGTGTGTCAGAAATCTATGTAGCTTTAAGGACTTAAAAGGACCAGAGTATGCACATGGTGGCTGTGTGAAATGGGGGGTGGAGGAATTTGCACTAGATAATGTGTTTTATATATCAGATTTTGGGGTTAGATTTTGAAAGATTTATTTGTTAAATTAGGATAAAACTAAATGGTTAAGAATTTGAACCAACTGCTTTGTCCAAACCTTCCCTTTAAACAGACTCTTTCATCTCAACCGTTCAAGACGCTATGCACGGATTACGGATCAGGAGCTTGACAGCATGGTCATCAATGCTGTCGGTCAAAATGATCTGCTTGGACCTGAATCTGTGAGGGCTCAGTTAAACTCAGCAGGTGTACTTGTACAGAGGTGGAGGGTGAGGGCAAGTATGCTTCGAACCAATCCAGATGCTGCTGTTTTGAGAGCTACATCACAAAGACCACAGCGCAGAAGATACAGTGTAGCTGGCCCAAACTCTCTGTGGCACTTAGATGGTTATCACAAGCTCATCAGGTAAGGATTCATTTTCTTCACATCTTCAAAAGTCGCACTAAAATTAATCAATCATATTTATTTATTTTAAACTATTTTTCTGACCATGTTTACAGTTGTTTAGACTGTTTTGTTGGAGCCATACATCATTAATGTTGACACATACTAGATGCAGTTTTCATAATCCATATGATATATAGTCGAATAGTAAGATTTTTGTATCAAAGTATTAAGTTAAAAAATCCAAAAGGCTTGATGACTCTCAGGTATTAAATCTTCTTTCATATTTATATTATACTAGAGGAATAGCTGCCTGATAATTAAAAAAATATTTTGCTTTCAAAGGTGGCGGATTGTGATTCACGGATCTATTGATGGCTACAGTCGGCTTGTGGTTTTCCTTGTTGCATCAAACAACAATCGGAGCAGTACAGTCCTGCAACATTTCAACACCGCAGTCACCCAGTATGGTGTGCCATCACAAGTGCGTTGTGATTACGGTGGAGAGAACGTTGATGTGTGTCTCTTCATGAATGTCGTCCGTGGAATGGGCACCAGGAGTGTTCTCAGAGGTCAGAGTACACACAATCAAAGGATTGAGAGGTTTTGGGGTGATCTTTGGTCCGGACTAATCAATGTGTACCATGGCCTCTTTACATTCCTGGAGTCGGAGGGGATCATCGATCCTGACAATGAACTGGACATGTGGGCTTTGCAGTATGTGTATATTCCGAGACTAAACAGGGATTTCACAGTTTTCCGTCAACGCTGGAATCATCATGGCTTGCGCACTGAGGGGTTTAGCACTCCAGTACAGTTGTTTGTCCGAGCATGCCTGCAGTTGCAGAACAGGCCCTTGAGAGCCATTCGGGGTCTATTTGAAGACCCTGTCAATGCCCCAGATCTTCAAGGTGGTGTTCGACCACAGGGGCCAGATCCAGCAATGCCACAAGAAAGGGACCCACCTGAGAACCACAATGCTGAGCCTCTATGGAGAGAGGACATTCATGTCCCTGAAAGTCCACTCACCCTATCTGAAGATGATGTTCGTCAACTCCAACGTTTGGTGGATCCTCTGGATGTCTCCAGGGATGGCATGGGTGTTGACTTTCTTCAGATGACAATCATGTTCCTGCAGTCTGTAGTTCACCCATAGGCCATGGTAATAATGTTGTTTTGTGTCTTGTGACAATAGTTGTACAGTATTATAGTAGTAGTTGTACAGTGTATATAGTTCAATTCAATTCAAATTTATTTGTATAGCGCCTTTCACAATACATATCATTTCAAAGCAGCTTTACAGAAAATGGATGTCAACATTACAATTTAAAGAATGTAGTTAGCAAATAATATAATTTAGGTAATTAATTTACAATCACTGTTAGCAGTTTAACTGAACGTAGAAGCAAAGAGCTCCTGGAAAAATGAATTACATTAACAATAATTAGGACATAGAAATTGTGCAATGTGAATGTTGATCCAGATGATTGCGTCTTCTGAAGTCCTCACAGGAGTTGGCGCCGTCTCTTCATAGGTGTTGGTCATCTGAGGTCTTCTTAAGAGGCTGGATCCAAACTGAAGCTGATGTACTCTCTAGTCACCTCGGGGGTGGTAGTTGTAGTTGTTTTTAACAGTAGTTGTAGGTTCTGTGTTTTTGTACAAGCAATTGTTAGCTAGTTGGTAATTTTTGACTTTTAGTTTGTCTTTGTGTGATGTTTACTGTATTGCACATTAACCTATTTGTAAATATGTCCCTGTATATGGTATAGAGTTCCTTTTATTAAAAGGGTAATTGTGGGTTTTATCACAGTTGAACTCTGTTATTCTCCCCTCTGGCATAATAATTAACAGTAAATTAATCATAAAATATAAAAAATGTCAAGTTGTACAATTTAAAAATTTATTAATACGCATTTATAATCTTGTATATGTCCATCATATTGAAGGGGTGGATTCTGGAATCCACTGCCGCTTCAATATATATCTTTTAAGTTATAAATCAACATTTATATTTCTGTTAAATTATTTGAATGACTTCTTCAACGTATGTTAAAGGATCTATTTTCCTCTGTACCTCTCACTGAGAGAAAAGTACATGTTATCAGTATGTTTTGGTAAAGTTTCCTGCTCAGAGCAGAGCTCAGATCAACTTCAGCCTTGAAGAAGCGTTGAATCATGTGTATCGGTGTATGTGCGCTAAGTGTTCTGTGCAGGTCCCTTATACTGGACAACTGGCATTCTGCTTGAGACCAGCAGACGCCACATCATGACCCCAAAAGGACATCCGGTACCTAAATCTAGGGTCCCCCTCGTCATCACCGTGACGAAGGGAGATATGCTTCTTACTATCTGTCCACATGTGGAAAAATTTCTAATCTTGTCTATTTTTTAGCCAATCAGAATCATCCAACCTGAAGTAATGACGTAGTTAGTTGACTCTGTTAGAGTATAATTGTTGTGGAAATGTGAATGTACGCAGAGCGGCCTACGAACTCCTTGTGAGACTTGAAGCTGGCTTCTGCTGATGAAACTGCAAACTATTCTTCATTAAATTTTTCTTCAATTTATTATTTTTTTAAACTTTGACTCCGGGTCTTTATGCAACATATCTGGTTTCAAGGGTCCTAAACTGTTTATCCCCAACAATATAACATATGGTTAGTAGTACATTAATTTATGAACATTAATTCATTTAAAAATATTTAATTAATGCATTTCTAGACTCTGGGTTTCATGCGATGTACATAGTTGTACATAGTTAATTATATTGTAAAAGTTTTGAAAATTATCTTTTACAATAGTTATTATCTGTCAAAAAAAAAAAAAAAATTACACGCGAAATGTTTTACGTGTCTCCTGGGAAACCCCGCCACATCAAACAGGCTGATGGGAAAACGTGATCTGCACAGCTAGCAACATGCACTAGAAGAACAGAGTCGCATCCTGTTCAAGGAAAATCAAACATGTCGGACCAGAGGTATAGAACACGATTAATTAGTTTACGGTCTCAAATTAATGCAAATTTTGGTAACACTTTACTTGAAGGGGTGTGCATAAGACTGACATGACACCTTCATAATCTTGACATGACACGTGTCATGAATATGAAGGAGGTTTTATGAATGTTTATGACAACTGTCATTAAGTGTCATTCGCTCAGTTATGTCATTTTTAATGCAAAGATGACATTGTTTGAGATGTCTTTGTTACGACAACTTGACATAAACCAACACATCATAACCTGTCAGTGTCTTTGTCATGACAACTTGACATTAGCAAAACATCATAACCTGTCATAAACATGACATAGCAGATTAATTATCAAACTTAAAAAAACTACTTAGCTTTATGGGTTAACATTACATTACATTATTTTGGTAACACTTCAGTATAGGGAACACATATATAAACGATTAACTATGACTTTTCCCTCAATAAACTCTTAATTTACTGCTTATTATAGTTAATTGTTAGGTTTAGGTATTGGGTAGGATTAAGAATGCAGACTATGGTCATGCAGAATAAGGCATTAATATGTGCTTTATAAGTACTAATAAATAGCCAATATTTTAGCCATATGAATGCTAATAGTAATAAGCAACTAGTTAAAAGACCCTAAAATAAAGTGTTACCATTATTTTATAACAGTGTCATCTTTTTTATGAAATTTGAAATTGTCTATTATCTGACCTTCTGTTGGAGGAAACTTAAAAAAACAAAAAACAAAAACAAAAAAAACATGAAATGAGAAATAGTCATGACGCTGTTATAAAATTATTTGTCAGAGTTTTGTCACTTAATGACATTTTAATGACAAGTTCAATTTGTACCACTGTACTTGAGCTCAAGATACATATTCATGACACTGTTATAATGGCCTCATGACAGCCATTGTCAAAACCAACCACATGACAGTTTAATGTAATGTTAACCCATAAAGCTAAATGATGTCAAGTTGTCATGACAAAGACACTGACAGGTTATGATGTATTAGTTTATGTCAAGTTGTCATAACTCGGACATCTCAAACAATGTCATCTTTGCATTAAAAATGACATAACTGAGCGAATGACACTTAATGACAGTTGTCATAAACATTCATAAAACCTCCTTCATATTCATGACATGTGTCATGTCATGATTATGAAGGTGTCATGTCAGTCTTATGCACACCCCTTCAAGTAAAGTGTTACCCAAATTTTGATAGACTAATTGGACAAGCAACTCTGGCAAATGATGACCAAGAAGGCGGTCTCATTGAAAGGTAATTTCGAGTAAAATAATATAGTCATAAGAATAATTGTAAGAGAGACCCAGCCGTGAATTATGTTAATTATGATTGAACATGTTCATGCTGCATGCGCAGTGTTAGCAAATACTTTCAACTGAAAGTAAGGCTAGCTAACTGAATTACTAGTGAGTACACTGATCTTATTAATTATATGTAGATAAGTGGGGGTGTCACGGAATCTTTTAGATTTGTCGCTGGGGTCGCTAAAAAAAACGCAAAAGGGGTGTGGAAGTTACTAAATTGGCCGCACTCGGCAGATGATTATTTTTAAGTGAAGACAGACAGCTGTGCTAAAAGAAATGTTCAGTCATGTGAATGTAACTGAAGGGTTACTGCTTTTTATAATAGTGATATTCTGAAACAAAATGGCCAATTTGGTGTAACGTTTGTGCTTGTAGGTTGCGCGAATTCAGAAACGAAACTAATCAAAGGCCGCCGAGGAGGAGGAGGAGGTTACCCAATCCCCCGCGGACTTTAAGAGTGCGTTTGGGGTTTATAGATGAGGGAACCAGTCGACCTGTTACTCGACGTGAGTACTGCATTGATGGAAAAATAGTTATTTTGTAAACAGGTGGAGGATAGTGATGGGCAAATGAAGCACCGAAGCTTTCCCCACATTGTTTCGGGAAAAGATTCAAAGTTTCGAGAGTGTCAAAAACAGCGCCACTAGTGGAGGTCAACACGAACAGGGATGGGCAGTGTTTGTGATGCATGTACTTCAATAATAAAATAGTTTTTTTTAAATTTGTATTTGATAGGGTGAATGAAAATGGCTTCAATTTTGTCAAATACTTTAGTGTTTTGTATTTTTGTAGTTTTAAAATACTTTAATAAGGCTAGATGGTGACATCATAAAATTGCAGCCTCTGATTGGTGCTTAGTAGTTTGCCCAGACTTACTGAGACCAGCAGAAATTAATCCATATGGAACATGGTAGTCAACCGTAAGAAACGTGCTTGACATCTTCCCATTTTTATTTTCTGTATAAATTTCTATAATTCTTTACCAGTTTTATGTTAGGTTTTAGTATTCTTTGCTAAATGATTTACCAGTTTACATAATAATCTTGAAGACTATAACACAGAGCAGCAGCCCCCTTTATTTATGATTAGCAATCAAATGATTAATTAGTTAGATCAGGGGTAGGCAATTTCGGTCCTAGAGAGCCGTTGTCCTGCAGAGTTTAGCTCCAACCCTGAAAAAAAACCTTCAGCTGCCTATAGCCTTAGTAAACCTGAAGAACTTTAAATTTTACATTATGTATTATAATTTCACAATCATACATCATCTGAAAGATTTCCATTGATATATGGTTTGTTACGATAGGGTGATAGGGTTCATTTGGTTCAGATACAACTATTTCAAAATCTGTAATCTGAAGGTGCAAATACAATAAAAAGTATTGAGAACATTGCCTTTAAAAACCTGAAGGCATTTTTTGTATTTTAGCAGTTTGATAGAACACTATTACATTTTTAGAATATATAATTTACATAACAATTGGACATTCTCTGGCATCTATCTATAATTTATTTTTTGAGTCAGCGATTTAATCATATAAATATTGTAGAATGTGGTGTCATGTTTCCATATAAAATATGTGCACAGACTAGAGCCGACTTGCGTATAGTTATTTTGACAGTTTTCTGCATCCCTCCGCCACCCCGTTCCTCACTCTTGGCTGGGGATATGAGGAGAACTTTGGGTTTGGGCCTGGGCTAAATGTCATTTATACCCACAGGGTGAGGACTCTCCTCCTGTTGCTGTGCACAATCAGCCACCTTCACCTGGAATGCCAAATCCCCCTCCCTCTACCAGGCCGAGACTGTCAGAGTCTCTGTCACCTGAAATTAGCCATGTGCCCTCCTTAGAAGAAAGACATGTGCCCCTATCACTAGGAAGCATACCTTTAAGCACTTCACAGCGAATTGGAAGTAGCTCAAGCAGATTGTCTCGTCAGGTGCATAATGATGTCAGTGTTGGGGATTCAGACTGTGTGTTTGTGGAGGTAATTTGAACTTTGAATGAATTGTCATTTTGAAATCACATCTGTTGCAATCATGATTGCATAAATGCCACTCTGCACTTTATTTTGGGTATAAGTACAGTGCTCAGCATAAATGAGTACACCTCCTGTACTTATGCACTGTACTTATACCCAAAATAACGTG
Organism: Ancherythroculter nigrocauda; assembly: GCA_036281575.1. Taxonomy (NCBI): domain Eukaryota; kingdom Metazoa; phylum Chordata; class Actinopteri; order Cypriniformes; family Xenocyprididae; genus Ancherythroculter; species Ancherythroculter nigrocauda. The sequence continues at coordinate 115,994 of VTFQ01000571.1, read as the reverse complement.
CAGAATAGTAACATTTTGGAAACTTTTTTTTTTTTTTGAGATATTGTTTAAAATGTTACTTTTCAAAGGAGATGTACTCATGTACGCTGAGCAATGTATATGTAGCCATGTAATTTGTTGTGTGTCTTGGTATAAAGACTGTAGAACAGACACGATCACTGAGGAGGAGCCAGGACATAGAATACATGGAGGCCCTCAACAGAGACCAGCAAAGAGACCAAGAGAGGGCAAGTTGAAAATGATGCAAATCAATTTATTTTTCTTAGAGGTTTAACTTTTAGGTGAGGGTGTTAAAATTAACTTTTAGGAGTTTTTTATTTTTTTTTTATTTTATTATTATTATTTATTTACTGGACTGACACCATGCCATCTTAGATTTATAGTTGGGCTGTAAATTTGTTTAAGAAAATATTTTAAGCAAACTGGCTGTAATACACTTCTGTTTTTAGGAAGCACAGAGACTTGCTTTGGAGCGTAGCGAGGTAGCTGCACAGATGATGGAAGAGAGGAGATTGAATGTAAGTAAATTCAATCCTTTAAATGTGGTTGAGGCTACAAAAGATGTGGACCTGACAGAAATTGTTGATGAGGGGTTTAGGAGCCAGCTGCTGAAGGAATGCATTTCTGTTAATGCTGATGCCAAGTCCTGGATAATACAATGTTTCTGTAAAAGTAGTTAAAGTAATTAATGTTGCTAAGAAAATATGAAATGTAAATCTAATAGAAGAGACAAGACAATTTTACTGATAATTCTTCAGCTCACGAGTATTCAAATCATAACTTTAACTTGGTAGTAATCCACTTTCTTTCTGAATCCCACCTTGGGAACCCATACTATTCTCAGTCCACCCAATGTTCAGATGGGTCTAGACAGAGAAGCTCTCATTCTCCCACCCATTGACAGATTTTGGTACTGTATATAAATCTTAGTAGTTATTTGATTACCAAAGTTGTGTTGTTCTGTTTCCACAAGGCCTTAATGGAAAGACGTGGCCGTCTGTGTCCTGAACCTTTAAATGGCTTTAGAATCCAGCTCAAATACCATGATGGTTCCATGAAGTCAAGGCGGTTCCTACCTACACAGTCACTGCAGGTGTTTATTACTGTACTCTCAGATCTAGACATTAACAAGCATAATATTTCTTAATTGGTTCAAGTTTACCAAAGTTAGTTGCATAGATCTCTTGATAAGGTTTAATTAAGTTCTTCAATTTTACAGTGCAGTACCAGTCAATTGATTGGACACATTTTTCCATGGAAGAGAATAGGAACGTGTTCAAACTTTTGACTGCAAGTGAACATCTATATATATGTGTGCATAGTTGTACTGTTACCTGTGTGTGTGTGTGTGTGTGTGTGTGTGTGTGTGTGTGTGTGTGTTTGTCTTTATCACATGGTGGGGTCCTCAACCTGTAAGCCCAGTCACAGCGTGGGGACCAAAATTTTTGTGGGGACCAAAAACCTGGTCCCCACAAAAATAACCTCATTTTCAGTGAAAAGAAGGTCAATGACATGCCCTGTACAGTTTTCAGGGGTAACCTCACAATGCACAAAAACCAACGGTTTGTGCTTAGGTGTGCTTAGGACGGGGTAACTCAGTACTGGCCCCTAGTGCCACAGGATGGTATAGCCTCAACACACACTTTTCAATTTCAAACACACTGGACTAAATGCGCATGTGCAATCAGCCACCTTTCATGTAGGCTAATTATGACTTAATTAATTGCTAAAGCTAAGCTCATTTTAAAGAAACTTAACCAATGCATTGATAACACAGGCTATTTTTTTATTAAGTGCTGAATAATGATAACATTATATATATTTTCATTTTTCATTGAAATATGTATTTTAAAATGTAGATTTTCCATAATAATCATATAATAATAATTATTATTTAGTTATTAATAATATAATAATTATTATTATTCTTGTAAAATAAAATTTCTTGTAAAATAATCAAAATCACATGTTAAAAATCACTGTAGTATCGATAGGCCTAGTTTTATTTGAGTATGGATACTGTCGATACTCGACGTCAGTATCGATACGCCCATCCCCCACCCCTGCTCCACACGACACGAGGAGAGAAAGGATTATCAGCACTCGAACTCGAAGGCCTTTTCGGTGTCAGCAGGCAAGACTGGTTTTAATTAAAAAGGTAAGTTATGCCTATGTGACTTAATGATTTATTCCAGTGTACGGAGCCAATTTGATAAGATTTAAGTGCAACATGAAAACGGTTAAAAGCATGTAACTTTTTTTTTTTTTTTACCAGGTAAAAGCTCACATTTGAACTTGAGTCAGTGCTAAAGTTTAGGTAACGTTACCGTAGTGCTCATCAAAATAAACGTCACGTTTCTTACAAATAACATCAGTAGCTCTGTTTTAAAAATGTTAAAAAGCAACAGAGTTAACCTAGCATACTGCATGTTTTCTCTTCCCTAATTAACATTAAGCCAATTGACTTATTAACGTTAACTCTTTTTAGCAGCAGCAGGCACCTGCCTGATTAAAAGTTTTTATCTTATTTTGAGTAGATTGACGTTAAACCTTTTTACTAAATTTATCCAGTAACCAGCCGACCTATGGCAAGCCGTTCTAACTTTTATTAATTTCCAGGATACTAATTCTTGATATCAACAATTCAATTTTTACTTGTTCAAATTATATTTTTTGATATTAGTTATGATATTTAGTTATTGATATCAGGAATTAGATTTCTACTATAATAATGGCAATTTTTTATATCAGAAATTACATTTCCACTAGTAACAATTCTTGATATCCAATTCAATTTTCACTATTTAAAATGTTAGTTCTTGATATCAACAATCTAATTTCAACTAGTAAAAACTATAATTCTTGATATCATTCAGAAGAGTTATATTTGACAGATTATAGCTCACCTATTACTTTTTACTTCTTAAAATTACACTCCAGTGATCAAGATTTGGTTGTCTAATGTTAAGATAACATAAATCATTTTAAGTGTAAGATTTATGGGGCTATTGGTCTAAAACTGCACTGTTTTTTATTGTAGGATTTCCAATGGCCACACGAAGAAGGAAACCACCAAAACAGGATGCCATAGAACATGCTGTGAAGGCCCTTGACAAGACAGCAGAGTTAGAAGTGCAATACATTAACTCTTTTAAAGGTATGTGCCTTTGTTATGAATTGTTTTTAATAAATTGCTGTTCTAGCAGAACCCCTTGCCTATACCCTGGGGTTTAGTTTGGAAAATAAATGGAAATTATAGAAATGGCAGTGTATTTCGTTCTTCCATCCTCACGACTATTGATAATTGTCTTTGAATTGGAGTGATAAAGGAAGCGGCATGACATGGTCTGGTGGGCGTAACTGGATACAGCTAAAAAATGATTACTCACCTTTGTAATGTAGTTATTATAACCTTTTATCAATGATGTCATTTCATGTAAGTACTGATGTGATGAGAACAAATAGCTCCTGTATATGCAGCTTATAGGCATAGTAAAACTAATATTTTACTGTTTTTAGACTATTGACCAGCACACATATGCAATGCAATATTAATCATGAATAAAAATGGTATTGAGCAGTATTGAAACTTTGAACTTTCACTGTATATTGCAGTGCAGTGCAAGTGAAGTTTTGGATTTGGGTCGAATTCAAAACTAGAATTATGAAGATAGGCAAATATATGACCCCCACCCCCCGGTAGACTACTCAAAGTTATTTCAAGGTTGGCAGGTCTGTATACTGTAAGTGTAAAGGCTGCAACAGTGTAATGGTATCTGTGTGTGTGCACTAGGTCGAGGGGTGTTTGCCAAGACACCTTTCAGAAAAGGAGACTTTGTGGTGGAGTACAGAGGAGAATTAATCAATTCTAAAGAATCTCAGAGGAGGAGGAGGACATATCACAATAGATGTGCTGTTTTCATGTTTGACTTCTACTGGCAAGAAAAAACATGGTGGTAAGGCTTAGATGGAATTTTTCCTATCAATTGAGTTCATGTTGCAAACAAATGTGTGATAAAATTATTTTTTTTCTTGTTTTTTGCAACTTTAGCCATCATTTAGCAGCTTGTGTTGTGTATCTGAAGTTTTCTTTTTGAGGACTGATAAAAAATTGCAATCATAATGTAATTTTATTAAGCCTAATCTGTACTTTTTTGGTTTGTCACCTTTTCAAAGTGTTGATGCAGCTAGAGAAGATGGCAGCCTCGGGCGACTGGTTAATGATGACCACAAGCATCCGAACTGCAAAATGAAGAGGGTCATAACAGAGGGCAAACCACACCTCTGCCTATTTGCTTTGAAGGACATTAATGAAGGAGAAGAAATAACATATGACTATGGTGGAACTGATTGGCCTTGGAGGAAACAGGTTTGTCAAAAATGTGTTGCTGTTCCGGTAAAAACTGATTATGAATATTGGCTTTGTTGTAAAAAAGTCAGAATGGTATATTTATTTTACCCAGATTTAAACCAATACTGGTATTTCTGCCTCAGATTATTTTTGCCTAGTTCAGGATAACTTGTAAACAATGTTTAAAAGATTGAATCATCAAATCATCATCTAAAAGACCAAATCAATTTAAATTTTATAGATATACATTGTGTATATTACACTTACCTCAAGTGTCCAAACACAACCACAGTTCCTTTGTACCTATTATTGAAACTTCTAAAGTCTAAACATATACATTCTACAACATGTGTCATTGAACTTGAGATCAGTTTGCTTTCTCCAATTCGTACAAGCTGTTGGCTACAGGTGAATTTAGTCCTGCCACACTTCACTGTTACTACTTCCTCAACTGTAATGGTTACAGCTGTCTTATAGCAGGCAACATACATGTGACAGAAATCACAGCCAACTTGAACCCATCAAAAGTAACTTGGATTTAGCCTCAGATACAGGACACATGTACACATTGCCACCACATGCGTGTCTCCTGTCTCTCACATGCGTTTATGTTGTTTGCACTGAAGTAATGCTTCTGCTGACCATCTACTCCATAATAATGTTTAACTCACTCTTCAGGAGGACAAACAATCGGATGCCACTGAGTCATTTGAGACTGACATCTTCAGAACAACCGAGCAGACTCCTCAGAGGTCATCCAGCTTCAAGACACAGGTACTAGTTTCTCTCTTTTACGGTCTTTCAATGGTTCAGACTTTAGGTTGTAACCTTCTACTGTTTAGTTTTGAGGTGTCCTCTTCCTAATTGTTAATTTTTTTCATGGAAGTCAATTTTAGATTTGTATACATCAATGTAAATCCTAAGTCTGATATAAGCTGCTAAGCACATTCTGGTTTTTGTGATTTCATGGGGACCAGTCAATAGGACCAGTGTTTAGTGGTGACCTCTCCCTGTGATACACACACCTGTCAGGTCTCTTGTCATTGTGGGGTCCACGAGAACTAAAAATTATTGTAGACACTGGACCACATTAATGACTCTTTTCTGTCTATAAGTCTAAACATATACATTCTACAACATGTGTCATTGAACTTGAGATCAGTTTGCTTTCTCCAATTCGTACAAGCTGTTGGCTACAGGTGAATTTAGTCCTGCCACACTTCACTGTTACTACTTCCTCAACTGTAATGGTTACAGCTGTCTTATAGCAGGCAACATACATGTGACAGAAATCACAGCCAACTTGGACCCATCAAAAGTAACTTGGATTTAGCCTCAGATACAGGACACATGTAAACATTGCCACCACATGCGTGTCTCCTGTCTCTCACGTGTGTTTATGTTGTGTTTGCACTGAAGTAATGCTACTGCTGACCATCTACTCTATAATAATGTTTAACTCACTCTTCAGGAGGACAAACAATCGGATGCCACTGAGTCATTTGAGACTGACATCTTCAGAACAACCGAGCAGACTCCTCAGAGGTCATCCAGCTTCAAGACACAGGTACTAGTTTCTCTCTTTTATGGTCTTTCACTGGTTCAGACTTTAGTAATACCATTCCAACAAAAACTCTTCAAAGCTGTCGCTGTTAATATCCCAGAGGTAGCCAAATAAACATCACTAGCAAGTTATTTTCCTAGTTGTAGACGCAAGCTCAAAGGGACATAATGAAATCACTTATGCTATTACATTCTATTTGGCCAAAGATATGCCCATTTACACAGTAGAAAGAGAAGGCTTCAGGAAGCTTCTGAATGCACTGGACAAACGATATGAAATCCCATCATGCACCTACTTTCCCAGGTAGCTGTCCTGCAGTTATATTTTTGTCTTTTTTGAACAACATCTGTGCTTTTGTCAGTGGTCCCGTTTAAACGTCTGTTAAAAGCAGGCTGTCATTTCGCCAGCTACAGCTACGTATTTAATAGATATAACAGCAGAAGAATGATAAATGCCCAGGAAGTTCTGCCAGTGACATGAGTGAAGGAGAATTGGATGAGAGAGAGATTAATGCAGGCATGGGTGCGTAATTCTGTGTGTGTGTGTGTGTGTGTGTGAAAGAGAAAAAGAGAGAGCGCTCGTTTTATTTATTCTCATAGCAAGGCAAACTAAGTGATTATTACCAAAACTTTGTTATGGCAAGGCTAGCAGACCCAAGTGCAGGACTAAGAATGGGATTAGTTACAAAAGAGGAATATTTATTGCAGGGTTAAAAGGATCTAATATTGTGCGGGTGAAGAGTGAAAATAGATGCATGCCGAACCAGTTGGTGGCTGCTGTTCAGAGCAGGGGTAACCGTAGCTGAGAGTCCAGAGTGAGAGAGTCTGATCCAGTAGATCCAGAGCAGAATCTGGGAATAGTTTAGCTGGGCAGGGGTCCAGGCGGAGAGCAGACGGGATCCTTAACACTTAACTAAACAATGCGTTATTATGCATAATTCTCTTTTAACTTTTATTATAGCAAGTAAATGTTCTTCCTCTACATTCGGCCTAATATAATTATTTCAATGTGTTCATTTATATTGTTGAAGCCTACAGTTTAGCCTATTGATTAATGTTAAAATGTAGGCTATATGACTGTTTTGATCTGTAATGAAATTAAGCATTTAACACAGCTGAGGACTTCATTTTGTTTTCCCTTTGATGTGAACTGGAGCGTTACGTTCACTGCTGTGAGCGGAGGTCAGGCGCGTGGAAAAAAAAAACCCTCCAATATTTGAATCTCAATTTGAAAATCGAATGTTTACCTAACAATGAAATATTCAGGTTCAGCCCTAGTCATTTCCACTTCTAAGAGTGCAGTATTGTCCTTGCTATATATTTAAACCATTTTTATGCCACATGTCTGTTTTATTGAAAAATATGAAGATTAAATGTGGGTTTCCAGTGTTTTTGAAATACCATTTGATGTACATAGGTATACATTTATGTATGTGTGTGGTCATTCATATCTTATGTCTTTCTTTGATGTTCTATAGTGCCCACACGATCCAGAACCCTTACCTTCAATGAACAAAGTTGGAATGAATCCTTCCCTGGTGGACTACACAGATTCTGATGAATCTCAGAGTCCAAGCACAAATCATGACCAGTTTAATTCAAGCTGCCAGGTATTTTTTTTTTTTTTTAGCATTTGCATGTATTTGTACAGGAATGGGTACCGAAATATAGTATCAGTAAGCTCAGACATTATTGGTTCTGCTTTCAGTACCTATTTTTCCCTTGTCCTTGGGTTTAAATGTTAATTACATATTTTTCAACACTCTAGACATGGTGTCCAACTTCAGAGTTCGAAATAAGCCTCACCCACCAGGACGGAGATTATATTCCAAGGCTGAGGAGGACCAAAAGCATACAGGTAAGCAACTCAAAATGTAGAGGATGGATGTACATACTTAGCATCTTGTACGTAACAGAAAAGTAATGTTTAATCAGTGTGCTGACTTTGACTTCACTTTTTCTTTTCTGAAGATGAACAGAAAGGTTGAGTTTGCTTCAGATGAGCTTTTTGACCCCACCTCAGGCAGCAGCGGAGAGGAATATATTCCTCACAGTAGTGAGGATTCATCTGAAGGTACAGACACAAGCGAAGTCATTCAACCAGTCAATCAGAAAGAGAGCATGCTTAGATTTCCAATCCTAGGGAAGTATGCTGACATCGGAGAACTGAACGATGTGTCGTCAAAGCAAATCCTTAACAGAGGACGCTCACCTTCAAGAAGAGGGGGCAACTCTGGTATGAGACGTAAAAGGCAATGTTCAAGCAGTTCAAGACGTGCATCCTACCCTACAACACATGCAAGTAGTGGTCACTCAACAAAACGGAGTGGAGAGGGAGACCCTGAATCTGTATTACAGAAAACAACACCTGATCTGGAGAAAGATCTTCCTGACAGTGCCTCTTCCCTCCATACAGAAGATGTAGCTGATGGTTCACTTTCCATATCTGCTGTCTGTAAAAAGGAGAATGGGTCAAGAATGTACAACAAAAAGCAATACTGTTTGTACTGTAGGGAGGGATTCGTAAAAATGGCAAGGCATTTGGAGCGTGCTCATAAAGATAAACCAGAGGTTGCACAGGCTCTGTCCTTTCCAAAAGGCTCCAAAGAAAGACGAATGCATATGGAATATTTGAGAAACAGGGGCAACTTTGCACACAATGTGGATGTATTAAATGCTGGTGTTGGAAATCTTGTTCCTCGCAAGCAACCAAGGAAGGATTGTCAAGCACAGAATTTCCTGCATTGTATACATTGTCATGGTTTCTTCACAAAGAAGGTTCTTTGGCGGCACATGATGACCTGCAAGTTCAAGCCGAGTGTTCCACAAAAACCTGGCAAAACTCGTGTCCAGGCCCTCTGCGCATTTGCTGTACCTCCACCACCTGGTGTCAAGGTGGAATTTTGGAAGCTGCTAAACAACATGGTTCAAGATGAAGTTTATTCTGTACTGAAATCGGATGTCTGTATCATGGAGTATGGTGAGCATTTGTATAACAGGCTTGGATATGATGTTGGCAAACATGAATACATCCGTCAGAAACTGAGAGAGCTAGGAAGGCTTCTGATATGCTCAAGAAAAACCACTTCCTTGAAGACCATTAAAGATCACGTCAAACCTGCCAATTTTATGCAAGTTGTGGAATCAGTAAAACACCTAGCAGGCTATGACAGTAAAACCCATGCATACAGGTGCCCAAGTCTAGCTCTCAAAATTGGACACAACTTGACAAAGATTTCAATGCTTCTTGAAAGCCATGCAAATCTACAGAACGACTACAGTGCTGCAAAAGATGCTCGTACTTTCCGCAGAGTGTATGAAACCAGATGGAATGAACTGATATCATCCGCATCACTGAGAACACTTCAGGAGTCTAAGTGGAATACTCCTCTGTTGCTTCCATTCACAAAAGATGTCCAGACTCTCCATTCGTATTTGGATGTGCAACAACAAGATCTTTACAGTAAACTGTCTACAGAGGTATCCCCCCAGACGTGGGCAAAACTGGCAAAGGTCATTTTGGCACAAGTCATTTTGTTTAATCGACGAAGAGCTGGGGAGGTGTCAAAAATGACCCTTTCTGCATATGTATGTCAAAATCCATCAGACCCACATGAAGATGTGAATGAAGCCCTCTCAGATCTAGAGAAGAAACTCTGTCAGCATTTCAGCAGGATTGAGATAAGAGGAAAAAGGGGAAGAAAAGTTCCTGTGCTTTTGACCCCAGTGATGAAGCAAGGACTGGATCTGCTTGTCGGCACACGGCAGGAATGTGAGGTTCCTCGGGAGAACGTATACCTATTTGCAAGACCATCGGCTTTGACCTGTTACCGTGGGTCTGATTGCCTTCGACACTTTGCCAAGGTCTGTGGTGCAAAAAGTCCTGAAAGTCTCACTTCTACAAAACTACGCAAACAAACAGGAACACTGTCTCAAGTTCTCAACCTCAGTAATACAGAGCTGGATCAGTTAGCGGATTTTCTTGGCCATGATGTTAGAGTGCACCGGCAGTTCTATAGACTTCCTGAAGGCACCCTCCAACTTGCAAAAATTAGCAAAGTCCTCATGGCTCTGGATCAGGGATGCCTGGCAGAATTCAAGGGCAAGACACTGGATGACATTAACATTGATCCCGAAGGTACTTATTATTAGGACTGTCAATTACTTAAAATATTTATTGTCCATAGTTCACTCACGATTATTCGCAGATTAATAGTGCATTTTTTTTATCTGTTCTAAATATACCTTAAGGGGATTTTTTTCAACATGACATGTTTTTATGTTTCTGCTTGTCAAGTTGCTAGCAGCTGGTTTTAGAACAAAGATGTGACCTGTTTCAACAGCAATTCAGCTTGTCAAAAGAATCACAAAGTTATCTTGCACACAAACTCTGTTTCTGATTCTATACAAAAAGCCACGGTCAGAGTCGTTGCTATGGAAACGATACGCTGTCTGGTACTGTTGCAGCAATGTAGGTTTTAGAAAGTTGCAGACTGGTACGTTGCCGGGAGTTGCAAGTCACGAATCTTTGGTGTGAACTGGCCCATTTCTGCTTAAGGAGTTTTGTTTCTGCTCGCCATACACAGCGGTACTGCTGCACCTCTTCGACGGTCATAATTACTGAACGCACATGCATTAATCATGTGTGGGGCTGCAGCTAAAATTATTTTTGTAATCAAGTATTCTTTAGATTATTACATCGATTTGTCGAGTAATCGTATAAGAAATACTTTTGCTTGACAGCAACACAAACTCACCACCCAACCAGGCGGAGAACAATAAACGTACATGTATACAAAAAAATTGTGCCTTTAAAAGAAATTTGCGTTAATTCGTTATCACGTTAACTTTGAAAGCCCTACTTATTTAATTTTTCTTCACAGATTTCAACATGAACACTTCATGTCTCATACATGTTTTTCTTTGGCGTAATTGGGAGCGTGTCTGGATCGAATGAATTACATTGGGCTTTCACTAACAGTCATTCTTTTCCCTTCTACCCCCCCCCACAACCCTTCACAGAAAATGTGCTCTTGGACAGCGAACATGAGTCAGAGTCAGGTACGTATTTTACATATGATCCTAATTCTGACCATGTTTATGTGTTAATGGATAACCACAAATGTTGATTTACTATATGGATGTCCCAAAAAAGGCTTTTTTTCTCTTAAATATTATCTGCTAATGTCTAGTCCAATCTGATACTTTTACCTTGATATTGATTAATTATGTATCTGAAACAATGGGAAATAACACCTATAGATACTGACTCTGACACACCTTTTTTTCTAGCTACTTGATCCAAATACTAAAGGTCCTTGTTCAAAAATCTTAATTTGATAAACTGTAATTACTGATGTAATATGAATGATTAACTTGGAGAATGTAATTTGCCCAAATTGTGAATGTGAATTTTTCACATACATTTTTTCACTTTTGCATCACTAGCAGACTGTAGTGGACAAAACAGAGTTCAGTCAACAAACACAGTACAGTTATGAAAGTGTCAGTTTGAAATCTCCATTAAAAAAATGCCCAGATTGGCGTTGATACCGATTATATATTTAGGATCCGCATGGGCCATTTCTAATATACTGTTGTATGACTAATACGTCTTAATTGTTATTTTCTGCATTTTGTGTTTTTCTGATTTTCAGAGAGTCAGGTTACAACTACTCAGAGGGAAGAGAATGACACAGCAGTGCCAGATGTCAGTGATAGCAAGTCCCAAAAGAGGGATAAAGGTTAACTTTTTAGATCTCAATTATTTACATTTTGATCAATATGCCCTATGTCTGTTTCATATTAAACTTTGTCACTGTATTGTCTTTAAAGATTGACAGCTGTAGATATTGACTCTATCACACCTTATTTTGTTCTAGCTACTTGATCCAAATACTTAAGGTCCTTGTTCAAAATTTTTTTATTTGATAAACTGTAATTACTGATGTACAGTTGTGGCCAAAAGTTTTGAGAATTACATAAATATTGGAAATTGGAAAAGTTGCTGCTTAAGTTTTTATAATAGCAATTTGCATATACTCCAGAATGTTATGAAGAGTGATCAGATGAATTGCATAGTCCTTCTTTGCCATGAAAATTAACTTAATCCCAAGAAAACCTTTCCACTGCATTTCATTGCTGTCATTAAAGGACCTGCTGGGATCATTTTAGTAATCATCTTGTTAACTCAGGTGAGAATGTTGACGAGCACAAGGCTGGAGATCATTATGTCAGGCTGATTGGGTTAGAATGGCAGACTTGACATGTTAAAAGGAGGGTGATGCTTGAAATCATTGTTCTTCCATTGTTAACCATGGTGACCTGCAAAGAAACGCGTGCAGCCATCATTGCGGTGCATAAAAATGGCTTCACAGGCAAGGATATTGTGGCTACTAAGATTGCACCTAAATCAACAATTTATGGGTTCATCAAGAACTTCAAGGAAAGAGGTTCAATTCTTGTAAAGAAGGCTTCTGGGCGTCCAAGAAAGTCCAGCAAGCACCAGGATCGTCTCCTAAAGAGGATTCAGCTGCGGGATCGGAGTGCCACCAGTGCAGAGCTTGCTCAGGAATGGCAGCAGGCAGGTGTGAGCGCATCTGCACGCACAGTGAGGCGAAGACTTTTGGAAGATGGCCTGGTGTCAAGAAGGGCAGCAAAGAAGCCACTTCTCTCCAAAAAAAAACATCAGGAACAGATTGATCTTCTGCAGAAAGTATAGAGAACGGACTGCTGAGGACTGGGGCAAAGTCATATTCTCCGATGAAGCCCCTTTCCGATTGTTTGGGGCATCTGGAAAAAGGCTTGTCCGGAGAAGAAAAGGTGAGCGCTACCATCAGTCCTGTGTCATGCCAACAGTAAAGCATCCTGACACCATTCATGTGTGGGGTTGCTTCTCATCCAAGGGAGTGGGCTCACTCACAATTCTGCCCAAAAACACAGCCATGAATAAAGAATGGTACCAAAACACCCTCCAACAGCAACTTCTTCCAACAACCCAACAACAGTTTGGTGAAGAACAATGAATTTTCCAGCACGATGGAGCACCGTGCCATAAGGCAAAAGTGATAACTAAGTGGCTCGGGGACCAGAATGTTGAAATTTTGGGTCCATGGCCTGGAAACTCCCCAGATCTTAATCCCATTGAGAACTTGTGGTCAATCCTCAAGAGGCGGGTGGACAAACAAAAACCCACTAATTCTGACAAACTCCAAGAAGTTATTATGAAAGCATGGGTTTCTATCAGTCAGGATTTGGCCCAGAAGTTGATTGAGAGCATGCCCAGTCGAATTGCAGAGGTCCTGAAAAAGAAGGGCCAACACTGCAAATACTGACTCTTTGCATAAATGTCATGTAATTGTCGATAAAAGCCTTTGAAACGTATGAAGTGCTTGTAATTATATTTCAGTACATCACAGAAACAACTGAAACAAAGATCTAAAAGCAGTTTAGCAGCAAACTTTTTGAAAACTAATATTTATGTAATTCTCAAAACTTTTGGCCACGACTGTAATATGAATGATTAACTTGGAGAATGTCATTACTGAAATATACCTGTTCAGCTACAATGAAGACACCTCACACCTTGTTGGAACTACAGAAACACTCAGATGGTACAGTTGTCTTAGAGTGGAGCTTCCTCACAGAGTGTCACTCACTGGTGCGCCCATATTGTGAATGTGAATTTTTCACTTTCATATGCAGACAAATGTTTTAATGTACAGCGTGGCTGTTGTAAAGAAGAATAGTGTTGCATCACTAGCAGACTGTAGTGGACAAAACAGAGTTCAGTCAACAAACACAGTACAGTTATGAAAGTGGCAGTTTGAAATCTCCATTAAAAAAATGCCCAGATTGGCGTTGATACCGATTATATATTTAGGATCCGCATGGGCCATTTCTAATATACTGTTGTATGACTAATACGTCTTAATTGTTATTTTCTGCATTTTGTGTTTTTCTGATTTTCAGAGAGTCAGGTTACAACTACTCAGAGGGAAGAGAATGACACAGCAGTGCCAGATGTCAGTGATAGCAAGTCCCAAAAGAGGGATAAAGGTTAACTTTTTAGATCTCAATTATTTACATTTTGATCAATATGCCCTATGTCTGTTTCATATTAAACTTTGTTACTGTATTTTTAATGTTTATGTGCCACATTCTTTTTGTTATAACCAACCTGTACAGGTCGTCAGCCTTTCAAGAGAAAGATGTGGGAGAAAGAGGAGATCCTTGCTGTTGAGAAGCACATGATGTCCTTCATCACTTCATGCCGTGTTCCGGGAAAAAGTGACTGTGATAAGTGCCTTGAACTGGAGAAAGTAGCACTTAAAAACAGAAATTGGCTGGCCATTAAGTTCTACATTAAGAATCGAATCACAGCTCTCAAGAACAAAGTTTAAAATGTTTCTGTTGGCACTTGTTATGCTTGTTATGTCACGTTTAAATTATAACGTGTTGTTCATTTAAGACGTTGTTGAATGTTGGAATTAGATATGTGGTACCTAGCACTTAGAAACGTTAAAGGGTTAGTTCACCCAAAAATGAAAATCCTGTCAGTAATTACTCTCCCTCATGTTGTTCCAACCCTGTAAGACCTTCGTTCATCTTCAGAACACGAATGAAGATATTTTTGATTAAATCTGAGAGCTGGATCACTCCTCCATAGGCTTCTAAGGGATTGAAACTTGCCAGCCCAGAAAAGTTATTAAAGACATTGTTAATATAGTCCAAGTGACTACAGTGGCCCAATCTTAAGTTTATCAAGCGACAAGAATACTTTTTGTGTGTGCAAAAAACCCCAGACTTTATTCCACTATTCATTTCCTTCTCTCTGGGGCTCGAGTGAGTTCATGTAGTGTAACATCATAGCGCTTCTGTGTTATACATCACACACATGACCAGCGTCGGCCAGTAGTGAGCCTACGTGTGATGTATAACACAGAAGCGCTACGATGTTACACTACATGAACTCACTCGAGCCCCAGAGAGAAGGAAATGAATAGTGGAATAAAGTCTGTATTCTTGTCGCTTGATAAACTTAAGATTGGGCCACTGTAGTCACTTGGACTATATTAACGATGTCTTTAATAACTTTTCTGGGCTGGCAAGTTTCAATCCCTTAGAAGCCTATGGAGGAGTGATCCAGCTCTCAGATTTAATGAAAAATATCTTCATTTGTGTTCTGAAGATGAACGAAGGTCTTACGGGGTTGGAACAACATGAGGGAGAGTAATTACTGACAGGATTTTCATTTTTGGGTGAACTAACCCTTTAAGATGTTGCTTGTAAAAAGAGCCTGTGAGTGTTTAAAGGAGTTAAGATGATTCAGTATTCCAGCAGTTGAAATTAAAATTTTGCAGTCAGTCTATTGTTGTTATTATTCGTTGTTACTATTTGTTGGGATTTGTGTCCTGTAAAATGCTGACCTTAATTGTGACCTTTGTGTTACAAGGCTTCATATTGCACTATTGCTAATCACAAACGAGCTCAGACATCCTGAAGAAAGGGACTTATTTTCTGACTAAGGGAGTATGGAAACAGTTTACTTCGGTTGCACTTAGCAACTACACAACAGCATGTTGACTAATAATATAATAATACTCTACCGGCCAACCTTTTCAACCTTACCAGTATATAATATAATTAGGTTGTACAATTACGTTACACCAATTTTGCCAGAAATTATGCTCCAGCAAATATCTTGGCACAAGACAGTTGTAATTGGCTCTCAAAGTAAGTTTAACCTGAATGTGTGTCAAGTGGTACCCAGAAGACTGAAAAACCAGATAGTGTGTATATGTGGACCCCATTAATAACTAAATACCTGACAAGTCCCCAGGAATCGGTTCCTAGTCAAGTCACTGAACTCTACTTGGTCTGAATCATCATTTGATGTGACATCTGTGTTTATGACCACTCCAGTATGCTTCCTGATTTTTTTTGCTGCTGTAAAACCTTCAGAAAGGGTGGTTCCCAGAATGCATGATCCTGTCAGGTGGCCACACAATGCCACAAAGACAAGGATGTGTGTGTGTGTGTGGTGTTTTTTTTTTTTTTAAATAAATAGAACTTTATGGATTATGCTGGCGATGATGATTCGGCCAGTGAAATATTCTGGTTGAGCATGCCAAGTGTAGGCACACGGCTATCAAGCACTATGACTGGAACCCTTGAAGAACATAACTTGATGACACCTTGCACATTATTTGTTCAGTGGTTGGAAGGAGATGAGGTAGAAGTATGTAATTCATTTCAGTTTTTTTTTTTTTTTTTTCTTGAGTTGAAAAAATAATCATTTTTGGCAGTGCTAATACTTTCAGTTATGTATGACCGTACCTCTACAAAACAGGAAGTCCATTTGAACGCCCCAAATCCTGAACCCGACGTAGAT
The DNA here is from genome assembly GCA_036281575.1 of Ancherythroculter nigrocauda. Classification (NCBI taxonomy): domain Eukaryota; kingdom Metazoa; phylum Chordata; class Actinopteri; order Cypriniformes; family Xenocyprididae; genus Ancherythroculter; species Ancherythroculter nigrocauda. Next base: position 99,687 of record VTFQ01000571.1, on the reverse strand, counting down.
GAATGGCCAGAGGAGGGCCTCACTGACCAAATAGACTCATCAGTAAACACCAAGTAAACACCCCCTCCCCTACTCAATTTTCTTTTCCTTATTACACTTGTGAGGACATTGTATGGTTGTATCTCAGTAAGTTGATTCATTTCAAAGTTTTTGTACTGTACCTGCTCCCTTTCAGGCAACGTGCCATAGAGATAATCGCAGAGCTCACCAACAAAGTTAATTTGGAGGATCGACACACGTCAAATATGATTAATGCATGCAGAGATGACATTTATGGCTCTGCGCGACGTGCGTTCACTAGACGCCTGTTCGACCCATATAAGCCACCGGGAGTCGTGTTTATGGATCTTGGCGATAAACCAGAAGGGGCAGTGGATGAAGGTGGGCCGACGAGGGAATTTTGTCGTCTCCTAATGAAGGATATACAGAGCAGGAGCCTGTTTGAAGGGCCAGATAATTCAAAGCTACTGGCCCTGGATAGCCATGGTAAACATTTATGTTCACATTTATTCAAGTGTTCATCCTCCAACCCATTAGGGGTGTTAATCGAATGGTTCGTCACGATTCGATACAATATCGATTCTCATAGCCAGCGATACAATATTTTCAAATACCTCAAAGTTCTGGGATACAATTTGATTCAGGGATAATATTGATCAATATTCCAATATTATATTATGTGCCTATTTTACACAACCAGTTAAACTATTAGCTCTCAACTGCAACCAAAATATATCTGTTATTTCTAAATTTAACATCCGGCACCCTGATTGAGACATCCACAAATAAAAAAATCATTAATCTAATGACAGTTTATGACATGACAACATATACTATAAAATTAAAAGGCATTTCTTTTAAATTTATAGCACAGCTTTTTAATAAAGCAACAAATTATAGGTATGACAGAACAAGACATGCTATTATATATTCTTTCATTGTGCAAAAATTTTATAACGGCTTCAATACAGAGTGGCACAAATCACTTATGCACGTCCCTCATAACAGCAGTTTGACCATTTTCTTTTAACACTTCTACATTTCAATTACTGTGTGTGAAGAATGATTTATAGTGCTCTATTCTCCAGTGTTGTGATCAAAACAACTGACATTGTTTGAGATGTGAGCACACTGCTTTTTGCAAGGCTTTAAACAAATTAAGCAAATTATAAACTTTCATGAACATTCAGCACTGGCTCGATCGGGACAGTAAAGGTTCCATCTACTGTCCTGAACGTCTTTCACAAGTTCTGAAAGGTAGTTTAAACGAGAATGCACATGTTTGTCGATATTGCATAGACTGACATTGTGTGATAATGTGGAGTTTCAAAACAAAAGTGCGTCTTAAAGGTATAAATAGCCCACAGGTATCAGTTTGTTAGGTGTTGCATTGATACATTGTATCATTAGACATTAGATTGATTGTATTGTTACACCCCTACAACCTAAAATGGAAATAATGGAAATATTAAATGAAATTGTGAATACAAATGTCTGTTTGACTCTTCTTTTTCAGCCATCTCAAAAGGGGATTACAAATTACTCGGAAAAATGATCAGTATCTGCCTGATCCATGGTGGCGTAGCGCCCCACTTCTTTGCCCCACGACACGGGGGGGTGTTATTTTTATTTTTATTTTTTTAATTTTACATTTGCCACAGGTGGAGAAATGCAGGTGGACCAAAGTAAAATCCTTACTCTGCATGAGGTCTTGGCCTTTGCTTCTGGGCTGGAGGAGTTACCTCCACTGGGATTCAAGAACCAGCCAATAATTGACTTTTTAAACACAGACTGCAAATTCCCAAAAGCGAATGCATGTGATGTAGTCCTCCACCTACCAATACATAGGAGCTACGAGGAGTTTTGCAACTACATGTGCAGTGGGATATTGCAGGCTGTAGAGTTTGGGATGGCATAAACCACATCTCATTGTTTGTTTGTTGTTTTTACAGTTTTGATGTTTTATCAGCCAGACCCTACTCTGACCTCTACTCCCCACTCCCTCTTTCACCCTGCTCCCTCTCCCTAACCTACCGAACAGGGTCTTAGTTAGGTGGTCCAGTTACCCAAAGCCCTCCACTCTTGTTCTAAATCTACATTTGTTTTTCACTTCTATGCTGCAAGACTTTGCTCCACAGCAAGTTTGTTACTGTTGTACGTTTGTTAGTTGTCCTCTGCCTACTGATGCAAACAAGCCACAAATTTTGCAGTGACTTTAATAAACATGGTTCCCTTCATCTTTCATAATTTTTTTTTTTCTTCGATACATTAATCTGTACACACACAAAAGAACCTGGGCTTGATAAAGTTGTTCTATAGGTTGTTAGATACAGGTGTGTTCACTCTTCACTACTGTTCATATCTGCTTTTTTATTTAAGTTTTATACATTTGGACAAAAGTGGTGACAATCAAGGGTTGTCTTTTAGTGGCAACTTATTTGGCATTATTGCAAATGTATGTAGCATTATTGCAGATTTTTGTTGAAATTGTACAATATCACACTTCAAAAGACTGACCTAAATAAAAAAATCAAAACTGAAAAATACTTAATGATTCAATGTATTTTGTTTATGTATTCAAAAAATAATCACAAAATCTGTTATAAGAGCAGTTAGCCATTATGTACTTCATAATATGGAATTCATTATTTAATAATAATTTGTTACATTTTTATAGCGCTTTTCTGGGTACTCAAAAAGGACTTTACATATAGTAGGGGGAATCTCCTTAACCACCACAAATGTGCAGCATCCACCTGGATGATGCGACGGCAGCCATATTGCACCAGAACACCCACCACACACCAGCTAATTGGTGGAGAGGAGACAGAGTGATGAAGCCAATCAGAATAAGGGGATGATTAGGAGGCCATGATAGTCAGAGGCCAATGGGCAAATTTGGCCAGGATGTCCTTCAAAAAGAGTAGGGGTGTAACCCCAACATCCTGGCCAAATTTGCCCATTGGCCTCTGTCCATCATGGCCTCCTAATCTTCCCCTTATTCTGATTGGCTTTCTGGGATTTTTTAATGACCACAGAGAGTCAGGACCTCGGTTTAACGTCTCATCAGAAGGACGGTGCTTTTTGACAGCATAGTGTCCCATTCTCTATACTGGGGCATTAGGACCCACACAGACCACAGGGTGAGCACCCCCTGCTGGCCTCACTAACACCTCTTCCAGCAGCTACCTGGTTTTCCCAGGAGGTCTCCCATCCAGGTACTAACCAGGCTCAGCCCTGCTTAGCTTCAGTGGGCAACCAGTGTATATATATATATAGCAGTTTTCAAATATATTGTTTAAAGATTACTCTACTGCTTGCTTATAACGAACCCAAAATATGTTAGAAATGAACATTTCTTATAGGTTTAATTAATAATAATTAAACAATGAACATTTATTAAACTGCTTATTAATAAATGTTCACCTTTTGATTATTATTGTGGCCGCTAGTAATAATGTGTGAGATTTTTTTTTTTTTTTATTTACAGCCTTTTTTGGGGGTTAATCTTAAGCCAGCCATGTAGTAATTTCCCATTCATAAACCTCTCATTCTAGAATGAATCAGCCGTTTGAATCACTCACTCATTAAGACGGTCACTTACCGCCACCCACTGGCGGTTGAGTTTCATGTTCAAAAGTCGAATAATTTCCCCCAGACATTTCATTTTATTATTATTATTATTATATTCAAAACATTCTGGGTAAATATCACAAATATGCAGATTTAGATCAAAGCTCACATAAGAATACTGCTTCAGAATATATTATATTTACACCACAAAAAACAACTTCATACTCGCACAAGTTACCAATTTACTTGTCAAGCACACGACAAAGCTTATTTATAATTATAATGTTGAGCCCTGGTCTAGGCTATATCTGTAATAGCCAAGCTGACAATCAATGTGGTGTAGTATTTTATTGGCTCCAAACAAACTTAGTTTTGGCCTTTTATTCACTGTCATCCCCCTATGGCAATTTTAAATAAAGGTTCTACGTTTTCATATGCATATTTCATATTAATTATACTGGATTATAACTCAACAATTAATCCTCTGCCAAATTTACCCTCGATGATCCATGTTGTTTTGGTTGGGATTATAAATAATAATGTCCTATAGCGGACAAAAACATAGACTCTAGCCGTAATGAGTGAGCTCACGCTTTCGACGTGCAATCTTGAGAACACTAAGGAAAGAGCGCGTTCTCTTCGCCTGTTGGACACTTCAGACACACGTTTGCACTGTCTGTTTGGTTTACCTGTTTAAACGTTCATAACGAGCGTTTTGTCTGACTCAAAACGCACGTATTCGACGCCCATTATTGATATTATAAACGCACGCCAAAGTATAAGGTGTCGTTTTGCTATTTACCTTGATAACTATGGCGTTCGGAAGAGCTCTTTAATAAGACGTTGCAACATGCACTCGTCTCACTGAACGTCACGTCTGCGTCTGCCGAACGTGACGTCTTCGTCTGCCTAACGTGACGTCTGCGTCTGCCGAACGTGACGTCTGCGTCTGCCGAACGTGACGTCTGCGTCTGCCACATTACAGTTCGACTGCCTGGACGTGACGTCTACGTGACGTCTGCGTTTGCTGCAAGGGTTTCCAGCACATTCCATACACTAATTTGAGCTTTATTGTACCTATTCATTCTCTATTATTGTTTACACTTATCCTCAATTATGTTTAATTAGCAATTAAGTGCTTTTTACCTTTCTTATGTATAGCTTTTTATTCCAAAAAGTAAACATTTATACAAATGATATAAAAAATTCTGTATGCAATTGCTTCTTGTCCACATATCCACGGATACTTTGAAGAAATCATAAAAAAGTTGTTCTAGCATGTATTCACCACTAGGAGTCTCTAGACCAACACCAAAAGAACGAATGTTTAAACACTGCTATATTATTGATATTTTGGGCTAATTTTACTAACATAAACAATATTTGCAATCTTTTATTTTGGAGTTGTAATATTTAGTTTTATAGTTTCGCCAAAGTGATTGACAGGCGATCTGTTAGAATACTATAAAACATTTACACCTCAAAAGACAAAAGCGAGCACATTTTATTATTATTTTTTGTTTTTATTTATTTATTTATTTAGCTTAAATGTTTTTGAAGATGCATAAAAACATTTATTTGTATCAACAGGTGCAGAAAACCCGGTGTTCTATCGATTTGTCCTACCCTGTCAGATTTTCCCCATCTCCCACTAAAACAGTGGGTAGTACAATTCGACAACGAAAAATGCTACTGTAAAGTTATGGTTTATTAACGTCAACACCTACCACAACCCAAAACATACCCTTACAGAAATGCAAATACAATAATTATGTGTTATATTTGCGGTTGTAGCTAGAAGGTGTACAGGTACATGGAACCAACAATAAATATTTTTTTATACCAATTGAATAAAAAAAAAATAATAATAATAAAAATTATTTGTTAATAAACTAGTGTTTTCTGATTGTCACAAAGATGAATTTGACGATCTTGACTCATCTCCTCAACTGGACGCCCTTTAGATAAAAATGCTTCTTTACAGATTACATAGGCTCAGGGGCGCAGTTAAGAGTTTTAAGGGGGGTATGCAGGACATAATTTGGGGCCCTCTCCTTCCAGATGAATGTTTTCTTCTTCTTCTTTTGGCGTTTAGTTAGAAATTGAAATAATTTATTAGTTAACATTTACATTATTTCAAGTAGCCCTAACATCCTCTCCACCACCGAAACGCGATTGATTCAGAGCATCATAATTCAAACGTGCTTTCACTTTGGCTGGAGCTGTGCCATGAGACAGACGCGCTTAGTGTTTTTCACATTTCACAACTATTCAATGTTCTCAAAGTGTGTTTATTTGAGGTTTCAGACATTCAAATAGACATTAAAATGAATGCATTTTAATACCACGAGGGCACCTACATAGGCTATTTTATTTATCAAAAATATATATAAACGTTAAGCCAAAACTAATTAATTTAAAGCTAAACTGAAACAGAAACCAGCGTTATAATTTGGCACAAATCCAAATGTTTCCATATTCACGGTGTATTTGGATGCTAAACTATATTTATTATTTAAACGCTTTGATTACACAGACTTAAAATGAGTAGTGTAACTTTTTACATTTAGTTGACTGCATGTTATTTTGGCAATTAACAGGCTAATGTCAAGTTACTAGAATGTTGTGCGCGAGGCGCCGGCGCAATCACTTGAATTTTCTTATAAAAGCGGAAAAAACTTAAAATAATCAGACATTTATGGTCACATTTATTTATACGAATCTGGTTAAAACACTGCTTGTAAAATAAAGAAAACAAAAATATTTTTCTGCCGTTTCCTTTCCTTGAAACCGAAACTTTTTCCCTTTCATTTTGTTAATATGTTAATCATTTAAGTAAAATCAATTTTGCGTGTAGACATAGGCTATTTATTCCTTTTTATATGATTTAATCTTATTTTTTCTCCGTTCACAGAAGCGTGTTTTGTTGTTTATTCTGCTATTTGTTCATGAAGGCTAAAACGCCTGGGATTTTATTAATTGGTCACAGGCATTTATCCATTCTAATTTCGTTTAATTCGAATTTAATAAACTTGTCGGTTAATGAAAAGATAATGATCACGTCTGAATGTCAGGGGAAAAAACCCGGAAATTATAATGACAAGTCAATATTTTAAAAAAAAAATGTTTTGTTTGTTTTATATATATAGGCTATATATATATATATATATATATATATATATATATATATATATATATATATATATATATATATATATATATATATATATATATATGTGTGTGTGTGTGTGTGTGTTTCAGGTTTATTTCGATTAGCACAAATGTTTTTAATAGTTTTTGTTAGTTAACTATAACAACCCTGCCTGGGCAAAACATCCACAGAACTGCATTACAGTCAGTTTTCCTGCTGTTTAAGCCACGGATATTTAGAAATATTTACGAATTATTTAATTCCGTCTGGGACACAATCTCCGGGAGTCTCAGACTCATCGAGGCCAATAAACCTACAGCTATTGTTGAAAACATTATTACTTTTAAGAATAATAAATGTTGGAATTTGGAAAATAGCCTAATAATGTGCCTCTTTTGAGGTATTGTCTCCACTTTCATTTATCAATTTTATTTCGATAATAGGGTGTTTAAACGACGCAAAACACTCACTTCCACATATTTGACAATCAAAATATATCATATAATTCATGATATAGTAAACAAGTTAGGCCTATATTCGATATTTTGAATAAAAAGGAACAATAAAATAAACGCGATACATCTGCCTGTGTGGCTAAATGACGCGTCGTCATTTAGGCCTACTTAGCCTAATACGTTCTTAAATAAATAAATAAATAAATAAATGTTCTTAATTTATCACGCTGGTGGCTACAATAGCCAATATATAGCCCACAGAATATTCCCCAGCCAACACAACCAAATTCTGTTTTCGGTTTTGCACCCACCCACAAGACCGCTTGCACTATCTTCTCACTGCATATAATAAGAGTTTGTTTTTGATTTGAATTATTTCGTTTTAAAGTAGTAATTTAAAGTATTTTATAGATATTTTTACTATCTATGAGGCAACTATTCACTTAGTCTCGGTTTATTTTTGTGAAGCCTTCCTTCTTAAGCCAGAGACGTGAAATGCGCATTCTGTTTGTTTGTTTTTATATTATTTATTTATTTATTTTAATCAATAGCGCACATTTATCTAGTATGGTAAAATGCATGACGTGTTTTTTTCATAAATAGTATTTTATGCAAGTCGTGTTGATTTGTGAAGAAGGCTAAATTCAAACATGTGCTCATTGCGCTTCCTGCGGCTGGCCGCTCGGCTGTTCTTTTAAAAAAAAAAAAAAAAAAAAAAAAAAAAATATTTTAACAAAAATAGAATGTTCCCAAAATATTTCTAAATTAACTAAAGAAACGAAATGAAATTGACCACCTTGCCATTAAAAAACAAAACTGAAATATTGTAATGGCTGCACATCAGCTGTGTTTGGGAAAGAGAGAGAGAAAACAGACTCAGCTAAAATATAGTCCGATTATGGTTATGGATAAAAATCCCAGAAAATATCGAGATATCATTTTTGTCTCTATCGCACACCTTTATATAGCCTATTTAATTAATCTTTGCTTGTTTGGTACACAATCCACTGATCATAAAGCTTAAAAAAAAATTATCTTAGGTTTTCTCAACGATATCTGGTTGTCCTGCATCTTCAATAAACAAGTTAAAGTTAGTCCATAATGCAGCTGCTAGAATTCTTGCCAGTAGTTTTTATTTCTATTCATGACTTATTTGTTAACTTATCTGTTTTCTTTTCTTCTTGTGGCTACTGAAACTATTTATTTATTTATTTACATACTTGTATAAGCACCCAATCATTTATTTCTGTTGTCGGATAAAATGAATTAAACATGGACCAAGGATGCCATCTATTGGTGAGCGAGTGCCAGCGTCGTTGTTTAGCTCTATTTCCATTTCACGCATCCATTAACGATTCATTTCACGCAACGATAAGGATCGAGGACACCACAAATAAATAAATAAACAAACAAATAAAATTGGTGAATCATTTATATAAGGTTTTACTTATTTATATATTGAAGGGGCGGGGTCTGGTTAATATTGTTATTAGCTTATAATATTGTTACAATTTAAAATAATGGTTTTCTATTTTAATATACTTTATATTTATTTCTGAATGCAAAGCTGAGTTCTCAGCATCATTACTCCAGTCTTCTTTGACGCATGATCCTTCAATGTCAACGTCGGAAAAAATCGTGCTGCTTAATATTTTTCTGTGATATTTTTACAGGATTGATTGATGAATACTGGCAGATTATTATTCAAAATATAGAAATCTTTTCAATTTAACATTATTGCTGAATAAAAGTTAACATTTTCCTTTTTAAAAGAAAGGAAAACATGATAAAATAATATTAGAATCCTAATTTATATTTTAAATGTAAAATATAAGAAGAGAGGTGCTTTAAACTGAACATTAATCAGGCATAATGCATTTTTCCATGCATTTTATTATAATTTTACAGCAACAGTCTCAGATCTAGCAGCTGATTGCGATCGATGGGTTGGCCATCAAGCGTGTAAGCTACATTAAAAATGTAAAAACATAAAAACACAATAACCCCCAAATGTAAAAAATTTCAAAACGGATTTCATAAAAATAAATGACATGAGTATTCCTATAAGCAACACAAACTTTGCCAAAACATTGCTTTTAGGCTTTATACTTTTTATGTTATCTTTATACTTTTACAATTTAAAAAAGTAAAAAAAAAAATGTCTAAATTGTTAAATATTAATTTATGTATATTTTGTATGCACATAATTAATGTATAGAGTTTGCGGAAAAAGTTGCACTAAAAACTGACAAAAAAAAAGAAAAAAAGTCAGACGCAGACGTCACGTTACAAGTCAGACGGAGATGTCACGTCCATTGAGAGCAGTGAATGAAGTGCAGGTAAATTGTGCATTGGCTCACACACTGCACTGAGCCGTGTGAGGACCGTGTTCTGATACGTGTTAGCGAAAAAATAAATAAATAACTTCACTGCTACACGTGAATCACGCGTGAACGTCTGACTGGACACTTCACTGCCACACGTGATTTACGTGACGTCTGCGTGACGTCTACGCCTCGTCTGCGTCTTAAAATGAATGGATTTAATAGCAAAAAATTAAGACGTCAGTGAGACGTTCAGTGAGACGAGTGCATGTTGCAAAGTTATATTATTGACCCTCGTCGGAACGCCATAGATAACTAAGCAATCAGTCGTGTCGATCGTCGCGTACCTTCCGTGAGCAGAAGCCGTGACCAATGACGCGTGATAAGAAGCGTGACACTTTCGTCGCCCCCCTACTCGCCTGAGAAGCCGTATGAGAAGCTACGTGACGTCTGCGCTGTGACGTCTAAAGTAACTTTTGCCAGTTGTTATTTTGTAAGTTGTCTGAAGTTCTGTAAATTAGTGTTTTTGCTTTGTTTTGAGCAAAAAGAAAAAAACACATGTAACATTTTAGCACCTCAAAATCGCTGAATATTTCTCCATTCCTAATTTTGTTTAAATATGTTGACGAAAACATGGCCTATTAGCCAATCAACTGACATTAAAAGATGTGCTATTGCTTAACTTGAAAATGCTTGGGTTTTAATGTCCTACAATGACAACCATAGACAACTAATCAACACATTTCTCCTGTCATAAACACTACAATGATATTACTGCATTATCCAAGTAAAACATGTTGTTTCAGAGTTTTGTCCCCCATAGAAATCCTTTAGCCTATATATATATAAAAAAAAAATGCATGATGCATTAAAGACAGTTAAATTAAAAGACCAAATTCGAAATTAAAAGATTAATCCAGAGAGCAAGCTATGGCCTATTATCAAACACTTTAATCTGTAATATTTTAATAGAAATTTAATTTAAGCTATAGCCTATAATACTGGAAAAAATAAATATACATGCAGAACAAACTTTCATAGCCTATTAGTTAAGGCAGCATATTAGAATAAATTAAAATAATTATTCATGGGATAAGCATTTCACATATGACAATGTACCCGTAAAACTATATTGTCAGAACATGGTTAAAGAAATTTAATGGTTACATTCAAAAGTATGGAAACAAATAAGCTTAAAAATAAGGAATATAAGCTTAAAATATTCCTTATCCTGTGGCTCCCTCTATTGGACAACATTTTCAGGTGAACCTCTTTCAGATAAAATGCTGATCGTTAAGAAATTGCTGTTAGCTTCCCGAGCATCAATAACTGTATTTGGCTTCGACAAGTCTGAGACTCCCGGCCTGAGATTGTGTCCCAGACGGCAATAAATAGTTCGTGAATTTGTAAATATTCATGGCTTAAACAGCTGGAAAATTGACTGCAGTTCTGTGGATGTTTTTCCCAGGCAGGGTTATTATACTTAACTAACAAAAACTAAAACTATTAAAACATTTATGCTAATCGAAATAAACCTGAATATAAGAAGAAAAAAAAAATTGTTAAAAAACTTAAACTAAACGAAAACTAGAAATGTCGCCTTGTCGATGTCATTTCGTTTTCCTCCCCTGACTTTCAACCGACGAGATCATTATCTTTTCATTAACCGACAAAGTAAAATAAAATTAGAATTAAACGAAATTACAATGGATACCTGTCTGTGACCCATTAATAAAATCCCAGGGGTTTAATTCGTTTTAGCCTACATGAAGAAATAGCAGAATAAACAACAGAACATGAGGATTCATCATCATCATCATCATCATCGGGCAGCAGCGCTTCTGAATGGAGAAAAACAGGATTAAATCCTAAAGGAATAAATAACCTATGCGCAAATTTATTTGACCTAATAAACATATTAACAAAATGAAATGAACAAAATGCGACAAGTAATAGACTAAGCTATATATGCTGAGTTTCGGTTCATTTTTGAGAAGTCCAGAGAAAGGAAATTCTTTTCGTTTTCTTTATTTTACAGGCAAATTTTTCTTTTTATTGTGAGTGTACAAAAATAATAGGCCTATTTAACCCTTCACAGATTCGAAATGTGTTACATAAATGTGACCATAAATGTCTGAGTATTTTAATTTTTTCCCCGCTTTTATAAGAAAATATAAGTGATCGCGCCGGCGCCTCACACTCACACACATTTTTTTTTTTTATGACTGAGCACTGTTCTTAATTCACTTGCCCAGCAACATCACCTAAAATATAACTAAAGCTTAAATATAATAATTCAATTTATTAGACAAATCGAATGCAAGCACATGAGAACAAATAAATAAGTCTTCCAATAATAATTAATGCAACACATCTCAAACGAGCGTGTATAACCATGCAATATATTTGTTTATTTTGTTGTTCTAACCTTGTTTATGCCATTGCAGCACTTTTCCATTATTTTTCCAAGTAGCCTAAACATGCGCTTAAAAAAATAAATAAATAAACACGTTTTGACCGTCAAGCTCGACTCTGTTGTGTTTTATTTGTTTAGCTGCTTCAAGCCAAGCACGCACTTGCAGTGTTACCATGGCCACTTGTATGCATTTTTGGGCTTGTTATTATTATTATTATTTTCCATATTAAGAGGTGGAGGCCTTAGTTCAGCTGGAATTCCCCTGTGCCGGTGTGTCCTTTGAACGGAGAAAAGTCAGCCGTTAATTCGGTGCTTGCTCAACAGAGGTGGCCGGAGGAATGGCCAAGCTTCAATCAGGGAGACAGATTTGTAATGCTTCCTCCAACTTATGAACATTTACACCTTAAAGCTTCCTTTGGGCAAAATAGGAATAAAGCTAATATCATTAGTGTTATCCACACATACATTATCCAGACGTTAGTCCATGCGTACGTTATCCAGACGTTTATCCACACGTACGTTATCCAGGCGTTTATCCACACGTACATTATCCAGACGCAAAGTAAAAAAATATACTTTCTCAACTACGTCGCCGCCATCGCCGCCGCGCACTTTGAGCGCAGCTCCAACACGTGACCGTGACGTCTAACGTCTCATATCTTACGTCTGACGCCTGAATACTGTGGGATTTTGGCCAGACGGCTGGCGTGCGTATACACGTTAGTTCTCCTCTCAGTTTGCTTAGCAATCATCAAATTTGGTTGAATTCACCCCTCATACGTACGCGCCCTGTCAGGCGCACCAGTCATTAGGCTTGTTTGAGATGCGCCTTGCCTCGCCTGAAGTTCAGCCGAGAGTAGGCGGCTGCAGTGAGGGGAGGAGTGAAAAAAGTGCAGGCAAGACGGACAATTCTCCTTTCTCGTAGTGCATCAGACACCTGCGAGATCAAAGGCGGATATCGCGGGATTCACACTTGTGCGCTGTGTTGCTGATAAACTGGATGTTATTTACGTTCTGTTGCTTTTAAATGAAAATAAACATAATGAACAATACACCCAAAGTACTTGTTATTTTTTCCATTCGAAGGATGTGTGTATCAATCATTTTTATTTTAATTACAGACATGTTTTTATATATTTTTATAAATATGATAACAATCACATAACCCATAGAGAGATCGCACTGTCAGAGACTTTTGGAATATTCACACATAATTTATACGCATAAAATCATGGTATTAGTGTTTTAAAATCAAACATTTTAAAAGAGATCAATACATCACGGTTGTTTAAACCAATAAGCTTTAAGCTGTGTCGTCATCAAGTCGTTTCCCATCATGCTTTTGGTCAGCGCAGTCTGTGGAGAGGAACTGCGCTTGACTGCAGAATCCGACACGTCCGCCTCGCCCTCGCGAGAGGTTTTTGACACACGTCAGCATGACATCAGAGCAAGGCGGCCCACCCTCGGACACATTTCTAACCGGCATGCATCTCGCGGTGATCACCGGTGATCGGTTCTGCGCAGAATTTGCTCATCTCAAACAAGCCTATTCTATTCTACATCACTCACCGATCAAATAAGGCTTTGACAGCCGCCCAAAAAAAAAAAGATCAATGCAGAAAAACACCTGGATTGGTTATATAACGTTGGACAGAATGTTGATCCGGCCATCACGTATATTCAGCGCACATAAGATAAACGTTTTGCAAACGTTTTTTAAAGAAATAAAAACAGGTCGACGAATCGATGCGCATATTTTGCGTCGACGTATTTTTTGCGTCGACGTCATCAATGACCTCGACGCGTTGTCCCAGCCCTACATACTGGGTTTTGTGCGTTGCGCATATTTTTTACAGTCTATGGTTGCGGCCCGTTCCATAAGCTCCAGTCCCGAGCGTAACATGAACCCGCCCTTGCAAATTAAGATCTACCGGCCGCAGCTGCCACCAACTCAGCGTGCGACACCATCCTGTTTCTCCCAGTCCGGTCATTAATATGAGCTCAGCTTCCCCAATTAAGATCCACCGATCGCCAGTTCTCAAACTGTTTTCCTTTCAAGGACCCGTTTGATATGCAACGTAGAACCTAACATTAGCCATTAGCTAACTTAGCCAACAATCCCATTTTCGACGGGCTGAATACAGTTCGGAGTTTCTTTGTCAATTACTTGTTGGACAGACACCTAATTACCTAATCCCCACCTTCCATTGTTATGATAATGTCAAAAGAATTTCATTCTTACCTCTTCGGCGTGGCAGGGGCAAAAGCCAACAGGTGCAGCAGCAGTGACCAACGCACTTCTCTCACCCCAGCGAAATTACGAATTGGCGCCAAGACCCGCCCTCCAATCTCTGGCGGTTGACAACTTGTTGTTGTATTACCGCCACCGCTGGACTGGAGTATACCCACAGATTATATTTCCTTTATACTATTAAATTATTTTTAAAAGCCCTGTATTCTTTAAAAAAGATAACAAAAATTTTATTTGTTCAGGTCCTATCCCCTGACCAATCCGCTATCCTAACCTTAACCACTCGAGGTGAAAAGTCTAATCAATCGTGAGCCATGCAATGAGCTGCTTCGTAGGGCGGGTCTTGGCGCTACCGGTCACGCTCCCGCACGTGCAACGTTCAGCTTCTTCTTCTTTTTTCGGCGGTTACTGCACTGCCCGCTGTGGAGTGTGGGGCAGAAATGGCTCGAGTTTGGAAGAAACAGCAAAGCTCTCTGTAAAGGATAACGACTAACGGTAAGTAATAGTAGTGGTAATAGTAATAACGGACACTTTTATCACACATGAGGTAGGATTCTTGGAGTAACGTCACCGCATTGCGAATGCCACATTCAAGGGGCTACCACTAGCTATGCTAACGTTACTTAACTACACCTAGCTAATAGGCCTACTGTAAATGTTTGTCTACAGAACTCTAGTCTGACTATCACCAGACCAAGTTCAAGAATCAAATCGCCGGCAGAGAGGGCAGGGTTTACCCAGACTAGCAGAACTCTATTCTTTATTAAAATAATTACAACTCGCTATATCTATGGTTACAAATCTCCTAGACTTCAGACTCTTCAGAAATGTCAAAACATACGAGAAATACACGTGTGTATTTGTGGAATTATTTGGCACAAAACATGTTTTAGTGACATTGAAACTCTGGTATTCATTCAATGGTGATCATAAGCCGAGCTGTATTTGTTCTTTATCATTTATATTTCATGCTACTACATAATTAATAGATTATTTATAAAAAATATCAGGAGGTATAATTTACATGAGTTAGTAATACAAATAACTTGCATTAAATTTACATTTTGGTGATCAATTGATCATCAATGATCAATACTTTTGGTACTTAAAGAATATGATGTTAATAATTATTTTGTAGTTTGACTTAAGATTTTGAAATTGTGGTACATAACAGTGCAGTAGCCGAGTATTAATAAAACAGCTCTATATTATTTCTGATACCAGTTATTGCTATTATTGTTAAAATGACCGTAGTCTCCCTGTTTCCCCCTGCTGTTCAGTAAACAGAAAATGCATTTTCGGGATATTCATTTTATCCAGTTAGGAGAGAGAATTCATGCAGGATGAATAATAAACAAGTGAAAGTAGAAGTGATAAAATAAGAGAAACTTTATCTATCGTAGGGGGAAATCAAAATGGTACAAAGAAATTAACAGAGAAAATTGGAAGAGGAACATTGACACTTTCTAAGAAATGTATTTCTGTTTACTAAAGAGCTGATTAGATGTAAACCTCTGTTACTGAATAAACACTTCATCAGAATATAGAGTTTTACTTTTACAAAAAGTTCCACTGTATATTCCATCAACTTGGGTCTGTATTTATATAGTATTGGAGTGTCAAAATGACCAGATGAAAACCTGGAAAACGATGGAGAAGGACTGGTAATGAAGAAGACCCAAATAAACGACCAAGACGGGCTGCACAATTGGTGAGTAGCCTGGCATAGTTGTGTTGCAGTAAATTTGCAGCATATAGGATATTTAATGCCTTATTTTCCTCCCTGCAGTCATCCCTCCCTGCAGCCGCCAGTGTTCATGTGGAGACTGATCAGCAATATTTAGGTAACTTATGAAATGTGTTGGTGTGTGTTTAATGTTCAAAAGCCACACCCAGTCCCATGTGCAGAGGAGAGAGAGATCCTGAACAGAATTAGTTCTGATTAAGAATCACAGGCCCTGTAAATAGATAGATTAGTAGATAGAATGCAGTCTACAGTTGGTCAAACCAAGCATGGCAAAATAGCTTTCTCTTATTCTTCTCTTTTTCTTTTTTTTATCTTTTGAGTTTCTTAAAAGAAGGTTTCTCACCCGAAATCTGTTTCGGGTGAGAAATCTGAAAAATGTAATTTAAGCAAAATGAGACTCTAATATTGATCTAGAAAAAAGGTGTGAACCACTGATGTGTCCTCTTGTCTGTGTCAGGAGGTAGCAGCAGCGGAACACAGCAGGGGGGGGTGCCTCCTGGAGGAACCCAAAACGCTGCACTTCAAGGGGAACACGCCCAACATCCAGGTGTCCATGCAGGATGTACCGCACTCACTCTCGGACATCAAGTCTCTCACCACCTGCCAGGTACACACACCCTGTCTGTCTTGTCTGTAATGATGTACAGTATATTTTGTCACTGAGCAGGGGTCTCATTTATAAAGCGCGCTTACGCACAAAAAAGGCCTTGAAACAGGCGTACGCCACTTTCGACACATAAGTTGTGATTTATAAAAACAAACTTGATGGGATAATTGGCGCACCTGCACGCAAACTCTGACCCATGCGTACGAGCGTTTTGGAGACGGCGCAGTTTGGCGACACCAATGGTGAGCTGGAGTTAAATGTCTTTTTGGTCACTTTTAAGATAATAAAAGAAAGATAATACAAATATAATTTCACTCACCAAGCATATCACTTGAAGCAAATATCCATCCATTCTTAAATGTCCGCGTCAGCGAGCGCATCGGGCCGTTTAGTGAAACTGACGCATAATATAGCCTGACGTAAAACCGTAAATCTTCATTATGAGTAGTAATCATAAATAGGCTACAGTGCATGTTCACAATAACAGTTTAAATAAATAAATTAATAATTTACTAAACTATATGTTTTACTTCTAATATTAAACATTTAGATTGAACCATTCTCATTGGAGTTAAACACTTAAAATAGGCCTACATGAAATCATTACGTCGCCAGACAAGTTCATTTGATCTTGGTCTGTAGAGAGAGAAATAGTCTGCGAACATAGATTAAAATGCACATAATCTTAGAATAATTTCTTAATGCGCATGTGAACGCCATCAGAGTTTATCACAGGTTCGCATTAAAGTCTGTGTAGAGAGAACGGTGTCGTCTTAGCGGCCCCTAATTTAATAACTAATGAACGTTGCGACGGAAGTGAATTAATCACAACTAACTTTAGCTAGAAAAAGCTAGATAAATAGCTAGATAATATCAAGTATTATCCATTTGTCTCTGTAAAGCTGCTTTGAAACAGCCTACACTGTTAAAAGCGCTATATAAATGAGGATGACTTGACTTGACAAAAATTTAAATATTCAATAAATAGAAATATTTGTTGTGGATGCAATGCTTTTGAACACTTTTCTTCTGGCATGCTGTGCTTTAATGTTTTAACTATAATTGCTTATCATTATAGCTGAATATTAAATGAATAGATGAATAATTGTCTGAGAAAATAGCTTTGTGCAAATAATGCACAACATAGTCTAAATCTGTTTCAATTAAAAATACGATTTAGCCCGTGGAAAAGATTGAGAAAAATAAATGTATTTTACACTATTTCATTTATTTATTTAAAAAAAAGGCAAACTAAATTATTTTTATTAATGTGACGTGACGCACATCCATATTTCATATTGACTAATGTCTTGTAGGCTACCTACCGGTAAACATGTTAGATGATCACGTGGATGAATAATCATATGCAAATGATATGCAGATGAGGATATGCATAGTAAATCTAGGCATTGTAAGCTCCTTATATGGTTATTTCGGGGAGGAGACGCACGGTTTTATAAGTCTGAATATTTTTTTGCGCACGCCATTTTTGGCTTTCAGGCGCACGTACACTTTTAGTAAGGATCCTACGCACAGTTTTATAAATGAGACCCCAGATCCTGCTAAAATATGACACAATAATCTGAGTGTAAGAAAGTGATATACAGGTTGAGACGATATAGGTTTTGTGTTGTGACAAGATGTTTTTTGACCCTTAATGATTTTTATTCTATTTTATTACCAGCACAAGGTAGCGTGGCACAAGAGAGTATTTCAACTGTTAACTCTATCGAAGACAATGAAGAACCATCTTCCAGATCAGCCTTCAGAGATCCTCCTGATGACCTTACAACTGAACTACATGGCAATGCTGAGTATGATCCATCTCAATTATTTGAGGAAGCTCTTCCTGATGTGGGGGATTGGACATATGATGATGGACATTTGTTCAATGAGGGATTTGAAGAGGGTTTGAGTGAGGACTGTGCAGAAGAGTCAAATTTCAAGGACACAGCACACAAACCATTATATGACAATGCATCAATAACTGTTGCAGAGAGCCTTCTGATCATCATGGCTTACGTAAACTGTCATAAAGTAACTGATAAGGCCCTTAGTTATTTGCTTAAAATGTTTAAGTTGGTTTGTCCTGATAGTCTGAATACAGACTGCTTAAACAGTGTACAGAAGTTAAAAGACTTTTTTTTCTCACATGCTGCTTCATCTCCTATTGTATTGCATAAATATTGCAGTACTTGTTTTGGGTCATTAGAAGGTAAACAATTGCAATGTCTATCTTGTGGGACCAGTGTGTCAGAAGAAAGATCCTCATCCTTCATAGAGGTTCCAATTGATGCTCAAATAAGGTCATTGTTTCTCAAGCCAGGTTTTCAGGAGAAACTTAACTTTAGATTAAGAAGGAAGAAGACAGATCCTAACAACATTGAAGATATATATGATGCAGAAATTTACAAACAGCTTGTAGATGGGGGTGGTCCTCTTAGTGACCCTAAAAAGATCTCACTTACTTGGAACACAGATGGGGTACCTATTTTCAAATGGTCCAAGTTTTCAGTGTGGCCTTTTTATTGCATCATCAATGAACTGAGTTTCATGGAACACACAAAAAGAGAGAATATGATATTTGCTGGACTTTGGTATGGGGATTCAAAACCATCCATGGTTACATTCCTTAGACCACTAGGTGACACACTGAGTAAACTTGCAGATGATGGAATTCTTGTGCAACCTGCAGAGTTGACATCTGAACCTTTTGTGTGTAAAGTGCTCACCATTGCTGGAACATGCGACTTACCTGCTAAAGCATTAGTCCTTAATTCAGTGCAATACAATGGGAAATTTGGATGTCATAAATGTGAGCAGCCAGGAGAGACTGTAAAGACAGGGGAAAGGGGACATGTTCATGCATTTCCATACCAACATAGAGATCCAAAAGGCCCACTGCGCACAAATGAAAAGTTTGCTCTGGATATGAAAATCTCAAATGAGACCAAAACCCCCGTTAAAGGGGTGAAGGGTCCCTGTTGGCTTAGCAAACTTAAATGTTATAACCTTATCAAAGGCACTGCCATAGATTACATGCACTCAGTACTTCTTGGAGTAATGCGCCTTCTGATGGTTCTGTGGTTTTCTCCAGAGTTTTCTCGTCAGCCCTTCAGCATGGCAAAAAATGCAAAGGAAATTGACAGGCGATTTCAGGATATCTCTCCTCCATCCTTCACTCGATATCCTCGATTAGTAACATCTCACAGAATGTTTTTTAAAGCATCAGAATATCGGGATATTTTGCTCTTCTATGGACCTGTTGTTTTCCGTGGAATTCTTGCAACACTGTACTACAAGCACTTCCTTCTACTAAGTGAAGCCATTTTCATTTTGTTGATGGAATCCATATCAGTTGAACAGATTGATCATGCAGAGAAACTACTGTGGAACTTTTGTTCCCAAATGGCTAATCTATATGGTGAGCGGTACGAAACTGCAAATGTACACCTTCTTGTGCACCTAGCAGACAGTGTGAAGGCCCTTGGTCCATTATGGACTCATTCGTGTTTCCATTTTGAGGACAAGAATGGCTATTTGTTAAGGCTCATACATGGCACTCAAAATATACCTATGCAGATGGTCCATGCAGTCAAACTTGTGCAGTCTATTCCTGTTATTTCACAAACCATAAAACCAGGGAATGCCATAGCTGAATTTTACACACTGTTGTGGAAATTTTAAATTTTCATATGCTTTTTACCTGTATTCTTGTGAAATATGATGCTTATGGAACATAATATGATGTTGGCTTAAGTGGTAATGTTTAACATAGTGTTAACATAGATGTTAGAAATAGAAAGAGCAAGATATGGTATGGGGAAATGCAAGATGTATGTTAAAAACATGTCTGTGCTAACAATGTGTGGAAAGTTACAGCCACTAAGGGATGTTCCAAATATGGTAAAAGGACAGAGGCTTCGGCCTTGGAGGTTAGAGATATAAAAGTGAGGGGAAGCTTTCGTTACTTTCTTACACTCTGCAGCTACTTGTGTTTCTGTATGACCTGTCTGACCTTTCTTGCAAGAAATAAAAGCTTTAAAGACAATTGGACGTGTTTGTCTCTTGATCTTGATTTTTGCCACAACACACACGGATGACTAAAGATGATAGTTTCTGTCAGGAAAACAATGATTTGTCTAGGACCAAACTATATGGAGCATCTAGTGAACTTCAACTGGACACAGTTCAACTCTCTACATTGGAAAGACATACTGGTCATTGCATCAGTTCTAAAACAGTAAGGATCTTTCACAGGGCACAAGTTAAGAGAAATTATCTCACATCAAAACACTATGGGAAAGGCAATAGAAGAAACAATTTTACAGTCGTTTTTTCTAGTGATGGACAGATTGAGTACTTCTTTACCTCAGAACATTCATATGCCAAATGGGCCCTTGTTCATGAATTCAAAGTTGCTGGTTTTTCTTTGCTGCATGATAGTGTAACAAATGGTACATGCAGTCATGTTGTTCCCCTATTGGAAACCTCTGTTAATACAGTAGTTTCCTTGGATCATATATTGGGTAAAGTTGTTTTCTTTGACTTGACATCTATGCCTGGCATTGTTTTTGCAGCTAATTTCCCAAACACACTTGAAAAGTTTTAACCCCTTAATATTGGGTTTATACTGGATGCAACAGTGGGTCAGGGTGTGTGGTGGCAAGATGAATTGCCTCTATTGTATTATCAGGGTGCTTGAATGAATTGAATTAAAACAGCATGTGCTCTATTATGTGTTACACACTCTTTTACTGCTCTATACAATAGAGCTTTGCTGTGAATTCTGTCAAAACAGCACAATGTCAACATTTAGAAAGTTCACAAAGGTGTCTTTTGAGCACATCATGGCTTATGTTTTGATGGGTTACATTTTGGAACTCAAAATTGTAATTAATGAATTGTATGGCTTGTGTCAGAAATCAACACATTTTGTAAGTTGAACATTATGTAAACCATCTCAAATTATTTGCCTGAATTGATTACTTCTTTTCTTAAATTTTGCGCTGAGATAAATTGAGATATGATTGAGCTATAATATTAAATAATGTCTCATATTGAGACTAATTTGAGAGCTTGCACTACTCTATTTTTTTCTTTTTGCTGAAACACTAGAAAGAGACAACTGTAAGAGAATCTGAGAACTCAAATAGTGAGCAGTATGAGACATATTTCTCACTGAGATATAACTGAGATCAAATTGAGACATATTTGAAAGCGGCACAGTTTGTCTCATTTTTCTCTTAGTTGAGATCAGGAAAAGAGACAGCTGTGAGAGAATTTAGAGAACTTGCACTGTGCTCAATGTGAGACTTAATTCTCAGGAGAGACATTTGAGAAGAATGAGAAAACCACTTTGGTCTCAATTAGTGCTCATTTATATCTAGGAGATGTAAATGTGACATAAAGGAGATCTCATCTTCAATTTTGCTTTGCTATGGGAGTGCAAACAAATTCTAGTCAGGAGGAAAAAGTGCTTCCAGTCATCGTGTTCTTGTGTCTTCAATGGTTACCTCTAAAGAAAGACATGACATAAAAAAAGCATGTCAATGCAGCGCAGGATTCAGCCTATTCCCTACATTTCCCAGCCATGATCTAATCAGCATAACTGTGTCATTCAAATGCATAGGTGCTAATCCAATCAGTCTGACAGTATCGCCCATACCTTTACATTATCATAGAGACAAAGGCACCGCTGTATCTTGAGCTTGTCATGCCAAATGGTCAGGAAGTGCATGAAGACAAAAGGTTAATTTCACAGACATCTGGGCTGCCTGCCTTGATCTCCTTATTATCTTTACCTCAAAATTTAAAACACAATGTACATAAAGTTTTCAGTTCATATACTATTACATTGAAACGTAGATATAACATAGTACAAATTTGTAATCCCACAGCAGCAAGTGGCAGGACAGTTACCTCCTAAAGAGTCAATACTGATCCATGTGCAGAGCTCAATATTGGTGTGCATCTGTAGGCACAGTGAGGTCAAGACTTTTGGACAGTGGCTTGGTGAAGGGCAGCAAAGAAGCCATTTTTCTCTAAGAAAAACATCAAGGACAGACTAGAATTCTGCCAGTACAGCAAGGATTGGACAGCAGAAGACTGAAAGAAGTTATTTTTTCTGATGAAGCCCCCTTCCTACTGTTTGAGAAATCTGGAAAATGATTAGTCCAGGGAAATAAAAGGTGAACGCTACAATGATGAGTGCTGTGTCATGCCAACAGTGAAGCATCCTGAAACCACCCATGAGTGGGGCGGTCCCAAGGGAGTGTCAAATTGACCCCAAACATACTGCATGTTATTACCCTTGATGGCAAATACATGATATGATATTATATTATATTATATCAATTATTATAAAATACTGAGGTCATTATAAAATGCCTCATTATAAAAAAACCTCCAGAATCATATTCTGGAGGTTTTTAATTGCTGGGGTCAAACTGACCCCACTGGCAAACCCGTGTTGCTGGATTTTGAGGATAATATGAGGGTTAAGTGTTTGTTTTTGTGGTGTAAGTGTGGGTGTGTTGCATGGCTTTCCGCGTGATGCTGCCAGGGCAAGACTGCCTGCGGGCAGTTGGATGGCACACATCGAAACAGTTTGTGTTTAGCAAGCATTTTTTTTTCAACTTTAGCAAGTTTTCCTGCTCAACTCTGAGCTCCATATTCTCCCCTTGTCCATAAAATCCTTATGTCAAATATGATACTCATCAAAAACTTATTGTGACTGTACTTATATCTTGCTGTTAGTGTTTTATATTGTTTTATTTTAAGAAATTGTGTGAGTGAGAATATTTCAGTGCAGCTTCAAAGGGCTTTAAACGATCCCAGGTGAGGAATAAGGGCCTTATCTAGCGAAATGATTGTCATTTTAAAAAAAAATACAAATGTATATGCTTTATATACACAAATGATCACCTTGTACATGCTTTCGCTTTCTGTATTCTTCAAAAAGCTTACACTGTATGTCCTACACCTTCCCTATTCTACTTACGGAAAAAATTTAACGCGATCATTTGTGTTTATAAAGCATATACAGTGCTATTTTTTTTTTGTGACCGATCTTTTCTAGATAAGACTCTTATTCCTCGTCTGGTATCGTTTAAAGCCCTTTGAAGCTGCACTGAAACTGTAATTTTGACCTTCAACCTGTTGAACCCCAGTGAAGTCCACTATAAGGAGAATAATCCTGGAATGTTTTCATCAAAAACCTTAATTTCTTTTCGACTGAAGAAACAAGGACATGAACATCTTGGATGACATAGGGGTGAGTAAATTATCAGGAAATTTTAATTTGAAAGTGAACTAAACCTTAAAGGGCATTTAATTGCATGGAGGTTTCTGGTTAATTACCGTTTATTAGAATATGCAGGAAGCACAGATAATTCCCAGGAACTGCCATGGGATTGGCTTGGCAGTTAACACACAGACGCTTCCCACAAGTAAGGATATGTGGCACTAGAAGACACAGGAAACATTAACCCTGAAGCCCTTAAGCCCTGTGTGACATACACAACAATAAAGACTCACAACTCCAAAACTATAGCAAGGAGAGTCAAAAAGTATGTATCATTTGATAAAAAACCTTTCACATTTTCAGAGAAAAAAAAAAAAAAGATTACATTTGAACATTCTCATGAAACTGCTGATAAAATTACATTTTTAAAAAATATATAATTTTACATGTCTTTCTCATTTGACATGAAGTTCTTCTACATGGGAGTTGCACGTGGATAAATTTTTGTGGTGATGGCATAAATTAATCAAAAGTTATAGCATTTTGTTTAGTCCTTGTTTAGCCCCCCCTAAAATAAATTTAAAATCGCTTCTCCATGAGGAATATCTTGTGACTGATTTTAGACTCTTTTTAATCAGGAGCATCCATTGTAATTAATAATGTGTCATTTTCTATGATCTGGGCATGTTTTAGGAAGTTATAAGCAAAAAGGCCATGTGAAAGCTACATCTGATTTTAGTTCGCTCCTGTGGGGTTTTGTGTCGTAACTCCGTGAGGAATATCTCGTGATCGATGCATTTGATTATGCTGATTTTTGACTCATTTTAATCATGAGAATCTGCTGTTAATTTAAATAAAAAACAGTCAGTATCTGGTGTGATCACCATTTGCCTCACGCAGTGCAACACATCTCCTTCACACAGAGTTGATCAGTTGCTGATTGTGGCCTGTGGGATGTTGGTCCACTCCTCTTCAATGGCTTTTGTTCAGTGTATATTGTGGCTGTACATTTATCTGGCTGTTGGGTGTTTTATATTGTTTTATATCTAGAAATTGTGTGAATGAGAATGAGTTAAGTTTTAACAGGAGCACAGGGGGAGAAATCTCTCCCGTCACCATGTTGGGACAGGAATGATCTGGATGCCATTTCAGTGGCATGTATTATCATGTTTCCACAGACATGTCTCTCAAATGTGCAGGAGAAACATTATAAGTATTGCTAATTCAGCAAAAGAAAACTTGTAAATTGATAGTTTTTCTACTTTAATCTGTCCAAGATGCAAAAAGTAATAAACAAAAATCTGAAAAGAAGTCAAGTGTTTTTAATTTAGAGTGTATATGTGGTTTTATTTTAAATTTTGGTACTCAACATGGCGTTTAGAAAAACAACCACCATAATGTTTTATGCATTGGTTGAAAAAAGAAAAAAGAATGGGTGCAAAAGCACACGGACCCAATCAGACCACCGTCACTGCTGACCTTCGATGATTTAACCATGCAAATCACAGCAAACTGACTTCAGCTAAACATCACCTCTTTTTAATGTTTAATTTTATTTAAATTTACAGTGTGACCATCAATTTACTCATTCGTATTCAGAATTAGATTCATATTCATTAAACTTATTTTTATTTTAACTTGAGCTCAGTGTTTTTAGAACATCACGTCATGAACAAGACGCTGCAAAAGACACGAGACTCGAGCGCAACGGTCAAACGCGTCCATCTAGGGTGTTTTACATCAAAAAACAATGGGAAAGCAGCTCAGTGGAGAAGAAAAACCTTCCCTATCTTTGGTTTTCCTCTCTCATAAAGTCATGCAATAACGAGTTTTTGTTTTGCTGTTGGAAACAAACCAACAATATTTGTTATTCATTTAGTACTTTGCATATTCTAGAGAAAACTGGAACAGGGCCAAAAACCTTATGCAAGAGTATGTTGAAATCCCCTGATGCTGATGGGTGTGCCTTGAGACATTTGAGAGCTTTATATAAGACAGAAATCTGTCAGACAGACATCACTCAGACTTGATTGAGGTGAAGCTGCTCTTCTGACTCCGTCTACAGTCATCCAGGTGAGTGTGTTTCTAATAAAGAGCACTTTTGGGCTCATAGTTCATTTGATCACCTGTACTCTGTAGTCAAGATTATTCTGTATTACACACATATTAAATATGATAACTAGTAGATCCTTCTTTTAAAATAATACACAGCGAGTACGTTCGTGTGTAGAAGACCTATGCATTTCCAAACTGAGGAAGTTTACGGATCATATCTTCAACCTGCTGAAATGTTCCTAAAAATATATTTCCCTTAAATGTGCATTCTTAATAATACATAAATGTATTTCCCAACTGCTGTCGCAGTCCAGTTAACTGTTTTTCTGATCGTATTTCATACTTGTTGAATTTTTAATCAATGAACTCAATCTGTAGATGTCTAATATAACATCATTCATTTGGTGTGGAGATTAAATGCTGGTTTATTCTGTGTTGCAGGTTCAGACACGATGAACATCCCGAAAGACATTCTCAATAGCCAAACAACAAAAGGTATTTCATTTTAGATTAATTTAACCATGGTAAAAAATTAACCATGGCTTTTTCAATAGAAAAAATGTAGTAACCATGTTTTGTTCGCAGGTTGATTAGCACTTGTATTACCACAGTTTTACTAAAAATACCATGGTTGATTTGTGGTTACCATAACTATAACCATTGTTTTTTATTTTACTTGGAGTAAAACTATGGTTAATTTCCGTAAGAACAGTGTTTAAAATGATGAATGAATGCGTCTTAACTGTCTTAAAGAAATGTAATGATGTGTTAAGTAATCTTAATTAGAAATGTGTTGACTGTGCGAATGCTTTGAATATTAATTATGAATTTTGACAAATGTTGTAAATTGCATACAGTGAAATGAAAAGTTTCAATGAAAAATGATGCAGATAATAACTAAAATATTTAATGCAAATGATCTCATTCATCAAGTCTCTCACACGGCAGCGTTGTTACTAGTTTAGATGAGCACTGACACCATGTGCTGAAATAATCACGTATATTTACGAGCCACGGCTTTCTCCGATAAATTCTGACACAGCAATCATCAAAATATGTCTTCTCCCGTCTCTGAAAATGTCTGGATTTTCAAATTATCCCGCGGATGCTCATTTTAAGAGGCGTTTATTTAACTAGGTGTTAACATCACATTGAAAATATACATAACCGGAAGAATCGATGCACTGCTTCGACGAGCACTTCCGGTAATCATTTCCGCTGTGATAAAGGTCTATTAACCTAATCCATAGAAACTCAATATTTAAGTCAGAAGATGACACTGATTTAAAAAACAAAAACAGGGTTAAGGAGATAGTAACTGTCTGACTGAATATTTAGCCAAGAACTGAGGATCCTCTGAGTGCCGCACAACTGAGAGTAATTCAGCCTACTAATGTTGAATTTTAGGATGAATTACTGTAACTGAAAATCATATTTAGGTCAGTTGTTTTTGAACTAAATCTGCTGTGAAGGGCGATCTGTTTAAGCCCACTGAAATGCTTTAATGCCACACGTCCACATCAATGTGTCTTGATCTCGATTCAAACAGATCAAATCACATTTTAAAACTAACTTGACGCTTCAAATAATGATTACATCATTACGACACTAGGAGCGATAAGTGACTGTTAAGATGTATTTGATATTGAATGATTCATTCAGAAGATTTGTTCAAAAACACTGATTCATCCAGTAATTAAATAAGTGAAGTAGTTATGAGTGAGTCATTAAATCATTCATTCAAACCCATTTTTTTTTTTTAAATTAATTAATTAAATATTTTTAAATAGACTGCAGCAATTAATATTTCATCCTCTAGTAAATAATAATACTCAATTATGTTTAGTTGTCTATGCAGAATTATGGGAGAATCATGATTTCTATTTGAAAGAATCAAATAAAAAACTTGATTCTCATTTTATTCAGAATCGTCCAACACAAATGAAAATAACACACACATGTTCATCTTCCCCGCTGCTGTAACAATGTAAAATGTAATATATTTAGCACTATATGTTTTGTCTGTTTTTATATTGTTTGTCAACACACATTAAATATTATGTATCTGCATCCACTAATCTTTCATCCGTATGGACTAGTGCTGGCTATTTGACAATTCATAATCATTCATAACAATGTTGCAGCAATTTTTGATATACAATATAATTGAATATGTTCGTAGGTCTATATTGTATCATTTATCATTGTAGCAGTAAGTTGATTTTCTGTATACTGCATATTTATTTTTGGACTGACAGTGGTTAATAAAGTCAAATAATGGTCTGTGAGAGAGTCAGTGGTAGTCAGTGGTAATATCACAGTGTTAGAGGAACTGTGTAACATCTTAGACTCAGTCTGACAGTTATTCTGCCCTGGACCAGGTCAGTTTCCAGCATAAGCTGCCAGAGCGACTGAGCTTCAGCTTTGCTAAATTAGCTGTATGAAACCAAATCATTTGAGTCAGGCTAACTAAAATAAGTCAGGCTTTTTTGTAAACTTGTTTTATGAAACAGATCTCCAGAAACACTGGAAAACCAAAAGTCCAAATCAAACAGACCAAACGTGACAGTTTGTACTTATCTTAAAATCCTCAAGTTCATGAAAGTGCTTCTTCTGTTAGATGATAAACATCGAAATAAAAGCTCAGGATTATATCACCAGAGAGTTTTCATTTTCCTCCCTCATACATAAAGCTGTTTTGGTAATTAATGAACTCAATCTATAGAAGGACTAATATAACAGCATTCATATGGTGTGGAGATTAAATGTTTGGTTTATTCTGTGTTGCAGGTTCAGACACAAAGAAAAGCATTATTCCCAGGAACGACATAAAAGGCGTCGACTTCTGTGAAATGAAAAACAACTTTTATATAATCCGCTCAGATTTTGGCTTCTATATGAAGACAAGAAATTTAAACAAAGGTCCAGGTGTGTCTATTTTCAAACTGCACCTTTCCTGCAAAGATGGAGACCATTACATTGGTCATGAAAATGGCTACTTTTACATCATCAGGGGAAACGAGTACCGCAGAGTCAAGAACCTGACGACAGACAGAGAAGCTGAAGTCTACGACCTTCATCACGACTGCCAGGATGGAGACCACTACCTTTCAGCCAATGGCAAGTTTTACATTATCTTCAAAAAAGAGGGCTATTATCGAAGAACAACAGACATGACTAAATACTCAGATGGTGAACAACACGACCTGCATCCCAAGTGCAGCAAAGGGCTCTATTACTGGGGCCACACACACCTCTACTTCCTCGAGCCAGGCTCAGAGTGGGGAGTTCAGTACCGCGGCAGTAAAGACTTCAGCACAGATAAGTTCACTTGTGTCTATTCTGCTCATTCTGATGTTCTGAACTTCCTCCCTGGTGGACTTTCAGTAAGTAAAGGTCCAGCCTTTGGCATTTGGGAGAATATTAAAACTATATCTAATGGCAGCGAAACACCAGTGACATGGCAAAAGAAAATCACTAAAAAAGTGGGATTTAATAAGGAGAAGATGACCGAGATCACACACAAATGGAAGATAGCCGCGTCAGCCTCAATTGACAGTGGAGCCCTTGCAGGGTTAATTGCGAAGATGCAGTTCTCCTTTTCTGCAGATTATGGAGGTTCACATGTCAGCACTGAAAAAGAAAGCTGGAACGGAATGACTGAAGAGGAAGAAGAACTCTCATTTGAGCTGAAGCCAAAACAGTCTGTATATCTGTGGCAGTACAGACTGGGTCTTGGTAAAGATCAAGTGTTGTTCTGCCATGATTTAAAGATCACTAATGATCGAAAGCCTCCATATGAAGTCCTGCTGCGATCCACACAATCAGAAGAACAGAAAATGATAAAAGAGTGCTCCAGTTAAATACCTGCATTAATTATAACTTCTCTAGTAATTATTTAGATATCTGCATGCATTGCTTAAAATGAGGCTGGAATTGTTTAATAGCAAAGAGATTTTTCAGTTACACTCAATGTAACTACAAATGACAACACTATCCATTATGGTATTATAGAAACCTAGTGTTAATGATTAAACCCAGCAAGCAATAGCCGTCATTTCATCATCTCGGTGAACTACAGACCCGATATAGTCCAGCTATGAGTAATTAAAATGAAAAACCAAATTAAAAATTATTTTGGTTAAATGTTGATTTTGCCAAACTAACTTGTGAGAAGTATGATATTCCATCATGTCAGCAAAGTCAACAGTGAAACAAGGTGTTTGGTTTCACATCTTTGTCATGTTATATTGTGTAGGCTGTGCGTAGCCACGATTTAGCTCGTAGTCAGACCGGCTGTTTGTAGCCCACCTTTAATCAGTCCTGATTTATTGTCTAATTTTACGGCTTGGCTATAGCCCCGATTCAGACCAGACATTTCCGCCATTTTACAACTGTTGGAGATCAAGCAACAGCAAATGTTAAAGCAAATTCTTTCCTGCTTTTGGTCTTGTAAGTATCTGTGTTTTTCATTTTGACATGCGTTCATTATATATGTACATCATGTGTTATCATGTGTAGGAACCGTGACATTTTAGCGTGTGACAGTGCAGACTCAGAGTAAGTGTGGTTAGATTAACATGCACATGTACTGTAGTGTTTCCATGTGCCCTAAAACTCTCTAATTATCTCAATACGAGGGGGTAAACATGAAACCTGTGCACCCTATTATTATTTGTTACAGAAGCCTCACGTATCTTTTCATCTTTTGATCTTTATGATATGAAAATATGAGTTTTTGATTTGGCAAGGCAAGTTTATTTTGTATAGCACATTTCAACAAGAAGGCAATTCAAAGTGCTTTACATAAAACATGGAATTTATGGAACCGAAAATTGATCAGGTTGTTTTATAAACCAAAACATTGTTAACCTTTTTTATTGAACTTTTTTGTCAATGTTTTATATTTTTATTATGTTGTAAAATGTTCCTTTTTTTAATGTTTAATTGTATTGTACAAATTTAATTTTCATTATGTTTTTTTAATCATTTTGTATTATCTTGAGTGCTTTTTCTAAATAAAACCTTTATATTTCATTTGTTTGGATGGATTGTCATTTATGAGAACCTGTTATATTTAAGTGAAAAGAATCCTTTAGCCAGTATTTTGTCGTCTATTACATGTATAGATGTAGTCATTCATTAGCTGTATATTTGATCTACTCTTGGGTTATGGTTAGACGTCCATTAGATTTTCACTGACAGCTCAAATTCAGCCTTATTTTAGTCTTTTAGGCATAAAATTGCTTGCTGGGAAAGAAACTGACAGAATCCTACATTAAATCTCATGACATGTATTTTTCAAATTTCACACATGCAACACAACTGCAAACACACCGTTCAATATGATGGCTAAATCACATATTGGAATTTTTTACTAGAAAAGAGTGGGTGCTTACTCTATATTATTGGAGATGCACACTGTAAAATGTTTATTGTAAATTTAACAGTAACTTACTGGTAACAATGGACTACTTGCACAACTACTTCCGTGTTCTGCTCATTACAGCTCGAGGGTTTCCGGTCAGTGTTCAGCGCACTTATATACAGAGAGCTTCTCGTGAAAACGCAGATTATTAATATGTTTTAGGGCTGCCAAATGTTTTTTAAACAATTAATTATATTCTCTGCATTAACATTAATTATCTTCAACCTGCTGAATTTTTTTTTTTTTTATAATGTATTTCGCTTCCAAATGCTTATTCTGAATAATAAATAAATATATTTCCCCACTAACCTGCCACCATCAAGTGCTCGTCTTTGTCACAGTTCCCGTGTCTCCTGGACTCCATTACCCATGATCCTCCTGTTCTCCACACCTGCACTCACTTCCCTCATCTTCTCCCCATCATCACCGATCATCTACACCTGGACTTCCTTATCAGCACTCCCTACATATATGGACTCACTCCCTTCACTCCTTGTCTGTTCTTATTGTTAGTTTAACGTGTAACGTGTAACGTGTAACGTGTAGGCTATTGCTTGCATTGGTGCTCTTTTATTCCAGTGTTTGAAATAGTTGAATGAGTGTGAAAACTGCCTTAACGATGTTAAATATTTAATTAATCTTAAAGAATAATGACAGCGCAACTACTTTAAATATTAGAATGCATAAATGTGTGAATTACATACAAATGATTGAGAGTGAAAAAATGGCTCAGAATAGTGACTAAAATTATATAATAATATGTTCATTCTGATCTTATTCATCACGTCTCACACTGCAGCGATGCATTCCCCAGTAGAGCGCTGACACCTGTGGTGAAAGAATCACGCTTATGTTGGATTAAAACTTAAAGTTCGGTTGAGTTTGGAAAGAATATCATCAGAATATCTCTTCTCCGGTCTCTGAATATGTCTGGAATTTAAAATCATCCTAAAAACTCTAATTTTAAGAGTTGCTGTATTTCATAATTCATACCACAGTAAAATTACCATAAACATACCTACAGTAGTTTTAAGCACACTGTAAAATAAAGTACTGCATTATACTATTATTATTATTATTATTAATTTCACTGATACATATTCAATAACAGTTATTAATAAAAGTTATTGCTTCATATCATATTTATGGATATTTGCAGATGTTTATTTAACTCAAAGTATTTATACCTCGCAAATACAAGGTAGCTTGATACAAAACACAAGACGAATGCATGCTTTTTAAAGTATATACCTACCATTTTAATGTACTCCTATGACATTCATCTTCATGACACTGTGCGAGGAAAAGGAATGAACGCTTTCTCATGTTTTTATGGAAGCGTATGAACTAAGACTTTATATCTTGCAAATAACATAAAAATAAAACATATAAAGTGAAAAAAATTAACCATCCTCCTGTGGATTTTCATCTGTCACAGAGCCATCTATTGCGTGAGGAGGTGTGTGGTTGTTTTTTGCGGGCATTTAGTACAGTATTTAGATTTATAGTATATTACTTTTTAAACAACAGAAATCATTTACAGTGTAGTCAAAGATGATGTCATAGTGTAACTGAAGTCTACTGAAGTGTTTGATTCACAAGTCAAAAAGCGCTGCATTCTGTACTCATTATGCATTTGGGATATATACAAGTAATTATGTACGCCAAATCAGAGATATACGCCCCTCGGAGGCCAAACCCACAGATTCCACATTTCTGGACAGGGATGAAGAATCTTCCCCCCCGCCTGAAACAGGAAGTCCCTCCTGATCAGAATCTTCCAAGGTGACCCATCAAAAAAGCCATCCGGTCCAAAAACCATATGCGGCTCGGCCAGTGAGGTGCTACTAGCAGTAGACTTATCCCTTCCTGGCGAATTTTCTCCAGAACTCCCGGGAGCAGAACAACTGGGGGAAATGCATAGAGACACAGCTTTGGCCATGTCTGTACCATGGTGTGAGGGAGAACCAAAGTGGACAGTGCATCGTATTCTGAGACACAAAAAGATCCACTTCCGCTTGGCCATAAATCTCCCATATGAGCTTCACCACCTCTGGGTGAAGTCTCCATTCATCTGGCCTCAGCCCCTGCCTCGACAGGATGTCTGCTCCTATATTCTGAGTCGCTGGAATATAGATAGCTCTCAAGGAGAGCATTTTCCCCAGAGACCACAGGAGGATCTGTTGCACCAGTTTGTATAATGGGCATGACCGCAGACCCCCCTGCCAATTTATATACGAGACCACCAATGTATTGTCTGTCCAGACCAGCACATGATGGTCCCTCAGGTCTGGAAGGAAGAACTTCAACGCATTGATGATCGCCATCATCTCCAGGCAATTTATGTGCCACAAGAGCTGATGACTCTTCCACAGACCCTGAGCTGAGCGGCCTTCCATTACCGCTCCCCAGCCACTGAGAGAGGCGTCCATCGTCAGAGTGACATGACGACATCGAGCTCCTAACACAGGACCATAGGACAGTAACCAATTTTTCTTCCATATGATCAAGGCATGGAGACAGTGCCTCGTGATCTTGGGTTGCCCCATGTGGAAAACCCTTTGGTCCTGAGCCACCACTGTAAGGGTCTCATGTACAGCAGGCCAAAAGGTATCACGTTGGACGCTTCTGCCATCAGACCCCACAGTCTCTGACACTGTTTTACAGTGCGTGACTGGCCTAGCTTCAATTCTTTCATGGTTAATAGAATAGCAGTGATGTGAACTGGAGATAGACATGCTCGCATTGTCACCGAATCCCAAACCACGCCAAGAAAA
The DNA here is from genome assembly GCA_036281575.1 of Ancherythroculter nigrocauda. Classification (NCBI taxonomy): domain Eukaryota; kingdom Metazoa; phylum Chordata; class Actinopteri; order Cypriniformes; family Xenocyprididae; genus Ancherythroculter; species Ancherythroculter nigrocauda. Next base: position 65,657 of record VTFQ01000571.1, on the reverse strand, counting down.
GTGGTCCTCTGTTGTGGAGTAAGCACGCTTTTCTTGGCATTCAGTCTCAACCCCAATTTCTGAATATGTGCGAGAATGACATCTCGATGCAGAACCGCCATCTCATCTGATTGTGCTAAAATCAACTATTGTCGATATAATTCAGGATGCATATGCCCTGCAGCCTGAGTGGAGCCAGCGCTGCATCTACACATTTCGTGAATGTGCAGAATAGCCATAGTATGCAAGCACGCAATAGCCTGACCTGCTGCCATATATGCTTTTCCCACTAACCCTGATGTAGCTTTAAGTGGATCATGGGAAGCGTGGGGGTCTTCAGGGACGATGCTGAACCCGGGGACAGATAGCTCATAAGCGTCTGTTCAATTCGGGGCACCGCCCCATAACCATATTCTTTAAGCCCTCTTATGTTAGAGTAGTGCTTTACACAAGGGCTGAATAAACGTGATGAATATGGCTTTTTCCATGATCTAGCTAATTCATCATGTAAATCATGAAAGAAGGGAAGGGAAACATAAATCGAATAACTAGAAGCAAATAGGAGGAAAGCTATTTAAATAGTAAACAGAGCTCAAAGATATCAAAAAAAACAACAGGGGATTGAAAAGAAACAATCATTTAATTTGGTTTTATTTATTTTTATTTAATTGTTGTTGTGACTGTGTTACAATTGCTTTATTATTATTTTTTTTTCCCAAACAAAATACATAGTCATTTCCAGTTATTGTCTGTGTCCTTGTGTGCCTTGATCACTTACCCTCCTGTAACGAACCTAATCACTGGTCCAATATCAGGTGCTTGGAGTGACCTGTCCCTGTTACAGTAGCTTAGTGTTACAGAAGTGGCGAGCCAGCAGCCAGGAGTGGTATAGTTGTAAATTTTAAAATTCTGAAGGACACAAGAGACAAAAATAGAAAAAGAAACAAAAATCAAACTAAGTGGTGCAAATAGAGTCAAAATGGAAGTAATTGAGCTTGAAAACGTTGTAATTGAAAACGCAGTAATAATTAGTGGACTGACCAACACAGAAATTGACGAAGATCTAACTGACTTCCTGAAAAAATATGGTAGTATCCATAGACACCTTATCATAGACGATCCCAAATCACCTTACCATAGAGAAGTCATTGTAGAGTATGGCAGTGGTTCTGCAATAGTGGCTCTCAAACCTCTGTTGCCCTACACTTTCAAGAGCCCACACAATATTGCTTACCACATAAAGCTTCTATAAAGTGTCTATACGTCAGCAGTAACTGAGAGTGCCACAACCCATTATTTTGCTGAATTGAAGAGGATAGCAAAGCTCAGTGGCAGAACTTTCGACGATCTCTTGAAAGAGCAGCTTCTTGTGAACGCGACTGATGTCGCTGACAATCCAGCTGATGCCAATGATCTTGAGTCATCTCAAATGACTGATCATCCTTCCTCTGACATTCCGCTTCCAACCAAGCGAACTGAGCATTCAGATGAGAGACGGAACTCTGATACAGTCCAAAGAGTTAGCACAGGAAGTTTCTCACCCACACTTGAGCCAAAAGATGTGAATCCACCTGAAGTCCAAAAAATGATCATTGAGCACATTGTGAAAAGTGATGGAGCTTCAACCTCTAGTGCATCATTCAGGCTAAGAGTGTTCTCAGGCAAAGTTCCCCGACCTATTGGCGAAGTTGATTATGACACCTGGCGGAACAGTGTAGAGTTAATTCTCCAAGATCCTTCACTGTCTGACTTACATCGTTCCAGGAAGATCTTAGACAGCCTGCTGCCGCCAGCGTCAGAGATTGTCAAGCAGTTCGGTGCAAAAGCCTTACCTGCTGCTTACCTTGATGTCCTAGATTCTGCTTTCAACACCGTAGAAGATGGTGATGATCTCTTCGCTAAGTTTCTGAACACGCTGCAGAACGCAGGGGAAAAACCTTCTTTGTACTTGCAACGGTTGTACACCAACCTGCTCAAAGTGATGAAAAGAGGCGGTATTCCTATTGATGAAGCTGACCGACAGGTCCTGAAACAATTCTGTCGGGGCTGTTGGGATGACACGCTTATAGCCAACCTTCAGCTTGAACATAAAAGGAACAAACCACCTCCATTCCCTGAGCTACTTCTGCAGTTGCGCAGTGAAGAAAACAAATACTTCACAAAAGAAAGTCGCATGAAGCAGCATTTAGGAGTACAGAGACAAAGAGCCAGTTCCCATGTCGTCACTGCTAACCCTCTTGATCTGAACCACAATGAAGTGTCAGAACATACAGAAGTGGCCGAATTAAAGAAACAAATCGCTAAACTTCAGAGCCAGCTCGCTAAGCAGAGGAGCAAACCGACAAGACAAAGTGAGTTGCCGTCAAATGATCCTGTTCTTGAGCTAAAGCAGCAAGTCACAGAACTCCAGAGCCAGATGGCAAAGCTCAGAGTACAAAAGAACTCAGAGCCAAAGAGCAATTCAAGTAAATCGAAGCAAACGAACACACAAGTTCGGAAAGACCCTCCTACAGCTGACCGTAAGCAACCTCACAGGCCTAAGCCAGGCTATTGCTTTCGATGTGGCGAGGATGGACATGTTGTTTCAATTTGTGAAAATGATCCAAACCCATCCCTTGTAACTGATAAGAGAAACCAGTTGAAAGAACGTCAAGTCCTATGGGATAGTCAGTATGGTCCAAGTGCCTCAGGAACTTTAAAGGCCGTCCAGCCCTTGTAGCGAGACGTATGAGGGCTGTCACTTGTCCGAATAGTCTCAAGAAACCAGTGAACATGAGCAACTTGAAGTCCCATGGTAAAAACCGTCCAGTTGGTCTACCCAAAGGATTAATTGGTATGAAATGCACTGCTTAAGTGAACATTGAGGGAAAACCTTGTTCTTGTCTACTTGACACAGGGTCTCAAGTGACCACCATTTCCCATTCATTTTATGAGCAGAATTTGCCTGGACTAAGCATAACTTCTCTAGATGACCTGCTGGAAATAGAAGCAGCCAATGGTCAAGCAGTACCCTACCTGGGGTTTGTTGAAGTGAACATTGGATTCCCCAGAGACTTTCTTAGATCTGACGTTGAGGTGTCTACTCTTGCCCTGGTCATTCCAGAAACCGGCGGCACTGCCCAACCAAAGGTGCTAATAGGCACGAACACCTTGGATCTTGCATATGACAAACATCTTGAAACAAATGATTCAGTCTGTCGAGCCGTTCCATTTGGTTACAAAGCTGTAATCCAGACCTTCGAACACAGGCGCCAGCAGAAAGTAAACAGCAGCATAGGAATCGTTAGGCTTCCTGTTACCATGTTACCCCTACTGTTGTTCCTGCGGGTTTCACACCATACAAACTTATGTTCGGACGCCAACCAAGACTACCAGTAGACTTGATTTTTAACAAATTAGCTACAAATTAGCCCAGAAGAATGCGGCCAAAACCGCAGAAAGAAACAAAGTCCGTTTCGACCGTAAAGTAACTGAGTCATCTCTCGAAGAAGGTGACCGTGTCCTGGTCAGAAATGTGAGAGTACGTGGAAAACACAAATTAGCTGACAGATGGGATCCCTTGGTACACATTGTAGTGAGTCGTGCTGTTGAATTACCTGTCTATACAGTGAAACCCGAAAGACAAGAAGGTCCCTTACGAACATTACACAGAGATTTGTTGTACCTTGTGGATTTTTACCGCTGCTGATGGAAGAAGAAACTGATGTAACAAAACCTCAGAAAAAGCGGGTAACCAGACAAAACGGAGATGAGGAAACCGATGAATGTCAGGAAAACTATCAAAGTTTCGATGAAGATGACTATGTACCTAAATTCTCTGAAGTTCCAGCCATTACTACACAAAGGTTCATCAGAGAGTACAGTGTGGTCAGAGAACCTAAAGACGTTTCTTCTAACTCTGATTCTGAAATTCAAACATCTGTCCCAAGTCATGGTTCAGAGACTGTGAATGCAAGAAATGTACCCAGAAGAAATGATTCATCTGAACTGGAACACTTACCTGATATTCAGTACTTACCTGAAACCCAGTCTTCATCCTGTGGAACAGGACCTGTAAAGGAAAAGAAAGAAAGGAACCACTTACCTCAATTAGAGCAGCAAACACTGGATGTACCTGATGGAAACGAGAAGGATGGAAATGAGAAGGACAATAACACAGTTGAGGAAAGTGTACCTGATATTCCATTGAGGAGAAGCAGAGTAGAATCAGCTGAATCTGCTGAACTTGCTGAACCTGTGGAAGAAACAGATCAAAGTGCAAGTGAGGATGAAATTCAGTTAAGAAGGTCCAAAAGAGTGAAGCAGAAGTCAAAAAGACTGACTTACCCAGAAATGGGAAACCCAATGATATCCATTATCCAATCCCTGCTTCAAGGACTGAACACTGCTTTTGTAGAATCACTTGCAGAACATCCCAACCCAATAAGACACCCCAAGCTCTACAGACTTAAGTTTTAGCTATGCAAAGGGACTTGCATAGATTTAAGAGGGGCGGGTGTAACACAGGTTAGAATTCAGCTATATAATAAACAGAAGGAAAAGAATATATTTTTCAAATAATTATAATTTTAATAAAATGCTGAAAGTATTACACAAAAAGCTGATTAAAGTCATTGCAGCTTAAAATAATAAAATAATAAATTGATAAAAATGACAAATTGCTTAACTGACATATTCAATCTAAACGGAAACTGCGCGTGATGTCATTGAGACGAGACGCGGGAGCAGCGAGAGATACACGCGTTGCTGATCGCGAGAGAAACAACAAAGATAAATCTGAGGCAAATATCTAAATAATCCTTTCTAATATTCGAATAATATGATGTATAATATGTTGCAGACCTATTATTTAACTATATTGGGTTATTTTTAGAACGTGATTGTTGATATTGCCGCTGATGATTCCAAATTGCGAACCCCTGTATCCAATGCGGGTTTGAAAGTGTATGAACTCCCCGGATTTGGTGAGTGTGTAATATTGTTCAATTTGCTGAAAAAACTGAATGTTATATATGTTTGTTGAAGTTCTGAAGTGTTTTATGTGAGTAATAGTTTCTGAAGGAATGTGAAATGTAATATAATATTCCAATTAAGCACTTAATTGCTATATTGCATATGATAACAAATTCTGGTATGTTTATATATGTTGAATATGAGAGAAAAAGGTTTATTGAATACTATTTTCATATAGATTGATGGTTGATTGATGAATGTGTAGTGTATATTGTGTTGTTCTAAAGGAAATAGTGTGTAAATGCTTTTGAAAATTAAGACACTGTTTGTATGAACAGGTCAGGTTTTTTTGTGCGATTGGATCGAACCCATTGAACACAGAGATGGCGAGCCTCCCACCGAACTACTGTTGATTTGAGGGAAACGCAATAAATCCTGTAAGAGAAATCCTGTGAGAGAAGTCCTGTGCATACCCACGGACTGGTGTTTTCTACTGATCAGGTGGAATCCATTTCATTGCGTATATGCTGATTGGTAGGATCTGACTTTCCCTTCAGCAATTACTTTGCACTACTGACTGTTGAAACACAACTTTCGTCTACACTGAGAGACTTTTGCACACACACCAACATATTTTTCCACTTTTTACACAGACTGAGAAGTTATTGACTGTTATATTGTTTGAAGAGTTTGAATTGTTTTCAAATTGTTTTGAATTGAACTACTGTGAGATTGTAATTTTCTTTTTCCTCATTTGAATTTTTTTAATTTGGGTTAATCTTTTCCATGCGTGAAATATAAAATCATTAAACAAGAAAAACTAAACCCAAATAAGAAATGCTTTTATTAAACTAAAAGTTAGTGGGACTGAATATCTATAAACCAAAATTAGAAACTAAATAACTGAAACATAAATCGAATAACTAGAAGCAAATAGGAGGAAAGCTATTTAAATAGTGAACAGAGCTCAAACATATCAAAAAGAACAACAGGGGATTGAAAAGAAACAATCATTTAATTTGGTTTTATTTATTTTTATTTAATTGTTGTTGTGACTGTGTTACAATTGCTTTATTATTTTTTTTTTTCCCAAACAAAATACATAGTCATTTCCAGTTATTGTCTGTGTCCTTGTGTGCCTTGATCACTTACCCTCCTGTAACGAACCTAATCACTGGTCCAATATCAGGTGCTTGGAGTGACCTGTCCCTGTTACAGTAACTTAGTGTTACATATATTGTTATGATAATGGGTTATTGTACCTTTAAGGAAGGTATTAGTTATGTTATGCGGCCCCTTTAAGGGTGTGCATGTGCGTTGCATAGAGAAGAAGTGACTGCAGAGTAATGTAGAATGTTCTGTGTTGTTATGCTAACGAAAGTGACAGAGTAAAGCTTTCACAGTTCTGATGACTACTGTCTGGCCTCCATTTATTACATATTTGGCGACGAGGATAAACGACGCACTTCTGCTGACGAATCGTATGGGTTGGCATGATTGAAAAGCCCTGCACGCACGGATTATATTGACAAAATGGCGATGTTTGGAACTGTGGGGGAGTTCGTGGAAGAAAATGGTGACTGGCTGGAGTATACGGAGCGTCTGGAGCATTTTTTTGCTGCGAATGAGATCGAGGACGAAGATAAGAAGCGTTCTATCTTGTTAAGTGTATGCGGAGCAAAGACGTATAAGCTCATGAGGAACTTGGCAACACCGCGAAAGCCGGGAGAATTGGCTTACAAAGATTTAATCGACCTGATTCAGAACCACCACAGCCCGAAACCTTCAGTGATTGTGCAGCGCTTTAAGTTCCACAGCCATTTTCGTAAGTCTGGAGACTCTATTTCAAAGTTTGTGGCCGAGCTGCGGCAGTTGTCTGAACATTGCGAATTTGGGGCGGTACTGGAGGACATGCTGCGTGATCGTCTCGTGTGCGGCATTAACGACGATGTAATTCAGCGCAGACTGCTAGGGGAAGCGACGCTCTCTTTTACAAAAGCGATGGAGATCGCACAAGGTATGGAGTCGGCAGCACTACATGCAAAAGATATTCAAAAAGCAAGTGGCAGTGCAAAGAGTGATGTCTTTCATGTGACTAATGCTGTTAAAGTGAAAGCAGTGGACTGTTACAGATGTGGGGGAGCTCACTATGCAACTGCTTGTAAATTCAAAGACACAGTGTGCCATAATTGTGGCAAGAAGGGACATTTGGCAAAGAAATGCAGAGGCAGCAAATTTAAAATGAAAAACTCAAAGGATGGGGGTAAACTTCACTCAAAAGCACATCATATTGTGGAAATGGAACAAGAAGAGACCTGTTCCTATTCAATGTTTAACGTGAGTGAAATTCGTTCAGACCCACTTTATGCAACAATTCACGTTAATGGAGCAAGCCTTAAGATGGAAATAGACACGGGAGCTTCAGCATCGATCATCAGTGAGGAGACTTATGGGAAGTTATGGATTAATGACCAGACACCAACATTATGTGAGTCTTCTGTTAAACTGAGAACGTATACTGGAGAGATTATTCCAGTAGTGGGGGCGGTGAAAGTGAACATCGCTTATGGCAGTCAGGCGGCTGAAGCTCGCTTGCTCGTGGTCAAGGGAAAAGGCCCAAGCCTGCTGGGTCGGGACTGGCTCAGTAAGATTCAGTTGAACTGGGGTGAGATTAAGCTCATTAAAGGACTTTGTGCAGGGGACGTGGTCGCGAGGTATCCAGAAGTGTTTAAGGATTAATTGGGCACCCTGAGGGGCACCACGGTGAAACTGTGTGTGGAGCCCAATGCTACACCTCGATTTTTTAAACCCCGGTCTGTCCCATATGCAATGAAGTATAAAGTGGAAAAGGAGCTTGAGAGGCTGCAGCAGCTGGGTGTCATTGAGTCAATTCAGTTTTCTAATTGGGCAGCCCCAATCGTTCCTGTGCTGAAAGAGGATGGTACAGTCCGCATTTGTGGAGACTATAAGCTGACAATCAATCAGGCAGCGAAGGTGGAGACATACCCCATTCCAAGGGTGGAGGACTTGTTCTCAATGCTTGCTGGAGGCAAAACTTTCACTAAGCTTGATATGAGTCACGCCTATCAGCAGTTGTTGCTGGACGAGGAGTCGAAGCAATATGTCACGATCAACACTCATAAAGGGCTGTTTAAATATAACAGGCTAGTGTTTGGGGTGGCGTCCAGCCCGGCCATTTTTCAAAGGACAATGGAAAACCTGTTGCAGGGGATTCCACGTGTGGCAGTGTACCTCGACGACATTCTGGTCACAGGGAAAACGGAAGAGGAGCACCTCAGTAACCTGGACCAGGTGCTCAAGAGGATGTCGGATGCAGGGCTGCGGCTAAAACAATGCAAATGTACGTTCCAAGCAGAGAGTGTAACCTACCTTGGACATCAAATATCAGCCCAGGGCCTATTTCCAGTGCCAGAAAAAGTCAGAGCCATCAATGATGCCCCCAAGCCAGGAAATGTGTCAGAGCTTAAGTCATTCCTGGGCATGGTAACATATTACGGGAAGTTCTTGCCTGATCTATCAACTGTGCTAGCGCCGTTGTACCAGTTATTGCAACATAATTGCCAGTGGAAGTGGGGAGCTGTGCAAACAGCTGCCTTCACCAAAGTCAAAAATCTGCTTCAGTCAGCCAGCGTGCTAGTCCATTTTGACCCTGAGAAAGAGCTGACAGTGTCGTGTGATGCCTCTCCATATGGCATTGGGGCAGTACTGTCGCATGTGATGGAGGAGGGCTCAGAGAAACCCATTGCATTTGCATCCAGGACACTTACAAAAGCAGAAAAGGGGTATTCTCAGTTAGACAAAGAAGGCTTGGCCATTGTATTTGCTGTGAAGCGGTTTCACCAATATCTCTATGGCCGCCCCTTTGCAGTGTTCACGGATCATAAGCCATTGATGAGCCTGTTTAGTGAGCATAAGAGCATTCCTTCCATGGCGTCGGCCCGTATCCAGAGGTGGGCACTGACATTGTCTGCCTATCAATATCGTATAGTATACAGAGCAGGGAAGGAAAATGCAAATGCGGATGCACTAAGCAGGTTGCCACTTCCTGACACCCCTGCGTCCACTCCGTTGCCTCCTGAAACTGTTTTCCTGCTGGAAAAACTGAGTGACTCACCAGTGGGCGCAAAGCAGATCAAAGCTTGGACGGAGAGAGACAGGGTCTTGTCAAAAGTCAAAAGATTTGTGCTACATGGTTGGCCATCCATCGTTGTGGACCCTGAGATGAAACCTTTTGAGAAAAGGAAAGATGAGCTCTCAGTTCAGGATGGCTGTATCTTGTGGGGTTCAAGAGTGGTGGTACCTCTGCCAGGACGGGCCAAAGTGTTAGAGGAAGTCCACATGGCCCATCCTGGGGTATCACGCATGAAAAGCTTGGCGAGGGCATACGTATGGTGGCCTAATATGGATCGTGATCTCGAAAACAAGGTCCAACACTGCAAGGAGTGCCAAGAAAACCAGAAAATGCCCCCGTCAGTTTCCCTTCAGCCTTGGGAGTGGCCTGACAGGCCTTGGTCCAGGCTGCATTTGGATTTCGCAGGTCCGTTCATGGGCCGGATGTTCTTGGTCATGGTGGATGCCCGTACCAAGTGGCTGGAAGCACACATCTTGAAAAACATTACAGCTGCCATGACAATTGATACACTGCGTCAAGTGTTTTCCATACATGGGTTGCCTGATGTAGTTGTAACGGATAATGGACCGACTTTTACGGGAGAGCTGTTTCAAGAATTTGTCAAGCGGAATGGAATTAGACATATTCGTACAGCGCCTTTCCATCCTGCATCGAACGGGCTGGCCGAGAGAGCAGTGCAGACATTGAAGGATGGTTTAAAGAAAATGTCAGGGGCAAATGTTGAAACTAATCTCTCACGTTTTCTGTTTCAGTATAGAATTACACCACAGACTACCACAGGCCTGGCGCCCGCAGAGATGTTGCTGGGTCGGAAACCAAAATCTCACCTGGATTTGCTGCATCCCGATGTTGGGGAGAGAGTGAGAGTCCAGCAAGAGAAGCAGAAAGCTAGGCATGACAAGCATGCGAGAGAACGGAGTTTTGGGCGAGGAGAGACCGTCTTTGTCAGGAACTTTGCTAGAGGTCAGCGTTGGTTACCGGGAGCTATTGTGAAAAAAAGTGGTCCCCGCTCATGTGTAGTGAGGCTGTCAGATGGACGTGATGTCCGTCGTCATCAAGATCATGTGAGGAGCCGTCACGTGGCAGAGCCGTGGGCTTGTCTCGGTCAAGCTCGAGGGGCTGAGAAAAGGGAAAGTTCTGACTTAGGAGAAAGCTGGGTTCCTCAACAACTGCCATCCACACAGAGCTCGGAGGTAACGGATGTCTCTGTACCGCAAGGGGTTCCTGTGCCTCTGGAAAGTGTACCAATCTCCTCAGGGGAAACTTCAGAAACTTTAAGGAGATCACAACGTCAAAAGAAAGCACCTAATAGGCTTAATCTTTAGATTATAATAGGACTCACAGTTAAATAGCCTAATGGGTTGCTGAAAAAAAAAGGGGGTTGTTCTGATTGGACTGTGTGGGGTTGGTAACGTTGATTCTTAGGGGGGAGAGATGTTATGATAATGGGTTATTGTACCTTTAAGGAAGGTATTAGTTATGTTATGCGGCCCCTTTAAGGGTGTGCATGTGCGTTGCATAGAGAAGAAGTGACTGCAGAGTAATGTAGAATGTTCTGTGTTGTTATGCTAACGAAAGTGACAGAGTAAAGCTTTCACAGTTCTGATGACTACTGTCTGGCCTCCATTTATTACATATATATTATTATGCAATTGACATATCAGTAAGATTTCAGTAGAATAAACATTCAGATTTTAGTTTTTCTAAGAAAATGTTTGTTTGTTTGTTTATTTATCCATGTCTTTTTAGATAACTGGTATCAATCTCAGACAAAATAATTTGCCAGATCTATGGAAACCCTACTTAGAGGTTGTTCCACATTAAGCAAGTCACAGTTCTCATGCAATATGGGGAAGAAGAAAGATCTTTCTGAAGATGAAAAGCATAAAATGGTCCAATGTTGTGCAAAAGGCATGAAAACAGCTAATATTGTGTGAAACTGAATTATCATAAGATTTGGAGGTGATTTAGAGCATTGTTTGTATTTTGCTCACGATGCAGTCAGAGTTTAATAACACTAGCCACGTGGCACATAGCTCATACAGAATAAAGTATCCGTGTTTAAAGTTTTTATTTCACACATTCTCCTGCACCAAACATTAACCAGCATGGTGTAGTTATGCACACATATTTCATCAAGTCTTCTTCAAATTAATTATATGTGCAAACTGGACACTGATACAGTGGTGTAATCTGAACTCGACAATACGATCATTCTAACAGACAAAAGACTGATTTTGAGACTGCAGTGCTCGTAAGTGTAATCAAAGTAGCCTATTATTAGCCCTATTAAATATTCTTTCACATTTTTTCATTGTGCTTGGGAGTTTGTTGTCATTTTCTCCATGCTCATATATTAATATTCATTATTCTGTATAATGAGTGTGTTGTATGTCTCTGTTTCATTGGTTGTTCTCTCCCTTCTTCTCCCCCCCCTCTACACTCCCACTTTTCCAGAGCATTATACGCCCATTTTCACAGAGTTTTTTCAAGTCATAGGTGTGAACGACCAGGGTAAAACGGGGGTTTCATGACCCTTTAAGGACTCCAGCTCTCTACTTACCTGTCTCCAGTGTCTCCTGTACTCCTCATGTTCAACCCCATCTGTGTGTGAGTGTTCCCAGTCTCCAGTTTCCTAAGTCTCCAGCGCCAGTTCAGCTCTCCATACCTGTGACCACAAAAGGACAGTATTACCTCTCTATCATTCCTGCATCATCATCTATCACCATATACTCACCTGCACTGCCGTTAACTCTGCTGATATCAATAAACATCACTGTTTGTTTTTACTCCTGCCTCCGTGCCTTCTGTGACTGTAACAACTATTATATAAATGTTCTATTAATTACTATTTTATTTACTGTATACTGTTTGTTTATTGACAATATTATATACTTTATTGTTGACTATATTATTATATACTATATAAACTATTTCTTATATATAGTATATAACAACTTTTTATTATTCTCACTTTATCTCATATTTACTATTTGCATTGCACTGTAGTTGTACCATATCATATGTATTACTATAAAGGATCCATCAGTTATCTTTGTTGTTGTATGTTTTTGCAGTATCTATCTGTAAATATCGGTATCATTTTAGTGCTATAAAAATACAGAAAGCAGCCTGTGTGATTTGTATTTGATGATTTGTTTAATTTTATCAATGGTGGTCAATTCTAATCTCAAGAAAACCTAAAATTGCATTAAAGACAGAAAATCCCTTTTTCACAATATTTAATTTAATGTGAAAATTAAATTATATCTCAGTATGGGTGTTTTCACAAATCTTATGCAAGAATAAAGGCCCCGGTATACCCGGTATGAAATCGAAGAACGAACTGATAACGAAGTTCGAAAACGGCTTGCCGAAGCGAACTTTCAGGAAAAGTTCGTTCCAGCTGCAAAACACCTTCGTACTGCTATTGGTCAGTGACGATAACGTAATAGGAGGTGTGCGCTGAGGCTCCGCCTTCACATTTATTTTGTGTGTTTGAGTTTGTCTGGTAAACATGAACAGACTAGATAGCTGCTTTATAGTACAAAATGAAGTTGTGCTTGTAAAAAAAAATGAAGCACTCACACTGTTTTTCATGTTTGATACTGTAAAGCTGCTTGATTTTAAGCAATCCATTGAATAAAGTGCTATAAGAAGACATGACGTGTCTGGAGTGCTACTTTGCAGAGCTCGTGCTAACATACCCATGCTGTTATGATCAGACGCTTTTCTTATGCTTTCTATAATAAATGCTTGCTGTTTTCTAATTTTTGCTGTGTTTATTTTGTTACTGAGAAGAAAGTGCACGGCACATATTTACATATTCATCTAACCCTCGATCTCAGCAGTGTGGGTGGCGTCAGGTGTTCGTTTACATTATATCGCTGGACACTTATTTTAAACTTCGTTTTATCCCTAAACGAAGAACGAAAAACAACTTCGTTTGAAGTATACCGGGGCCTTAAAGCAGCCATATACATGACAAGCCTGAGCTTTAACTATTTCATATTAAAATAAATATTTTATATGTCTAACTATAGAGATCTTAAGTAACTCGAAGTTTTTGTACACCACGTACATTATAAACCACCAAAATTGGTTGATAAATGTAAACGTTATTTTTGTTTCTATCCAGAAAACCCGCAGCTTGTCCGTTTACTTGTGTTTGTGAACAGCGCAGTCTCGTTGACGTATCGCAGCAACAGTCCAAAGCGGCCAATAGGGCGTCTAGTGTTAATTATATGTCTATGTTTTGCAGCTTCTCACCCATGAAACGGCATTGTAAAAACACGCCGGTCAATTTAAAAAAAATAAATAAAGTTCAACTCGCGTTTAATAACTTTGCCTTTTTTCTCATTCCACTGCCTGTGTCTCATTCAACGCAATAACGGATTTCTGAATGAACAGTGATGTGTACAGTCTATGGTTCTACATTCATAGAGCGTCACATGAGAGCGGTTGATCAGGCGCGCCGGCGCCATCATGAGGTCAGATCATTTTCTTCTCCTAATGCGGTTATCATTGCTGTATTGTCAACATGTCTAATTGAACGCTTGCTAACATTTTTATTCAAAATCGTGATTTCTCGATTCCAAAAATAATAAAATCGAGGCAAAAACAAAAATTCAAATTAATCGAAAAAATCAGAAAAAACGCCCAGCCCTAAATGTAAGTTTATTTAATTATACCAATTATAAGTGCACTGTAAAAAAAAAAAAAAAAAAAAAAAAGGTGTAATGCATGGCAGCACAGGGTGCCAAATGTTTGCCATTAATGGGAATAACGGTGATATACCATGAACTGAAGTAACGTGTTTACACAGCAACATGAGAAATGGTACATTGACTATACAATCCCAAAAAAATCCTTAAAGTGTAATCTGAAATGACATGTTTTGTCTGTGTAATTAAGAAACATGCATAGACCATTAAATTAAATACCATTCTTTGACTGAAAATGTAAATAACATGTGTCAGGATAGATAACTCGAGATTCAATTGCAAGTGACAAACTCCTTTATTAACTAATGAGTAGAGAGGGAATAAAGAGGGAATGATAGTGAGGGATGCGGCTGCCATCTGCTGGTTCTTAAGCATACTGCAGCTGACAGATGTGACACTGGAATTGTTTAATAAAGCAACAATGTTTCAGATACAGTCAATGTAACTACAAATTACAACACTGTCCATTACACTGTTAGACATTTCAAGGGGTTTTTACAGTAACTTACTGGCAACACTGTTGACTGTAAGATTTACAGTACTATAACCGTATCTCAGTTTTACAGTAACTACATGATACTGTAATTATGTAATGCGGTGCAATTACTGTAAAAAACCCAGGTAATCAGTACACTACTGTAATTATTTGTCCTAAATATAGATTTCATAATTTTTATATAGAATTATAGAATTAATTTAATTAAGTACTACTGGGATACAATTCACACAAAATTATTCCAAAATATTATTTTATTTTTTATTTAAAACATTGCATATATATCACAAAATAAACAGTCTGCCAATGCTGGAAAGGATGTGTTAAAAATGAAAATGGGAGAGTTTAGGGACAACATTTTTTGTGTTAATTTTAACTCATTAAGCTGTTATTGTTTGTAGCAAAATAAATGTGTCAAAAAGGTTAGCACAAAGATGTGTAAACGTGTTAAATTAACACATTAACACACATAAATTAACACATTATGTGTTGTCCTTCACTACATGCATTATGTTAAAAAACATAAAATGATGTAAAGTCAATGGTTGTTTAGCTTATTGTCAAAAAAATATTATAATTAAATATCAAAAATTACATTAATGAAACTGCAAAATATAAATACATTTTTAAGCAGTCAAAAATGAAATGTCCAACACAGGACAAAACAGTTCTTTTCTCAATCTCATTAGGTAACATGACACATAACCCCACTTTCAAAATCATTTCACTATTTCCAATATTTGATTAATGTACACTGGTGGCCAAAAGTATTTAAGTGTCTTAATGTTTTTGAAAGAAGACTGTTCAAGAAACATTTCTTCTTATTATGAATGTTCTCCTCTAAATTGAAAAAAAAGACAACACACTGTTTTTGTCCACCTTTGGAAATAAATGAACTTCTCCAAAGATTGGTTCCAGTTCAGAACTTGACTGACAACATCAGAATGTTTCCTGGTCTGTCCAAGAAAACAAATGTACTCAGTCCTTCAAAGGAGATCCAGGCTCTAACACTATATAAAAACATGAGTGAGAGAGAAAGGAGAGAATTCCATATTAGTGTCAAATTATTTTTAACCTCTGTTTTTAAATCTTTTTTTTACTATAACTATTATAAAGTGACGAAAATATTTTTGGTGTGCCAAAAAAAACAAAATAATGACTTATTTAGTGATGGCCGATTTCAAAACACTGCTTCAGGAAGCTTCGGAGCGTTATGAATCTTCTGTGTCGAATCAGCGGTTCAGAGCGCCAAAGTCACGTGATTTCAGCCGGTTGAAATCGGCCATCACTATATAAGCCGTTATTTTTTTTTTTTTTTGACGCACCAAAAATATTCTTGTTGTTTTATAATATTAATATTGAACCACTGTACTCACATGGACTGATTTAAATATGTTTTTTAGTACATTAATGGATCTTGAGAGAGGAAATGTCATTGCTCCTTATGGAGGCCTCACGGAGCCTTTGGATTTCAACTAAAATATCTTAATTTGTGTTCTGAAGATGAACGAAGGTCTTACGGGTGTGTAACGACATGAGGATGAGTAATTAATGACATTATTTTCATATTTTCATTTATTTTGTTTGTTTGTTTTTTTTTTATTAATCGGATGAGGTTCTTTTTCATCTGTATGTTTTGTTTTGCAGCCTCCCGCAGGTCATGTGGTGAATAGCGGGTCGTGCTGCTGTTTTTCTGAGCTTTTTTTTGTTATTTGTGTTGAGACCCGGGTTTGATTAGTTGGCATTGTGCCGCTTATGTTGTGTTGGTTTCGCGTCCTTTACCTCTGTGATGTTTATGTAAGCTCGGCGTATTCCCGGAGTGAGGTAGGACGCTGAATTCCATCGTCAACCCGGTATTTCTTGTATATTCTTTTTTTTTTTTTTTTTTTTTTCTCTTATGCTGAATGATTAATTGGCATTGTACTGGACCCACTAATTTTTCTTCCTTTTTTAGATGAGCCAAGGCTGAGTGTGCTGAGGGGGAGGCTAGTCACCTGGGTGAAGCGCACGTTTGTGAGTTTGGAGCACCAGGTTGTGAGCACCTCTTCCTAATGTTTGCTTTGTGCACGTGTGGCTGAGAGCACGCTTTCTTTTTGCTAGTTTGCCACCCCTAAGGCAGTGTTAATTTCGTTGACGAATAATTTTCGTCATAATTTTCGTCAACGACATTTTTTCACGGATGAAAACGAGACGATGACTAAATAAAAATGGGTTTTGAATGACTAAAACTATGACTAAAATCTACTCTAATTTTCGTCAACGAATAAAAACGAGACGAAAATGAAAGAGAGGGACGATTTGGGAAGATATCCAGTCAGAACTGCTGTCCTGTGTGGAAGATGCGCACATTTGAATTGTAATGTGCTGATCTAACCGCGGGAAACGCGGCGCTGTTGCGCGCTCTACAGGCTCGTGCAGCAGCACATCTGACTGCTGCGCAATTAATGAATAGCGCACATTTATGCCATGCGATTGCTTATAAGCTAATGATGAATTATGACAATGTTTACTACACGATGTTTATATGGTAGCATGTTTTAGACGGTTGTAAGAATGCATATTTATCTCCCTCATGAGCAGCCTGCTACAGTGCAGACTGCAGACATTTCAGAATAAGAGTCACGGTGTATTTCGGGATGGTTTATAATTATTATTTTTTTCCTGGTCATTATTGTTATTTTGTTTAAACAATAAACTGTATTTAATTTAATTTATGTTTAATTCATAGTAAACTACTGTATCTTCTGTCACAGGAAGGAAAGACTAAGAACATTATTTGACACATTATTCAATATATTTTACAAGTATAAGGGTTATTATTGTTAACTAAACCTAAAACCAAAGAAATCTTCATTACTTGAAATAAACATTAACTGAAATAAAAGATAAATATATAAAAATGTAAACTTATAAAAATGTAAACTTAATAGTTTCTAAGCTTTAGCTTAACCTGAGGTATTAAAATAAACAAAAAATAAAAAGTTATAGACATTTAAAAGCAAAAACTAAAAGACATAAACACAAAAATTACTAAAACTTTTAACTAAAATTACAATGAAAGCAGGAAAAACTAAAAATCAAATCTAATAATTTTTTTTTTTAAATGTAATCTATAATAGTAGCCTACCTCAATGATAAGTGTGTCAATCCCTGAAAAGTACTGAATTTTGCTCTTTCACGTGTCTTTGCACTTGAACGGTCAAAAACCGTCCGCTTTGGTGAGCAAAGTACAGTTGGATGAACATAAACAGTTTGGGGAATATCAGATGTGCCTATATCAGTGTATTGGATCTGTGGAAGCATTTTTATTGGAAATGCTTAATGCTTACAATTTAACTAAATTAGATTTTAGTCGACTAATTCTACTGTAGATTTAGTCGACTAAAATCTTATATTTAGTCGACTAAAACTAGACTAAAACTAAAACAATTTCCGATGACTAAAATATGACTAAAACTAAATGGCATTTTAGTCAAAAGACTATGACTAAAACTAAATCAAAATTTGCTGTCAAAATTAACACTGCCCTAAGGTAAGCTTCAGCCTTGTAGTTATTTTGGTAACTAATTTGTTTGTTGAATATATTTTGGTGGGGAAGGTCCAATTTTTTTTTTTTTTTTTTTTTTTTTTTTTCATTGTTTGTGAGTAGGCCCTCTGCATATGTTTAGAGAAATGTTCTTTTATCTCTGAATTTTAAGATTGTTATAATAAACGTATTATTTTATGATGATTTTGAAGTGATTCTTTTTTTTATTTTTTTATTTATATGAATAAAAGTTGAGTTAAACTGGACAACACGTCTCTCTTTTCATTGCAACACCAACCTTGTGTCCTTTTTCACTATTTCCTTGGGTGTAAAGCCCAGGGTGGCGTAGTCACTATCTGAATTCCATCAGAAGATACTGTTCTGGTCACACCTGGATAAATGTAATCTGGCAAGACTGAACATAGAAAATGGTCCATCTTCTGATTGGTTCATTTGCTATGTAATAAATAAAATGTTTGAAATGATGCAAAGTCACTTATTTGATAAAAAAAGTTAGCAAATTTATAATGCTACCTAGTCTGCACCAGTGAATCCACTGCTTGCTTCACATATTGCTAATTCAACAATGCTAGTGACTGATGCATTAGCTGTGCTTCAGCTATACTACGGACAATGACAATGAACTTTGTGGCCCGCAAAATGTCTTTTGTCTACTTTTAAACCAGTATTACAATAAAATAGGCAGAAAACATTGCTTTTGTTAAGTAATTTAAGTAACAATATGATTTCAAGTACAGCTTACCTCAGAAATCTTGCTAGCAGTCACCGGCGCTTTGTTGCAGTTGAGACCTTTAAAACACGCATACATAAATTGTAGTAAATATTCAATTCCATAATCTAACAAAATCTTTTGTCAAATGAAACGTTAACGCAGTTTACCGTGGTAAAGATTTTTTTTTTTTACCTTGTTTGCTGGTCTCTCTCTCTCGGGGATAAGTCTTCACGGGGTGCATCAGTACACCGGCCGCAGACTGTGGCGCTGCCGCGCTGGTTCCGTCTCTACCCCGGACGCGAACGACGCGATTCAAAAAAAGACAGAACCCATTACAATCACTGTTGTTTGTACTGAATGCTCCGGCGCGACACGACAAATCCCAGACAGTATAACGTTACTGATGCCCCGTTATATGTACGGTACTCCGAGTCCGAGTCCAAGCACTCGCGCTATTTCTGACACAAGGGACAAACAGGTTTGCATTTTGTGAAGGTCCGGTAGCTTCAATGTGTCCAATAAAGACAGCCACGGGCTGTTATCGTTGTAGACACGCGGTGTAAGGCAAATAATGTCAAACCAAATGTACAAAAAGAGGAAAATAAAAAAAATGGAGCCAGAGGATCCGTTACAGCAAATACAGTAGTATACTGCAAATTTAAAAAATACAGTAAATCGCTGTATGTAGTGTGTAACGTCACAGAAAATACCCATGATGCAAAGGGAATCACAGTTATTTACTGTAAAGAGAATTAGCAGTATAATACTGGGTGATATATGGTAAATAACTGTAGAAATTACAGAAATGTCTAACAGTGTATGGTATTATTGACACTTGGTGTTTATGATTAAACGTAACTGACAGAAACCTACTTTAAATATGAAATTTCTTCTAAAATTCAATTCACATTTATTTGTATAGCGCTTTTCACAATACATATCATTTCAAAGCAGCTTTACAGAGAATGCATGTCAACATCACACTTTAGAGTAATCTGTTATCAGAGTTGACAGTCCAAATTACGATATTTCAGAAATGTACATATATAATCAGTTAGCTAACAATGTCATTCATTTACAATCACTGTGAGCAAATTAATTTAAGGTAGAAGCAATAAGCTTGTGGAAGTAATGATTACATAATAACAATAATTAGGATATATAGAGATTTGGGAATGTGCATGTAGATCCAGATGATTCCGTCTTCTGAAGTCCTCGCAGGAATTGGCGCCATCTCTTCACAGGTGTTGGTCATCTGAGGTCTTCTTAACAGGCTGGATCCAAACTGAAGCTCATTTACTCTCTAGTCACAGGCGTCCCAAGGTAGAACAGAAAAGCAAATAGAGAATAATTAGCGTAGCTGCTGTTCATAACATTAAGCAAAGATACGTGCAGTTGATCTGACATGAAATACATTATGTGAACGCTTGGCTAAAGAGATGCATCTTTAAAGGTGCCCTAGAATGTTTTTTCACAAGATGTAATATAAGTCTAAGGTGTCCCCTGAACGTGTCTGTGAAGTTTCAGCTCAAAATACCCCATAGATTTTTTTTATTAATTTTTTCAACTGCCTATTTTGGGGCATCATTAAATATGCGCTGATTCAGGAGCTGCTGGCCCTTTAATTCCTCATGCTCACTGCCCACCGAGCTCTCGGCTGTAATACGTTGAAAAAAACAAAGTTCACACAGCTAATATAACCCTCAAATGGATCTTTACAAGAATGTTCATTATGCATACTGCATGCATACATCGAATCATGTGTGTATAGTATTTATTTGGATGTTTACGTTTGATTCTGAATGAGTTTGAGGCTGTGCTCCGTGGCTAAAGCTAACATTACACACTGTTGGAGAGATTTATAAAGAATGAAGTTGTGTTTATGAATTATACAAACTGCAAGTATTTAAAAATGAAAATAACGATCTTGTCTCTGTGAATACAGTAATAAACGATGGTAACTTTAACCACATTTAACAGTACATTAGCAACATGCTAACGAAACATTTAGAAAGACAATTTACAAATATCACTAAAAATATCATGATATCATGGATCATGTCAGTTATTATCGCTCCATCTGCCATTTTTCGCTATTGTTCTTGTTTGCTTACCTAGTCTGATGCTTCAGCTGTGCACAGATCCAGACGCTGCCATTGTCTAATGCCTTGAACATGGGCTGGCATATGCAAATATTGGGGGCGTACATATTAATGATCCCAACTGTTACGTAACAGTCGGTGTTATCTTGAGATTCGCTTGTTTTCCGGAAGTCTTTTAAACAAATGAGATTTACATAAGAAGGAGGAAACAATGAAGTTTGAAACTCAATGTATGTCTTTTCCATGTACTGAACTCTTGTTATTCAACTATGCCGAGGTAAATTAATTTTTTGATTCTAGGGCACCTTTAATCTAGATTTAATAGATTACAGTAATCTAGTCGAGACGTCATGAAAGCATGAACTAACTTTTCTGCATCAGAAACATAATAACATATTCCGTATCTTAGCAATGTTTCTGAGGTGGAAGAAGGCTGTTTTTGTAACATATGAAATATGATTTTCAAAGGACAAGTTGCTGTCTAATATAACACCCAGGTCTTTAACTGTCGAGGATGGAGTAACAGTACATCCTTCTAAATGCAGATTGTAGTCTGAGAGATTCTGTGTACAGGTTTTTGGTCCAATAAGTAATACTTCAGTCTTATCTGAGTTTAATAGAAGAAAATTACTAGTCATCCAATGTTTTAATTCTTTAACACACTCTGTCAGATTAGATAATTTAGAGAGTTCATCTGGTTGTGTTGAAATACATAACTGAGTATCATCGGCATAGCTGGGGCAGGAAACTAATGCCATGTTTTCTTATAATATTGCCGAGTGGCAGCATGTAGATTGAAAATAGCAGAGGGCCTAACACTGATCCTTGCGACTCTCCGTAATTTACTATCGTGATCTTAGATTTTTTCCCCGTTTATATAAACAAAATTGTGATGGTCTGATAGGTACGACCTAAACCACCGTAATGCCTGTCCCTGAATACCAGTGTAATTTTGTAGTCGATCTAGGAGTATTTTATGATCTATAGTGTCGAACGCAGCACGGAGATCAAGTAACACTAGTATTGAGACACAGCCCTGGTCAGAAGCTAGAAGTAAGTCGTTTGTAATTTTAACGAGCGCAGTTTCTGTGCTATGATGAGATCTGAATCCTGACTGAAATTTTTCATAGATAGCGTTTGTTTGCAAGAAGGAGCATAACTGGGCCGACACCACTTTTTCTAGTATTTTAGACATAAATGGAAGATTTGAAATGGGTCTGTAATTTGCTAATACATTTGGATCTAATTGTGGTTTCTTAATGAGAGGCTTAATAACTGCTAGCTTGAACGGTCGTGGGACGTGACCTAGAGATAAAGACGAGTTGATAATATTGAGAAGAGTCTCTTCTGCTACAGGTAACAATTCTTTCATAAAGTCATCACTATTAAACTGTAATGAAATGTTTTGTTCTGGTGATGTCTGTTTATTTGTTAATCTACACTGTTAGACCTTGCTGTAGAAAAACAGCCAAATTCTGACAGTAACAAACCATTTACCATTAAAACAGTAATATACTGATAATATATAGTGATAAAAACTCGCATGCACGGGGCAAAGTGGACACTTGGGTACATTGAACATAGAATATGATTTACATTAAGACTTTACAGTAATTTGACAATTTGACGATTTAATTCTTGTGATCTTTTTCAGATTCAGTGTGACAGCTGCAGTGGGTGTACCATTGGGACTGCATGAGCAGACTAAAAAGGAAGGCAGTCTTCATTTGTCCAGGGTGCCAAGGGCCTTTCCCCCCATCTCCCTCCACTTATTGCAATCCTTACTTTTTAAAGACTCACAAAGATTTGTTTTCGAATTGTCTCTTCACCTGTAAATAAAATTGTCACCAACATTACAGTATTGACTGCTGAGTTGTTAATTTTTTCATGTTATAGAGAAGGCTTAAATGTAATGGCACTGCTGTGATGGAAAACATTTACATATAGTTTGGTATTTGTCAAACATTTTTCATCCAGGTTTACAGGGCAATACATGGTCAAAAATAGGCAACTAGTCCATTTGATAGTGTTGAATTAGCTTTTGCCTTGGTGTTTCCTCCCAAATAAGAGATATAAAAATGCACAATCACACCATTTTTAGTTTATTAGGCAGCAACAGATACATTTGTTCAGGATTATTTGTTGTTGCAGTGCTATAGATTCACAGAATGATAATGAAGAAGACAGTTTAAAGTCTCACGAGATCCAAATGTTCACAAGGACAAGTAACTGAAATGAATGTAGACTCGTGTCAGTATAGTGCGTTTACTGCTGTTTCTACTGTGAATGTCTGTAACCAAGACAAATGAATCAAAAAACGTTACATATAATAAAGTGTTGAACAAAAACAGTTGTAGTCCTTTGTTAAAACTTGATTACCGGAAACTCCCAGAAACCGAAAATCTCGTAACACCGGCCGTTGCCAACTGGGCCAGGCATTTCTTAACATTTATTATTATTAATATTAACCATAGTGAAATCGTGCTAGCAATAAAACCCATTCTGTTAGCTGTCGGCCTGTAAAAATGATTTATTTATGTATATTAAAAATAAAACTGACCGGCCCACATCAAAAAAATGGTCCGGCCCCTCTGGCATTTGCCAGAATTGTCCGATGGCCAATCCGCCCATGGGTTGAGCTCCTCAGAACTTGAGCTACATTATAGTCCTTCACGTCTATCAATCTGTATTATATAAAGCGCTATAACAATAAAGGTGACTTGACATTCTGTCACCTGATGGAGTTTGGGTTCTTGCTGCTGTCGTCTCTGTTTGCTTAGTTGGGGACAGTTAATATTCAACAGTATTACTGATTTGACGGCACTGATACTATTGGATGAGAACTGAACTGAACTGAGCTAGATGATGACGTCACTGTTTTCTGCAGAACTGCTTAATAGATTAAATGAACTGAATGAATAATTGATGATCTCTAAATAAACAATAATTGATCTCTTGGAACTGAATCAATACTGAACTGACTTCAGCTAAAAAATGCACTGTTTCTTTGTTAGAACTTATCAGCAGAATTGAACTTTGTTCGTATTAAACCATTTTCCTCTTTATCACTGTAAATCAGATTGTACACAGACAACAAAGCTTGAGAGATCTGTTCCAGCATTGCTCAAATTGACTGATAGTTTTTTTTTAAATGTTCTCTGGCTATAAACTTATAATAAAGGGATCAAACAAATGCAAAAAAAATTACTCCTACAATCAACAGGTTAATTGTTGCCATTGATTACAATTATAATCTAATTACAATTGAATCTGTAGACAGATGATCCTCCCTAACAATCTCATTGATTGGCTGTATAAAAATTATAAAGATGAACATTCTTCCCAAATTAAAGTATTTATTTTGCTCTTTTCCACTAGGCTTTTTCTCTAAAATGAAAACATATATATGCTATACAGGGATATGATTATATATCAGCCCTGTATAATATAGTGAATAGTGATTTTTTATTTTGCAGTTGCAGTGTCTGGTCTGAATGAAGGCTTGTGGGTGTGTTTGTCCAGCCCTCTGAGAGCTTTATATAAGACAGAAATCTGTCAGACAGACATCTCTCAGACTCGATCGAGGTGAAGCTGCTCTTCTGACTCCGTCTGCAGTCATCCAGGTGAGTGTGTTTCTAATAAAGAGCAATTTTGGGCTCATAGTTCATTTGAACACCTGTACTCTCTAGTCAAGATTATTCTCTATTACACACATATTAAATATGATAACTAGTAATTAATATATGGTAATACTGTTCCATCATTAATGAATAACTACACGTGAACAAACAGTAATGCATTATTAAAACACCAGTAACGACTATTAACTAACAAGAAACTCTGATTAATTAATTAGTAAGTAATAGTTCTTAGTTGAAGGTGGTAGTTCATTATTAGCCAGTCATTATTAGCTACATTTGTGGTCCCACTTTATATTAAGTAGCTTTAACTACTATGTACTTACATCAAACAATAAGTATAATGTACTTATTGGGTTCATATTGAATTGCAAAACACTTTTGCTGCTATTGAGGTGGATACGGGTAAGGTTAGGGAAAGCTCTGGTGGTATGGGTAGGTTTAAGGGTAGGGGTTAAGGGGTAAGGGATGGGTCAACAGTGTAATTATAAATGCAATTACAGAAATTAATTATAGATGTAATTACATAAAGGTGTTTTAAAATATAAGTAGAATGTAGAAACATATATGCACACAATAAGTGCATTGTATCAAATGATTAATTTAAATGTAAGTACATAGTAGTTAAGGCCACTTAATATGAAGTGGGACCACAAATTTCTCATCTCTCCCAGACAACTACTAAGAACTGCTATATACAGGTTTATAATTAACATGAATGATGCAAAATGTATAATTAATTCTAAAGTAAAGATCATGATATCCCACTAGGATTGACTCAAGTACTACCAAATACTTCAGGAAGAACTACTCATTATTCAGATCAGTACTCTTAAGTGAAAAATAGGATATCTCTCTAATAATAACTGAAATCATTGTAAGCTTTTGAGCTTTTTCAAAGGTTTTGGATAGTAATTCCTTCTGAAGGATTTGGTAACATTTGAGTCATTAGTAGTGGGTTACCATGATCTTCACTTTACAATACTGTTCTGAATAATTAGTCATTCCTTTGGAAGGATGTAAATGTTATGTGTAAAAATTTCCCGGTCATCAGTCGAATTACCTAGGCTACAGGGTGCTGTTAAAACTGTATTATACAAAACTAACATTTTGTTGTTGTTGTTAAATGAGAAAGTAAGTAAAACGATACCAATCATTGTTTAATGGGCGGTCTAGCTTATGGAGGATTGCTTGTCACCCAGCAACTGTGACAGCTGCCACTGATGAGCGACAGTAATGTTGTCTATACTTAAAGATATTGTCACATTCCCAGTCATTCCCGGACTACATTTCCCAACATCCTTCCTGCCAATCACCTGCACTCACTTCACCAATCAGTAATCACCACACCCAGCTGCAGCACATTGTCTGGATTATTTAAGCCATTCAGATCCTCACATACTTGGCGAGGTCTTGTTTACTCTTGTGGCAATTGTGAGTGTTAGTTATCTTGTCTGTCTGCCTGTTACTGATCCTGTCTGTTCCCCATGTATGATTCTCTGCTGCCTGCCCTTTGGACTATTTGCTCTGTCTTGGACTTAAGATTGTTATCTGCCCACCCTGACCCACTGCCTGTTCAATCTACAGAAGGACTAAAACAACAGCATTCATTGGGTGTTGAGATTGAGTGTTTGTCTTATTCTGTGTTTCAGGTTCAGACACGATGAACGGCATTATTCCCAAGAGCAAAGCAAAAGGCACTGACTTCTGTGGAGTGAACAACTACTATTATATAATCCGCTCTGATCTCGGCTGCTATATGCAGTCAAGTGATTTCAATAAAGGTTTAGACATCTCTATTTTCAGTCTGCACCCTGCCTGCCAAAATGGAGACCATTACCTTGGTCATGAAGATGGCTACTTTTACATCATCAAGGGCAATTCCTACCGCAGAGTCACCAACCTGTCGACAGACAGCGGTGCTGTAGTTTACAGCCTTCATCCCAACTGCCGGGGTGGAGACCACTACCTTTCAGCCTTTGACAATTTTTACATTATCTTCCAAGGAAAAGGCACTTACCGAAGAACAACAAACATGAATCAAGACTTGGATGCTGTAGAATACAGCCTGCATCCCAACTGCAGAGACGGTCTCTATTACTGGGGCCTTCCAAACAACTACTACTTCCTCAAGCCAGTCTCAAAGTGGGGAGTTGAGTACTACAAAGGTACCGACTTCAGCAAAGATGAGTGCACTGCTGTCTATTCTGTTCATCCCGATGTTCTTAACTTCCTCCCTGGTGGTCTGTCAATAACTATAGGCCCAGCCTTTGGTATTTGGGAGAATATTAAAACTATAACTAATGACAGCAATACACCAGTGACATGGACAAAGAAAATCACTAGAAGGGTGGGATACAATAAGGAGAAGATGACCCAGATCACACACAACTGGAAGATAGCCGCGTCAGTCTCGACTGAATCTGGAGCCCTTGCAGCGTTAATTGCAAAGATGCAGTTCTCCTTTTCTGCAGAATATGGAGGTTCACATGTCAGCACTGAAAAAGAAAGCTGGAACGAAATGACTGAAGAGGAAGAACAACTCTCACTTCAGCTGAAGCCAAACGAGTCTGTATATCTGTGGCAGTACAGACTGGGTCTTGGTGAAGAACCAGTGTTGTTCTGTCGCGATTTAAAGATTGACGATGAGCCAAACCCTCCGACTGAAGTCCCGCTGCCACCCGCACAATCATGAAAACACATCAGGATGCTTTAACTCCAAGGATAATCAAGTGATTTAGTTAAATGCCTTAATTAAAACTTCTCTAGTAATTATTTAGAAATCTGCATGCATTGCTTAAAATGAGGCTGGAATTGTTTAATAGCAAAGAGATTTTTTCAGTTACAGTCAATGTAACTACAAATTACAACAATATTCATTAAGGTATTATTGAAACTTTGTGTTTATGATTAAAAAAAGCTTAGAGAAACCTACTTTAAATATAAAGAAATTTCTTCTTAAAATCTGCATGCAACCCAAATGCAAATCTTTCAATATGATGGCAAAATTGGGCTTTTGGAAAGTTTTACATTAAAAAATGTCTATATTATGGTCTATATCAGTCTATATTAGTGTAGATGTAGTCATAGATGATGTCATAGTGTAATCCAAGTCTATGAAGTGTTTGATTCTCAAGTCATAAAAAGAGTTGCATTCTGTAGGCATGCATTTGCCGTATACATGCAATTAAAAGCTTTTCATTTTTTACTTATTTCACTTATAGCTTATACCATTTGCAATTTGCTTTTAATATGCTAAATAAAGTTGAATACTGCTTTTAAAGTCTTGGTGTTTTCATTGCCATTCTGTTTCATTACCAAAAAACATTTGGAAACTTATTGTGGTGTATGTTTGACAAGTCTCCACTCCAAGACAGCACACACACACACACACACACACACACACATACTGGTTTATGTGGATTAGCCAGACTTTTTCTCCAAACAGGCATAGTGGTGGTTTAGATGGACTACCCTTTCCTGAGGTCCTAGAGCTAGAGGAGTTTGATTAAAACACTCAAAAAAATCTGAAAAAAATTCAGGTCACTTTAGACTTCAGATACACCCTTCAGAGAGTGATACACACCACCCTAAAACTATTGTGGTTTATAGAGACAGTTCTCCTTTTGAAGAATATGTGTCCTATAAGGACCAAACAAATATTATTGGGACTTTAAAGGGACACTGACGTCACTTAAATAATTGCTCATTAACATAAATACACATTAACCTGACACCATCAAGCATTAATGGGACTTATTTTATTGTACAACTCAAATATCACCATTGTTAGTTGGTGACACTGACTAACAGCCAAGTAACAGCCTGTAACAGCTAAATAGATTGTCACACAACATGACATGACAATTTTAGCTTTTTTTGCTCAATTCTCAATCTTACCCAACTTCAAAAGACCCATGGTTGCTCATAACAAAGATGAATAAAATAAAAAAAAAAAAAAATAAAAAAAAGTTGTGATGGCCTCTGTCATTCAAACTTTTGTACTGAACATTACAACCTATAACAGGCAGACAACACTTTTTCTAAGAGCCACACTTTTTAAAAACATTAACACACAACTGTCAGTGTATTTAAATCTTTTCTTTTTCTGACTGCCTCTTTGCAGCTATTCCTCTATTTCTAACAAAGTCCCTTATATTTTGCACTGTTCTTTGAGCCAACACGGGGTCCTCCACCAGTTTGCAGTGACTGCATTCAGTTTTGGTAGCCAGTTTTGCCCTGCTTATATGACCTTTGAAGTGTCGCATTACTGCCGCGACCTCAGCCTTTGACCACACTTTCTTTGCCACTCTTCTTGGTCCATGTTCTTTATCTGCATAATTCCCTGAAAGATAGGCAAACAAGAAAAAAAATATATATATATTATATATATATATATATATATAAAAAAAAAAAAAATCACAAACAAAACGTGTTCAGTTAAAACCATTAAAACATGAGTTCAGTTTATGCCACAGTTGACAAGAAGTTGCAGTTTACTTTTAATTCACTTTGCGTATCAGTTGATTGCTCACTCGATGTGATTTCACCAACTTTACTAGCCCACATTAGAGTGTGGACAATATGGAGTGTATTAAAGTCATCAGCCTTAAAACAACTTTTAGAATGTCTTTGCTGTTCATCTATTAATGTGGCTAAACCTTTTGATATTTTAATTTAAGTACAGATAGTAATACTACAATTAGTAACATGTCTTAAGTTATTTTGACATTGTGTTCAGACCTTAAACCCCATAGTCTTTCTTTCATTTAAAATACGGTGTGTTGAAGTACAATGTTTAATGAATAGCCTCGGGCTCGGGTTTGTAACTTAGAAAAACTATATAGGCTATACATATATATAGTTTGTGTGCTTGGCTGTGATCATAATTATGAGCATTTGAGAGAGAAAGTATGTGTGCAGGTTCAGCGCGTCCTCTGATTGCGGTGTTGTGACTGAAATAGTGCACACGTTAGCACATGCGCAAAACAGTTTTGTATTATGATATATAAATCCTTTTTATTTGATCATATATCGTTTTACAAAACTGTTTTGCCCATGTGCTCCCGTGCACGCCATTTAAGTCACAACACACTGAAATCATCAACTCTCGATGCGGTTCTCTTCCTTCATAACTCGTAGCCTACCGAGAATGAAATATTTGTGTAAATAGTTGCGCAAACTTTGTTTTGAAGTTTAATGTTTGAGTTCCAGGGGAATATTTTTTCACCTGTTCAACCACATCAAATTTTCGTAATTAGCAGGCTAAAGTCCATGCTTTTTCTCTTTTTTTCTTGTGTGCTGAAGGGGCTGCTGTGCCTTGGTGAAAGTGTTTGTAGCCCACTCGGAAGGAATCACTTCAAATGGCTTTGCACTTGTACACCACATTCCAAATTATTATGCAAGTGACATATCAGTAAGATTTCAGTACAATAAACATTCAGATTTTAGTTTTTCTAAGAAAATGTTTGTTTTGTTTATTTATCCATGTCTTTTTAGATAACTGGTATCAATCTCAGACAAAATAATTTGCCAGATCTATGGAAACCCTACTTAGAGGTTGTTCCACATTATTAAGCAAGTCACAGTCCTCATGCAATATGGAGAGGAAGAAAGATCTTTCTGAAGATGAAAAGCATGAAATGGTGCAATGTTGTGCAAAAGGCATGAAAACAACCAATATTGTGTGAAACTGAATGGAGATTATCAAATTATCATAAGATTTGTGAGTGATTTAGAGCACAGCAGAACTCGGTCAGATAAAGGCTTATTAATGAAAGTTCCTGTCAAAAAAATTAATTGTATTAAAAGGGCAGCTATAAAAAAGCCAGTGTTGAGCAGCAAACAGGTATTTGAAGCTGCTGGTGTCTCTGGAGTCTCGAGAAGCTCTCCATGCAGGCTGGCAGTTGTGCGTAAAGATGCATTTTAGACACCACTAATGTAGGAAATGTAGAAATACATTTTCAAACAGTTTTATTGTTGTGGTGTTTTTTTGCAGCATGGGATAGTGCATAGTATTTCAGAAGGCATTATCCTCCTTTTTATACTATAGCTGAAAATGGTCAGTTATGAACTCCACATATCTTGCAAAAGTCATTTAAATACCCTCCATCTCACTTCCCAATAATCCAGCACAAATCATCACCCGCCAGCTCCCTCCTGACCTCAGTCTTGTTGGAACATGGTGGCCATTCACCAACCATCCAGAAATCCATCCGTTTAGACCATCCATTGTAGTACGGCATTAGTCAGTGAATAAAACTATTTAAAAAATGAGTCTTCATGTATTTCTACACCCACTGTAAATGTTTCTCTTTGTGAGGTTTGGTTAGTGGTGGCTGAAATTAATCTTTACGCACAACTGCCAACCTGCATGGAGAGCTTCTTGAGACTCCAGAGACACCAGCAGCTTCAAATACCCGTTTGCTGCTCAACACTGGCTTTTTTATAGCTGCCCTTTTAATACAATTAATTTTTTTGACAAACTTTCCTTAATAAGCCTTTATCTGACCGAGTTCTGCTGTGCTCTAAATCACTCTCAAATCTTATGTTAATTTGATAATCTCCATTCAGTTTCACACAATATTAGTTGTTTTCATGCCTTTTGCACAACATTGCACCATTTCATGCTTTTCATCTTCAGAAAGATCTTTCTTCCTCTCCATATTGCATGAGGACTGTGACTTGCTTAATAATGTGGAACAACCTCTAAGTAGGGTTTCCATAGATCTGGGAAATTATTCTGTCTGAGATTGATACCAGTTATCTAAAAAGACATGGATAAATAAATATTTTCTTAGAAAAACTAAAATCTGAATGTTTATTGTACTGAAATCTTACTGATATGTCACTTGCATAATAATTTGGAACACAGTGCAATGACATTTTGAAGATGTTTTAAACGTGTTTTTAGCCTCTTAACTTGCCCTGTTTCAGTCTGTTTCAGTTTTAACTGGGTGCAAATTTTAAAAGGAGGATAACACTAGGAAAAACCGATTGTTGTTTGCACTCCAAAATTTACAAACAAGCTAAATGTAAAGCAAAAGCAAAAGAGCTAAGTGTACCAGAATTCCCCTTTAACAGTACAAACCGGGGTGTTTAAAACTCCTGCTCTGCGAGGGGACTGTACCGTGGACCTAAAAGAACATGCTGCAGCTGTAACTGGCTACATTCGCAAATACACAGAAAATGATCCCCACTAAACGCTGCAAAACCTACCCCAACGACAAACCCTGGATTAACTGAAGTGTGGTTCATGCTATGTGCGCGCTCTGCTGTATGTGTCTCGGGTGACACTGAGGACTAGAAAAAGGCCAGATATGATCTGCGTAGATCAATGAGACAGGCCAAGAGACAATACAGACTGAAGCTGGAGGTATCCAGCACCACTGCTGATCCCGGGAGCATGTGGCAAGGTCTGCAACACATCACAGACTGCAAACAGAAAACAAACAGCTCACTTCGAAGCCCTCAACACCAGCTGAAAGGGAGGGAGTATGGCCAACAAGGGCATACTGGACACATCACTCTGTGTCACCACTCGGTCCCCCACCTGCTTCAAGTCCACCACCATTGTGCCCATCCCAAAGAAGGATACTGTCACTTGACTACTGACACCTTAACTTTTCTTTTAATTCCAACTTAGGTTTACTGTACACTGCAAGATATATATATATATATATTAGGGGTGTAACGGTACACAAAACTCACGGTTCGGTACGTACCTCGGTTTTGAAGTCACGGTTCGGTACAGTTTTCGGTACAGCAGGTGGAGAGAAAACTAAACATAAAATTGCTTTTTTGTATTATTAAACAGAGGTTTACTGAACAAATTGTGTTTTTGTCTTTAAATATATTAAATTAAATTAAAACTAAAAGTTTCTTAAGGATAAAAAAAATGATTTCTGCTAATGCTATAAACTATGTAGGGAGCCCTAACTTGAAAGAAGCCCAAACTATTAGCCTAAATTCAATTGCTTTTTATTTTTAGATAAAATAATCAACACTCAAATAACAAATTGTATGCAAACCTGTAAGCTGCACCTAAGGCAGTTTTTGCATTAACTTCTAAATGTTTTTACTCCAATTCGTTGTTGAAATATAATCATTTCTACACAGTGGCTGTTATTTTAACATCAGATTTATTTAAACATACATTAAATAGCCTAATCAGGATATCACTAAAAGATTAAGTAAAATAATGAATATATTGGCTAATACAGTGCATATATTAAGCGAAAGAGTTCATTTCTCTAGCGAACTAACAAGCTGTGAACACTGAATGGCTTTTCTGAGGTAAATGCATCATGACATATTGTTGAATACGGACGCTTTCATTGATGTCTTTCCACCGTTGAAACACTGAATGAGCGATTACATGAGATATGACCGTTTCAGTAAGTTGTACTGAATCTTGCAACATACCTTCAGATGTTCTTTCATGTTTATTCTGTAACTAGTATTAAGGAGGAAGAGAGGAACACATTCACTTGCGCTCCGCGCTCGCGCTGCCGGTTGAACTGAGGCGCCTGTACAGTGATCTGTCACCCCACATCAAAGCACGTCAAAATGGCATTTTCTGTTTAAACTTCATGATTTCGTGGACAGAATTTGAAGGATGACACTTTGTTTCTTATCGAAAGTAACAAAACGCAGAGCTTATTGCGG
This sequence comes from Ancherythroculter nigrocauda, assembly GCA_036281575.1. NCBI lineage: Eukaryota > Metazoa > Chordata > Actinopteri > Cypriniformes > Xenocyprididae > Ancherythroculter > Ancherythroculter nigrocauda. The sequence goes on along the minus strand of VTFQ01000571.1, from coordinate 32,686 downwards.
TTATTGGTGGTGAATATTGGTTGCAATGTAATGCTTCGGTACACACGTGCACCGTACCGAAAGCCCTGTACCGAAACGGTTCGGTACAAATACGTGTACCGTTACACCCCTAATATATATATATATATATATATATATATATATATATATATATATATATATATATATATATATATATATATATATATATATAAAATCTTGCAGTGTAAACACACACACACCACTATGTGTTTCTTCTGTGCATAGACAATAAACCTCTTGAATCTGAATCTTACCTTCAGAGGGAGGTACACTCTCATTTACTGTGGACGACACGGATCCTGTTGAACACACAATTTAACAAGTTACTTTGGTCACAGGAAAAAATACATTTTATCAGCAGTGACTATGAAGTGAGTTAACATACCAAAGCCTCCCATGTCATGGTCTTGCTCTGTGGTTGTAGAGTCAAAATCCATAGGCTCCACAGTTCCAAACTCTGATGCTGTGACATCTGTGTTGCTGTTATCAGATTCGCTCCCACTGTCTTCAGCGTCACTTAATGCAATCTCATCTGGAAAATGGCATTAGTAAAACTCATGTATAGGTGTAAAGAGTACCTGAAAACCATACTTGAGTAAAAGCACAGATACCTTGCAGCAAAAATTACTCCATTACAAGTTACAAGTCAACAATTCCAATAGGACACGAGTAAAAGTCTTAGAGTATCTGATTTTAACAGTACTTCAGTATTTTACTTATACTAAATTTTGGCTCAAAGATGTACTAGTCCTTGACTGAGAGACATGCAGGTGAAAATAAGAAAATTGATTTGTAAAATGAGAAATGTTTATTTTCTAAAATCTAAATAAAACTGAACACCTCAATAGTGCAATAAATCACGGTGGACACAGCAGCCTCTTAAAGGGATAGTTCACCCAAAAATGAAAATTCTGTCTTCATGTAGTCAACCTCAAGTTGTTCCAAACCTGTATATATTTCTTTGTTCTGCTCTACACAAAGAAAGATAATTTATATATTTTTGTAACAAAGCAGATCTCGCCAGCCATTGACTAGTGCTGCAGAACAAAGACAAGTTTGGTACAACTTGAGGGGGAGTAAATTTTCATTTTTGGGTTAACCATCTCCTTAAACGTCTACAAACTCTTAAGTCTCAGTTAAGCTCAAGTGCACAAAAAGGTCACACATAAACCAATATCCTTCAAAAAGGCCTTGTCAATATAGTGGATTAATAAAATAATGTTAAGTAAAATTAAATCGTCAAAGTCTACTTGCACTGGATGTGCTGGTTTTGGACTCATCACTGGCTGCAGTCATGACCTTATCACCCAAATCAAATGTCCGTGACCTACTAATGCACTCGCATTCATATAGTAGACTTGTTGACAAGTGTGGGTGAGTAAGGGCAAAATGCACAAGATATAGTTCAGTCAATGCCACTTAGATGGAAAATCACTTTATAGCAGAAACAAACTGTTGCAGAAAAGTTAGTGCCATGCAAAATGTAATTTGTAATCACAAATAGCTCATCACAAATGTATTGAAGTAAAAAGTACATTTACTTGCTCAAATTTAGTTAAGTAGAGTAAAAGTAGCCAATATCTTTGATATTCAGTCGCCAAAAAGATACTTACAGTAACTAATTACGTTTACTCAAATACTTTACAGCTCTGGTAAAATTCACATAAATAGCTGGACATAAAAATCTGATTGAAATAGCCACATCAAATAAAAAGACCTAGGGTAGGCCTGTGGTTTTTTACTTGCCACTTTTTGCAAATAACTTCTTTACTAGAGCTATTATACCTGTGTTGATGTTTAATATGGTCCATGAGCACAGATAAAACAATCCATGTAAAATGATTACACAATATGATATGTTAATATTTAACGTAATTCGACTACACCTACACAAACAATTTTGAATTACTGTCCAGCCATACTGTACACTTAAGCTTATATTTGTGAATAGTAGTCCTCGACTAATATTTGGACATGAAAGGCTTTATTTATTTATTTCTTGGAAAAGGATGCTGATTATGCCAAGTCTAGAGGTTTATAAATTAATATTCAAAGGAAAAACAAAAAACAAACAGATAACATCTACAAGGGCTGATTTCTGTACAAACCTTCAATTTCAATCTCATCCAGTGACTTCCCCTGCATGCTGGAAAGGTTTCCTTTCTCCATTGACAAAAGGAGTTTAGAAATCTTAGCCAGTTGGGTTGTGGGAACTGGTAATCTGTAGAAGTCTCTGTGAACACGGATGTCGTGACCCAGGAAATCTGCAACCTGATCCAGTTCATTGTTTTTTAAATTAAGGACTTGTGATAGTGTGGCAACATGTTTCCTGAGTTGTGTTGACCTGAGGTACTCAGGGTGCTTTGCTCCACACTGGCTTGCATGAAGACGCAAGCAGTCCTGTCCTCTGTAGTGGCTCATTGACATTGGTCTTGCAAACAGAAAGACATTTGTGGCACAAACGCCACATTCAGTTCTTCTACTGGCAAGTAGTGACAAAGTATCCACCACACTTGGTGTGAGCAGAACTGCAACCTTTCTGCCCCTTTTCCCCATGATTTCAATTCGGCTGAAATAGTTACAGAGCTTCTGTTCAGTCTTCGACAACCCCAGTGCAACATCTTCATGAAGCTTTGTGTTGTCCCTTTCATGAAAACTTTTGAGGCGCATTTTCGAAACTTCCCCAGCACGTCTTCGATTAAACACAATGATTTGTGCAAGTGTGAGTTTTGCAAGTTGAGCATAGTTCTGAGTGGTGGCCTCTTCCTTCAAGCTGCAGAAGGCACTTTCTGCAGATTTCTCGAGGTACTGATGAAGGATCTGAACATCTTCAGTGAAGGGCAATGTTGATGGCTTGTTGTATTTTGCATCACTTAGTGTGTTCAGGGCACTGTGAGACACCAACTCAGACCACCTGGAGGTGTACAACTTCTTGAATATGTCAGTGTACCTGATCAGTTCTTCATCTTCTGCCATGAGTGCCCTACAATGAATAATGTCCGCGATTTTTTGCAGTGTATGCCCCAGTTTCAGTGCAAGGCTTGGTTTCTGGTACAAGTGTTTTCCTTCATCAAAACCTGAAACTTTCTTTACTGCTTGCACAACTCTCTGAAAGTTAGCAGGTTTAACAGCGTCCTCTAGGTTATGTACTGAGAAATCTGTACGCAGGCATAACAACAAACGCCCCACTTCACGGAGCTTCTGTCGAATGTATTCGTATTTTGTAGGGTCTTGTCCATGTTTGTTATAGAGTGACTGGGCAAACTGAATAATAGAGAAGTCATTTCGCACAACTGAGGCCACCTCATCTTGTTTCATGACACCAAGGAGCTTCCACACTCCACCTGAGATCTGCTGAGAGGATGTAGACTCCAGAGCTACAGCCAAGCCCAGTACTTTGGTTCTCCCAGGTGTTTCATCCAAATCTTCATTTTCTGGCTTAAAGGAGCATCTGCGGACATGTCTCCAAAGCTCCTTGCGTATGTACATGCCTTGACAATACATACAGTGAATAAACTTTCCTGCCAGTGCTTTAGCTTTTGGCTTTCTCTTCACTTTCAGTGATCCCGTTCCATCTTGCAAAACTGCAATGTTATGTTTAAAATTTCCCTTATTCCTCATTTTTTCTAATAATATCTTGCGCTCTTTTGAGTCCTCAGGAAGGGAAAATGCTTGGACAATTTCAGCATGTGTCTTGTGTGTTTTCAAGTGGCGGGAAATTTTGCTTTGTGGCTTACCACAAACATAACAGTAATTTTTTTTACTCATAATCAGATGTGGTAATTCTTGTTCATGATTCACAGCTTCATCCTCTAGCTTTTTCTTTGGGTCTTTGATAGAATTCGCTGAATTAGATGTGTCAGCAGCACTGGAAATCATCTTATTTTTAAGGGGTGGCCAACATTTTGATGTACTGGGCACAAGTAGGGTGCCTGTGTCCGACCCATAAGATGTTCCAACATCAGGTATTACTGGTTTTACTTGAATATGTGCAGCTCTTGCCTGACTTGACTTTAAGGGTATGCTGGCATCTGAATCATAATCTTCATCATATTCTGATTCCGAGTCAGGTACGTATTCCTTGTCAGACATGTCCTCATCATCAGATGATATTTGGTCCAATTCTGGATGTGGAATTTTGTCCTGATCTGACAGCAGTTCATCCTCAGAAGCCTTAGGAGACTGCTGCACCTGATTTGGCGAGAAAGCAAATTATTTTACATGGTGATTGAATCTTTTAGACAGTTCAAGTTCAACACTCACTCAGTAGATACTCACCTGTGCTGTGCTGTTAAAGTCATCTCTTTTAGTTTGCTTGAGGCAAGATTTATGCCAGACCCCTGAACAAACTGTAACACATTGAGTAAAATAATGTTAACACAGCAGGTCTATTTAAGTGGTTAGAGCACAACACTTGTACACTCTATACTAATTCACTAAATATCTAACCTGTGCATCGATAGCCAAGCCACTTGAAGGAAGATACGGGTCCCACACAATGAACACACTTGTCCAAGGAGGATACTGTTGCGCACACCAGGCGGTGTTTTTGACACTGTTGGCAAAAAATTTAATTGCAGTATTAATTTATGTCACAGTTTGGACAGAAATATATTTCATATTTACATGTCGATATCTAATCACTTTAAATCCAATACCAATGTGACATTTAATTTAGCTCATACATATTACCCTCTTATTGCATTATATTTTGTTATTTATAGTGCATCTTATTTATATGCAGCTTATTTATAGCATATCCTATATGAAGATATACCTTCTTCAAATTTTAAATTGTAGATTGTGAATTTGTGGTTAGCCTCAATGCCAGGAGCTGACTTGTAGCCCTCTATAACTAATAGGGTGCAAATGTAACCAAACAACTTAGCATTCACATTAAACCAACATGCAGATCCAAAGCAGGCAGTCCAAGTGTTTTTAAAAACCAAAGTGAAGCCACTGGTGACAGGACCCTCTAAACTGTATGGACCTCCCAAGTCATATTTGGGTGGGGTTCACGGTTTGATACACATACACTCAGATATTATACTGACGGAAGCCTGAAAAAGCATGTTTGAACAATGTCCTTCCATTTCATAGTCCACATAAAGCATGTTCTACTCAGGCGACTGCACACACACACACACACACGCGCATCTATGCATATTGAAATGGGTTGGTAGATTTACCATTTTGCCACAAATAACTTCACTAAGTTGTACATTGGATTTAATTTACCTCTCCAACTTTGGTGAGTGGACCGAGCTCGGGACTAGTCTGATTCGGATGGCTGACGGCAGTATGGATGCACTTGTTCTCAGTGGTCAGCTGTAGAAGATGAAACAGAGACAAGGGACAATAAAGAGAAAGTCCTGGGAACGTGATACTAGAGAGGACATTTGCCATCTAAATAAAAAAAAGAAACCATTCTACCGTTGACAGAAAGACAGAGGAGAGCCTTGCTTTAAAACTCACTGACAACTCTGATATTAACAATCAGAGCAAGATATCTATAAAAATCTATCGTTTGAGAAGATATACCTCTTCAGTATCATCAATTGTGGATGGGGGATTTGTGGTACCACCAATCTTTGGAGCCATTTCGTCATCAAGGCCCTGTAAAAAAGGAAAAAAGGAAAAGAAAAATAGAAATTATAACATCTTGAAGACAAGATGTTCCCCGTGTAGCATTCAGTGAAAAGATATCATGGCTGTACTGTGAGTGTTTTGTGAAAAACATGTAGTCTCTGAAACAGTTCTTTAGTCACTGAACAGGCCACATGACTACAGTCTGTAGACTATGAAACCTATACTCTGATGAATACAGCATTTGATTACTTTGTAGTTTATCTATTGCCAGTCCACTTGCTAGAATGATTGCACTTCTAGAATAAGTGGCTGTAAGCTTTTACACGGAGTGACTTTAGTCCTTTTATAGTTCTTAGATTTGCTATGACTCTTTTTAAATGACATCTTGTCATGAACTTATCAGTTCTGTTGAGTGGGTGCCTATCCATTACATGTAACAAAACAACTTAGCATTCACATTAAACCAACATGCAGATCCAAAGCAGGCAGTCCAAGTGTTTTTAAAAACCAAAGTGAAGCCACTGGTGACAGGACCCTCTAAACTGTATGGACCTCCCAAGTCATATTTGGGTGGGGTTCACGGTTTGATACACATACACTCAGATATTATACTGACGGAAGCCTGAAAAAGCATGTTTGAACAATGTCCTTCCATTTCATAGTCCACATAAAGCATGTTCTACTCAGGCGACTGCACACACACACACACACACGCGCATCTATGCATATTGAAATGGGTTGGTAGATTTACCATTTTGCCACAAATAACTTCACTAAGTTGTACATTAGATTTAATTTACCTCTCCAACTTTGGTGAGTGGACCGAGCTCGGGACTAGTCTGATTCGGATGGCTGACGGCAGTATGGATGCACTTGTTCTCAGTGGTCAGCTGTAGAAGATGAAACAGAGACAAGGGACAATAAAGAGAAAGTCCTGGGAACGTGATACTAGAGAGGACATTTGCCATCTAAATAAAAAAAAGAAACCATTCTACCGTTGACAGAAAGACAGAGGAGAGCCTTGCTTTAAAACTCACTGACAACTCTGATATTAACAATCAGAGCAAGATATCTATAAAAATCTATCGTTTGAGAAGATATACCCCTTCAGTATCATCAATTGTGGATGGGGGATTTGTGGTACCACCAATCTTTGGAGCCATTTCGTCATCAAGGCCCTGTAAAAAAGGAAAAACTAAATACTGTAGACTGTGGACTATGAAAACTATACTCTAAAGAACACAGCATCTGATGACTTCATTGTTTTTGTTCTACCAATCTGTAATGGTCAGTATCATCTTTGCTATGGTGTGCTGGGTAGATAACATTGTGACTGGTGATGCTAACAAACTGGGCAAGCTAGTGAGAAGGCCAGCTCTGTGGTAAGTTGTGCTGGGCGGAATGACAAAATTTATATCATAGTATTTTTCAAAATTATACCGGTTTCACGGTATATGACAGTATTTTTTTTTCTTCATGCATAACTGGGTGTTAACCACATTTTATACTGATTGAAAGAGGAAATACTGCAGTAGATTGACTTAGATTGCCGTAATTTACTTTAGTGAATATTGTAGAAATATTCCACACTAGTATTAATACAGGTATGCAAAGCTCCACAAAATGATGCTGTTAAAGAGGTGGCATGAAGGAATCAAAATGCATAACAGCTGTAGTCAAAATACAGAACATTATTGTGCAAATTTAGCAAAGAACTTAAAAAAATAATAATAATTTTGTAAATCAACTGGCAACTACACAATGTAAACAATCCCCTTCCACTATTACTGCAAAGTTTAGATTGAACTGAATAGCATGCAAAGGCAACTTACATAATATTTAAACAACCGTCTTTCTCAATAGTATTAATCGAGACCATGTCTTTGGCTAGGTGGATAGTGATAGAGTTTTTAATTTCAAGCCCCCGTTTGCTTTTCTTGTCGTATGCAGTCCCTTTTGCAAATGTGTCTTCAAGTGACATCGGACTCAAAATAGTTGTTTGGTTGACATCAGATTTTTTAAAATCAAAGAACCTCCAAACAACAGACACGGATCCTATTTTGGCACAAGTTCTTCTATGTCATCACGTTCTACTAGTTCTACAGCTTCAGTTTCGGAACTTTCAATGTTTATCCTATCCATCTTCACTGTCACACTTGGTAAACACATACAACTGTGCCGTCACCACAGTGCAACAGTGAAAAGGGACCTCCCTCAAAACAGTGTCCCCCGGCGTCACGTTACGAAAGTTGTATTGTGACATACACTGGTATTCCGATATACACCGGTATTCCGATATATTAAATTCATATCATAACAAAAATAAACTACGTTATTCAGTATGAACTGGTATACCACCCAGCACTAGTGGCAAGGATGGATTTGGACAGTGTGGAGGCAGTGACAGACAGCGGATGAGAGGGACACTGAAAACTATAAAGGACAATCCATCTCTTCCTGTGTGTGGAGCTGAGGCAGTTCAGGAACATGTGTAGCCACAGGCTCAGTGAGCCGCATGCAAGGGGTAGAGATGAAAATATTCCCCTAAGAAATGGGACACAACTACTTACTCTGTTACACATCATTGTAAGCAAACTTTTATTTTGATGGGTTGGCGTAAGGACCTTTGAGTGTGTGTTTATTCTTGATAGTTTTACTAAATGAAACAGTAATATGCCGATTAAGTGAGCATGGAGATAAAGTTCATGCATTCATGTCCTAATGTACAAGGTAGATCCTGTAAACACAACCAGTGTTACGCATGCTTCAGTGTGTGTGTGCGCGCATCGTATCTGCCCCATTCATTCACTCACAATGACATGCAGAACATGCATGATTCCTTAATATAATATATAATAGTCCTTTTGTGGTTTAATATGCGGTTTAACATTTAATATACACAGACACTATATCGTGATTTGATTAAAGTGTACTGGCCTGTTTATGACAAATTCTGTTAAATTCCACGTTATACAGTAGGCTAAATTCCGTTTTTATGACTGAATTCCATGATTCTGTCTCTCCATGTTTTCACCGTGGGAATATGGCACATGTCTCCGGTATATGCAGGAGAATTTCTCATACCCCTTCGTTTGAAGTGTGGTCTCAAAAAAAAAAAAAAAATCTTCGTTTGAAGTGCTATCTGGCCCTTCCCCTTACCCCTACCCTTCTAAACAAAAGATAATTGAGACACCCCTACCCCTTCACATGAACGCCCAGAACGGAGGGGTAGGGGTAAGTGTAGGGTTAAGGGGTAGAAATGGGATTGGGCCTTGTTGTAGCCCGGTATAACTAATAGGGTGCAAATGTAACCAAACAACTTGGCATTCACATTAAACCAACAAACAGATCCAATGCAGGCAGTCCAAGTGTTCTTAAAAACCAAAGTGAAGTCACTGGTGACAGGACCCTCTAAACTGTATGGACCTCCCAAGTCATATTTGGGTGGGGTTCACGGTTTGATACACATACACTCAGACATGGGAGACTTTAGGGGGGGCAACTGCCCCCCCCATATTTTTCCCGATGTGATCTGTCAGCTCCAGTCCACTACAATTGAGCGGTTAAGGCCTGGGTGTATTTAATTTCCCACGTTCCCCTCCATCTCGCGCACAGTTGAGCGCACAAGTCTTTCTAAGATACTCCTTTGTCCCCGAGCGCGCGAGAAAATCAAAGATAACGTTACTCCTTTACCCCCTGAGCGCGGAAAGACGCATTTTTCGGCGCATGCAAACGCGCACCGTCCGTGGTCAAATTCGGGTGCGCAGAGAGTCAAAGCTAGTCCACAGTCTAGTATACGTTTCTTGCTTGCGCCGACTGAAAACGCATGAGAAACAGCAGGAGACAAGAGACATTGCAGTACTGAACGGTCCATGCATGTGGATTTGGATAAAACAGTTAATAGGTTTGATGCCGCACCCGAACGCCGTTTATCCCTTCACAGTGCCGTATAGTTGACGGGCATGCAGGGTTATTACATTATTTTTCTTATTATCATGTTACTTTTATTATTAAATTAATATTGCAATTCATTTGCCCCACGATATCATAGCGCATCACCGCATAACCAACGCGCTGCGAGGACAATAAACTATTAGCTTACTCCTTATTTAAAGAGCAACTTGTTTAACACGAAATACTTCGCGACTCGCGACTTTTTTTTCCTCACTATTGGCCACAATAGAGAAAATAAATTAGATTCATCTCTCATCGTCTCTAAGAGAATATGTGCCGTTAGTGCAGCGTCAGATGCCAAAAGCTCATTCCGTTTTTGCTTTCAGTTTCTGCAGCAAATAGGTCTAATTGACTGGAGTTTGAGACTTCTTCACCCGCTTAACTCACGCAAAGTTTGCACATTGTTTGTGTGATATCAACTGGCTCGCCTTCATGGTTTAAAATGGAAAAATTTTCAATATTGCGACATAGCATTTTTCTTTATCATCAGTTGCTTGCAAAATGATGGACACTGATTCACATATCGTCCACGTAATAATTCATCGATAATAAAAATAAATTAATTATTAAATAAATGAGTAATAAACAAGCAAACTTGAACTTGTTTGCTTAAAAAAAGTACAAAAAAAGTTTTGTATTTGCAAAAAAAAAATAAATAAATAAATAAATAAAATAAAATAAAATACAAAAAATTCTTGCCCTCCCTATCTCCAGAGTCAAATGTCACCCCTGCACTCAGATGATATTATGGAAGCCTGAAAAAGCATGTTTGAACAATGTCCTTCCATTTCATAGTCCACATAAAGCATGTTCTACTCAGGCGACTGCACACACACACACACACACGCGCATCTATGCATATTGAAATGGGTTGGTAGATTTACCATTTTGCCACAAATAACTTCACTAAGTTGTACATTGGATTTAATTTACCTCTCCAACTTTGGTGAGTGGACCGAGCTCGGGACTAGTCTGATTCGGATGGCTGACGGCAGTATGGATGCACTTGTTCTCAGTGGTCAGCTGTAGAAGATGAAACAGAGACAAGGGACAATAAAGAGAAAGTCCTGGGAACGTGATACTAGAGAGGACATTTGCCATCTAAATAAAAAAAAGAAACCATTCTACCGTTGACAGAAAGACAGAGGAGAGCCTTGCTTTAAAACTCACTGACAACTCTGATATTAACAATCAGAGCAAGATATCTATAAAAATCTATCGTTTGAGAAGATATACCTCTTCAGTATCATCAATTGTGGATGGGGGATTTGTGGTACCACCAATCTTTGGAGCCATTTCGTCATCAAGGTCCTGTAAAAAAGGAAAAAAGGAAAAGAAAAATAGAAATTATAACATCTTGAAGACAAGATGTTCCCCGTGTAGCATTCAGTGAAAAGATATCATGGCTGTACTGTGAGTGTTTTGTGAAAAACATGTAGTCTCTGAAACAGTTCTTTAGTCACTGAACAGGCCACATGACTACAGTCTGTAGACTATGAAACCTATACTCTGATGAATACAGCATTTGATTACTTTGTAGTTTATCTATTGCCAGTCCACTTGCTAGAATGATTGCACTTCTAGAATAAGTGGCTGTAAGCTTTTACACGGAGTGACTTTAGTCCTTTTATAGTTCTTAGATTTGCTATGACTCTTTTTAAATGACATCTTGTCATGAACTTATCAGTTCTGTTGAGTGGGTGCCTATCCATTACATGTAACAAAACAACTTAGCATTCACATTAAACCAACATGCAGATCCAAAGCAGGCAGTCCAAGTGTTTTTAAAAACCAAAGTGAAGCCACTGGTGACAGGACCCTCTAAACTGTATGGACCTCCCAAGTCATATTTGGGTGGGGTTCACGGTTTGATACACATACACTCAGATATTATACTGACGGAAGCCTGAAAAAGCATGTTTGAACAATGTCCTTCCATTTCATAGTCCACATAAAGCATGTTCTACTCAGGCGACTGCACACACACACACACACACGCGCATCTATGCATATTGAAATGGGTTGGTAGATTTACCATTTTGCCACAAATAACTTCACTAAGTTGTACATTAGATTTAATTTACCTCTCCAACTTTGGTGAGTGGACCGAGCTCGGGACTAGTCTGATTCGGATGGCTGACGGCAGTATGGATGCACTTGTTCTCAGTGGTCAGCTGTAGAAGATGAAACAGAGACAAGGGACAATAAAGAGAAAGTCCTGGGAACGTGATACTAGAGAGGACATTTGCCATCTAAATAAAAAAAAGAAACCATTCTACCGTTGACAGAAAGACAGAGGAGAGCCTTGCTTTAAAACTCACTGACAACTCTGATATTAACAATCAGAGCAAGATATCTATAAAAATCTATCGTTTGAGAAGATATACCTCTTCAGTATCATCAATTGTGGATGGGGGATTTGTGGTACCACCAATCTTTGGAGCCATTTCGTCATCAAGGCCCTGTAAAAAAGGAAAAACTAAATACTGTAGACTGTGGACTATGAAAACTATACTCTAAAGCAGGGATTCCCAAAGTGTGGTGCGCGCACCCCCAGGGGTACGCGAGCTGCCACCAGGGGGTGCGCGAGAGGAAATATGTAATGGCGGTCTAAGTGGGATTTTTCTATACAATAAAAAAACATGAACAGTAAACATTTCCTTTGTAATCGCTTTTAAATAAAAAAAAAAACTATAATTTATTAGTTTTTGATAGAAACGTAGAAGAAGACAGCTGCTGTCTCCCCACGGCACGCTGTCCGATGTTCTCTACAGAATTTCACGTATCATCACCACACAGTTCGTGCCATATACACGTTTTGGGTGTTTTCATTTTTAATCTTACGAAAGCTTCAAGTGCAGTTAATTATTTGACATGCAATACGTGCAAATATATATACGGAGCCCGCACATGACATGCAAGAAAAAATAAATAAATTGTGTGCATGATTTACTAATTCGTTCCCTCGATTTATACATAGAGGGAACAAATTAGTAAATCGTTCGCACGATTTAGCCCAGGCTACTATTTATTTTCTCTCTCATGTGTGGGGCTCTGTAAATAGACAACGGTGGATACAAATTCTCCAGCAACAGGCCTCCTGTACTTTAATTCGGCAACTTTTATTCATGCCACCGCGACAAACTCAGAGGTACTGGATGAGAGATGAGGTGAGAGGAATTTTATTTGTGGCTTAATTCTTGCTTGACGCTTGCTCTCTTGTTTGCCGTCAAAACGGTTGACCACTGCCGTGTGTGTATAATGTGTCCTATGGCAAAAATATGTGGCGAAAACTCCCCACATGACGTTAATAGTGTGATTAAGGTGTGTACATGTCTACAATGCACTCCAATAATGCGACTAAAATAGGAATACTCCACCTTAATTCTATTTGTGTTTACTTCGAGTTTGACTTTAGTCGGATTATAAAACATAGCTGTTTACATGGTCCTTTCTTAATCAGAGTATTGTCTTAATCGTATTAATATCGGGTTACTGCTGTCCATGTAAACGTAGTCACTGAGCCTGTGTCTGTCACTCGTCCTCTTAAAAGTGGAAGCTTGTACGTAGCTTTGTTGCATTATATTGAAACTTTGTTGATGTTGTTATTGTCATGCGTGTTCTGGTTATTTGCGCATGATTAAACATGAGTCTTTATATGGCGATAAAACAAAGCTTTGTTGCGTTTTTTTTTTTTTTTTAAGTGATTGGGGGTGCGCCAACCCGGTTGGGACATAGAAGGGGGTGCGCAGGAAAAAAAGTTTGGGAACCGCTGCTCTAAAGAACACAGCATCTGATGACTTCATTGTTTTTGTTCTACCAATCTGTAATGGTCAGTATCATCTTTGCTATGGTGTGCTGGGTAGATGGTGCTAACAAAAGCTATAAAAATCATGTTCCACCTGAAGCTAGATGAAAATGTACAGTATTTTGGTATGTGAAATGTTCTATGGTTAAAGCATTTCTTATATGAGAACTATCAATTTCACAAAGTCAAATTTTGACCACCTTGCATCTCCATGGCCAGTCTGAGTCACCATAATTATAGGTGATCTCCTCTCCTGGACTTATGTCTCGAACTGCAAACAAACAGAGATGGGGCTTCCCTTGAACAGTGAGGTACTTTATCTTGGCATTAGGATTTATATGGTCGTCATTCACGAGCCTGCCAAGGGACCCATTCTCTGTTGCTGCATCAACACTAGAAAAAAAAACAAGTAACATTTTCAAAACAAGTAACATTTTCAAAACAATCAGTTTTTATACTAATGCAATGTAAATTAACCTGACGTGAGAAAAGAGAAAGTCATAATTCTGATTAGATTAACCAGAGATATATATACACGTACCACCACAGTTTTCCATTAAAATGGAACTCGAACATAAACACTTTGAGGCGGTCATGGTAAATTCTCTGTCTCCTCTCACATTCTTGCTTGTTTATTAGATCACCTCTGTATTCCAATAGAAAGTCTCCTTTTTCAAATGGAACAGAGGTGAAGATGCCACGACCTAATTCAAAGACAAAACAACAAATAAGTGCCAAAAAGTGATATGTATTGAAGTTGAATCATGATTAAACAATCAGAAGATTAAACTTACCTTTTACAGCATTGATGTACTTGATGTCAAGTCCTACTTTATCACTTTCAGCATTAACATAAAATCTTGCATCATCCTTTGGATTAATGCGTCTACGCCGCTGCATGTTTGCAGGTGTCACAGTCTAAAATACCAGAAGTTATTGTTAGCATTACAGTGTTCACAGGGACAAGCATAATCAGAAAACAAAAGTCTGTGTAAATTAGTAACGTACATAGTTATGTATCTGGACAGAAGCCAGATGATGTGCTAATAACTGCACCATGCATATTTTATAGATTCTTTTAAGAATACATTAAAAAGTGTAACATCATCTTTCTCACAAAGTAACAGGCTGGTGGGAGTCTGTACTACATAACAGGAGGATGACAGTAGCTTTAATCTCCAGCTGTGCCGGACCACATTCAGACTAAATTTCACCCTGCCTCCAACTGATTTTGTTTTCTGATTGTAGAGAGTCACTGACCACATAAGATAATTTCTCTAATCAAAAACCAAATCGAGTGAATCTCTAGTAGGCTTCATAGACCATATTGTTCAGTGTTATCATCCAAAAATAACAGACAGGTAGCAAGAAAAAAAGTTAACTAACAGCAGCTGTGTTTAGTTTTCCAGGATAACATTATAAATTAATACATATTTGGTCAGATTCTCTTCTCTTCATATCATACTCTCTACATTTTCTCTCTCGTTGTGACAGTAATGGGATTCACATTGTGTTTTGGGTTCAAAGTCCTTTTAAATTTGGTTTCTTTGATTAATATGAATTATAGATTATTGTGACATTAAAAGAACCAGGGCATAAAATGTTATCACTGTGATGCTTCTGGCATTAGAATTATTCAAATAATTAACATGCATCTGACTGGTCAAAGAATGGTCCCATACAAGTTCACTAGATTCAACATAGTCATATCTTTGGAAAGTAGTTTAAACCCAGACATTATGCTGGTTACTATAGAAACAATGGTGCTTATACTACTGCCTAAATGAACTAAATGAACTAAATGAACAGTGTAAAGATCTATATTAACATTTTTTTTTAAATATATATCACTCTACACATTGCACCAGATAAATGTCAGGTCTGTTTCTCCTCATATTTTGTATACTGATCATTGTGGTTGGTTAGTACTCCTATTAATGATATCTCTTCCAGCCTTCCTGTGTCACTGCAACTTCGTATTTAATATTTAATCAAAATAATGTTGAGCTACTAGGAAAATATTTAATTCTCTAAAACAAACACAATGCCTGTAGTAAAAATTAAAACTTCCAGGTCCAGATCTCAGAAATTACAAAAGCTACAGGTGGATACAGACAGCATAGCTGCCAACTCTCACGCATTCAGCGTGAGACTCACGCAATTGACCCAATTCTCACACTCTCACGCCACACCCCCATATTCTCACGCAGACTCGTGCAGAAGTGAGGGGAAAAAAATCGCGCCGCATGATCTCGCAAAGCAACGCGCAGAGAGACCAGACAGACAGTGTACAGTGAGTTTTTTGTGACAATTGTGAGGGAAATACACAATTTATTCCCATAAACTGTGTAGTCTTCTGTTCTCCCTCCCATCTGCACCGTGTGAATTGTGAACGCAGGCAGGTCAGTGAGTTACAGGGCGCTCCGTGTCTCCATCCAGTTTAGGCTAGTAACTAATAGGCCTAATATGCTGTTATAGTTATAGGGGTGTGACGAGATTTCTCGTCGAGGCGAAAAGTAGTCTGTGATTACTACATTACGCCTCCACTATCGTTTTGCTTTGTATTTAAATAAAAAAACATTTAATTCAGTTTGATAACGGTCGCCGCCGCTCCATATTTACAGAGTTACGCGCGATCACGAAAGTGAAAGTAAACGCGAGCGCGCATTCAAACGCGATTTCAATCCCCGCATCTGAAAGCGGCTCCCTGATGAATACAGATATCTCTCAATATGAAAGCTATCTTAGGCTGGGCAGTGTAGTTGTAACAATCTCTCAACTCTGTATCAAAGAAAATTGGTCTTATTTGCACTTTGAATATTGAGAGAGTGTGATTATGGTTGCACTTAAAGTGTTACCATAAAAATGAATAACAGTTTTCTCTTAATCTTATTAAGCACAAAAAGTAAGGTTTCATTTAACATTAGTTAATGCTCTGTGAACTCTCATGAACTAACAATGAATGTCTATTTTATTAACTAACATAAACAAAGATTAATAAATACTGTAGCAAATATATTGCTCATTGTTAGTTGATGTTGGTTAATACATTAATGTTAATAAATGAGACCTTATTGTAAAGTGTTACCATTTTTATTCATACTGTTTTTATTTCTATGATCAGTTTGTGGAAAGGAGTTCAGTTAGGAGGTCAAAAGTTGTAGAAGCTCATAAATCATGTACAGTAAGGTCTGAAGAGACTGAAATCATACAGAAGAGAAGTCAGTCAGTTGAGTTAGTGGCAAAACCTTTTACAGTACTTGAGTATTGTTGTCTTTTACTGCATATGATAATTCATACTCCGAAAGTAGAACTGAAATGACATTCATTACAGATGATTAGTTAAAACATTTCAAATACACCTGCAGAATATTTTTTCTAGTTATGTATTTTGCCATCTTGTCTCGTCTCGAGATACCTGTCTCGTCACACCCCTAATAGTTTATATAGAATTAAGTTAGCATTAGCAGAGTTGTTTGTTTTGCAGCACTGAGCAGTTATTTTACATAAGTTTATCAAAAAAACAGTACAAAAGCAAGCCACGCCCCTCCATAAGCCCCTCCCCCTAACCAAAGCCCCGCCCCCGAAATCTCACTCTAAGCTGAACTCAAAAGTTGGCAGCTCTGAGACAGACAGTTACATAAACTTGTTAATCAACTTAGTACTTACAGACCAGGAACACCAAAGATGATATCAATACATCCTCTTAGTTATTTTTTGTTCCAATTCCAAAAAAAGTCCTCCTCTCCGTCTCTCTGCAGGCATCCGCTTCACGAAAATGCTAAACGAGGCTTAACGAGCAGGCCATGTGACGACGCGCTGCTCATTAAGCCATGCCATTAGCCACAGTGCAACTTAACCTAGCTAGCAGTCATTTTAAAAACAAAACTACTAAATTTGATCTGCTGGCAATGTTGCTTCTGTCCTCATCTCTACCTGCTGTCCTCCACCTCTTTAGCCTGAGGCTTAATGAGCAGGAGATGTTGATAGCCAATCAAGCTAGCTCAGCTAATATAGCATTATACACTAATTGTAACTTACAAGTTAATTTCTTGCTAAAAGGAAACACTTTCATGCAAAAATGCAACAATATTTACAAATATAAATATTACCTGTATGTAATTAATCCATTAAATCCATGATGTCGAGCTGACGCTTCCAGGGTGTGGTCCATTTAAGGTTTTAATTACCGACGTCACTGAGCCATGCTCTGGGCGGACCTTCCAGTCGACTTCCGTTTGGTACCGCCCACGTGCGTAAACCAGCCAATCACAAGACGGCCCGCCAAAATGCACCGTGTGTATCAGAAATGTGTATGAAACTGCAATATAGAACCCAGCGATGGGGTCGCTGTTCTGATACACTGGGATACACTCAAAATCAGGTCAAGTGGTAAATGAGGACTTTCAAAGAAAAAGAGAATTTATGTTGTTCAGACACTAACACATGCCGTTACACTCTTTGGTTTATGAGGACTTTGGCATAGTCCCCGTATTACCCTTAGGTCCGGGTAGCCCAGGTGAAATGTCCGGCGTGTTGTCCATGTAAACCACATAACCCAACACACACACACACACACACACACACACACACACATCTGTTTGATGTGTGATGTTTTTATAAATATGCAGAAGATGCTGGAAAACCAGAGTTGCAGGACATGCAGGATTTTTCTGAAGAATGATGGGCAGTTTAACTGCTCAGGACAAACTATAGTTATATAGTAAAATTCAGTTATTTTGTCTTGTAGACTACATGTAAACATCTGTTAAGTGAAGTATCTTAGTTGAGGCAGCATTAAATAAAGAAAACAACACACAATTTTCTTGATCCCTCTTATTTGGTTTAAAATATTCACATTTTCAGATTCTGTAAGGTGTATGTAAGCTTATGTTTACCCAACTGTATGTCTGTTCTTCTGTAGTGTTGGGTGAACATCTGGTCACGTTAATCTTTCTGTAAGTTGTGTTTTAGCTGTCAGATTTCATGAATTTCACAGGAAATGTCAGTTTCATGTCTTTTTTTTTTTTTTTTGTAGACACATCTGCCATTCTCATACAAGTCTCAAAATCACAACTGATGTATTTGTCACTAGGTTCTTTCAGCTTAATATGAAACAGCTGTGGTGATCTTCATCCACCAACACTTACAATGTTCACAGCCCTCTTTACAACCATAACCAAACTAACTTTAATGGCAATAGTTGTCCCTTTTT
The DNA here is from genome assembly GCA_036281575.1 of Ancherythroculter nigrocauda. Lineage (NCBI taxonomy): Eukaryota > Metazoa > Chordata > Actinopteri > Cypriniformes > Xenocyprididae > Ancherythroculter > Ancherythroculter nigrocauda. The sequence goes on along the minus strand of VTFQ01000571.1, from coordinate 14,099 downwards.
TTATGTTGACTCCTTTAATCTTCTAATATGTTACCATAGCCTCTTCTTTAATTATTGTTTCCTACTTTTTTATTTTTTTATTTCATCTCATTATTTTCATTTGATCCCAGAGGCAAATCTTAAGAGTATGCCTGTGCCAGTGCTGAGGATCAGCCCTCATAACCAGCGCTTACTGAAGCTATTTCTGCATGGGAACAAAAAAACATTGATTTTGTGATTTTGAGAGGAATATACATATATATGTACAGGTGCTGGTCATATAATTAGAATTAGTGAAATAAATCAACTTTTGATGATTTTCTATTCAAAAAGTGAAACTTGTATATTCTATTCATTCATTACACACAGACTGATGTATTTCAAATGTTTATTTCTTTTCATTTTGATGATTATAACTGAAAACAAGGAAAATCCCGAATTCAGTATCTCAGAAAATTAGAATATTGTGAAAAGGTTCAATATTGAAGACACCTGGTGCCACAATCTAATGAGCTAATTAACTCACAACACCTGCAAAGGCCTTTAAATGGTCTCTCAGTCTAGTTCTGTAGGCTACACAATCATGGGGAAGACTGCTGACTTGACAGTTGTCCAAAAGACGACCATTGACACCTTGCACAAGGAGGGCAAGACACAAAAAGTCATTGCAAAAGAGGCTGGCTGGCTTTTCACAGAGCTCTGTGTCCAAGCACATTAATAGAGAGGCGAAGGGAAGGAAAAGATGTGGTAGGAAAAAGTGTACAAGCAATAGGGATAACCGCACCCTGGAGAGGACTGTGAAACAAAACCCATTCAAAAATGTGGGGGAGATTCACAAAGAGTGGACTGCAGCTGGATTCAGTGCTTCAAGAACCACTACGCACAGACGTATGCAAGACATGGGTTTCAGCAGCCGCATTCCTTGTGTCAAGCCACTCTTGAACAACAGACAGCGTCAGAAGCGTCTTGCCTGGGCTAAAGATATACACAGATATAGTTACCAAAAATGACCACAATTCAGTACAGGATTGCATAAATGGTTATTCATATCTTTTCAGTTGTTGCATAGCTTGACCCCAAATGATTTAATCATTATCTAGCACCCTCTATGAAACATATGTGAGTACATCGTGTTGAACTTGTAATTAGGTAACTCATTTTTAGTACATTTGTATTTAGTGTACAATAGTTTTTGCATGGTGGAACAAACTGTTTTAAAATCATGTTAAATATCTTTCTTTAAAATTATGTACTATAGTACTAAAGCAAATTTTTTCACCAAAAATTTTGCCAATGCTAATTTTCATAAAGACTCATGTTGTAACGAAGCGGGACTCAAGGAAAGATCCATTTGCAGCTTTATTGAAGTTAGAGTGGTCGTGCAGGCAGGGTCAGACAGGAGCAAACAGGAATCACAAGGAACAGGCAGAATCATGGTCAGAATACAGGCAATTGTCAAAGGCAGGCAGATATCAATCACGGAACAGGATAGGTGCCACGGGCAACCATGGCGGGTCAGGTGCCATGGGCAGCCATGGCGGGTCAGGTGCCATGGGCAGCCATGGCGGGTCAGGTGCCACGGATACCCAGGACCGATCAGAGGTGCCAGGAATCCACGGCGGGTCAAGTGGCTCATGCAGCCACAGTAGGTCAGATGGCTCGGGCTGCCACGGCAGGTCAGGTGGCTTGGGCAGCCACGGCAGGACAGAGTCCATAGATAACCCCAGCGGGTCAGAGTCCATTAGTGGCCATACTAAATTGCAGTCCAAAGGTGGCCATAACAGTTCAAAGGCCCATGACGGCAGTGGTCGGGCAAGGTCCCCACCCACAAGCTCCCCACCCTCAGGTATACTGCCCCCACCCTCCCAAAAGTTCCCCACCCTCCCAAAAGTTCCCCACCCTCCCAAAAGTTCCCCACCCTCAGGTATACTGCCCCCCCCTCCCAAAAGTTCTTGGGGAAATCAACGAAGGCCTTGGCGGGTTCATGGGCAAGGAGCTCGGGTGGCGCCGGCAGAGCAAGGCATTTTTGGGTGGCGCTGGCAGGGCAAGGAGCTCGGGTGGCGCCGGCAGAGAAAGGCGTTTGGATGGCGCTGGCAGGGCAAGGAGCTCGGGTGGCGCCAACAGGGCAAGACGCTTGGGCGGCACAGGCAGGGCGAGCAGTTTGGGCTCTGGAGCGGACTCAATGGCTGGAACGACCCCTTTTTTCCCAGACACTACAGGGGCGGCCATCTTGCCCGAGGGCACTGGCGAAACGGCCATCTCGTCCATCTCATCCACAGAGCTTGAATGCGAAGCAACCCGCGGACTCGAACTTGAGGGCGTGGCATCCGGCGGACTCGAACTTGAGTGCGTTGCAACCAGAGAATTTGAGCACGATGCAGCAGGCGACCTTGAGCGCGTTGCAACAGACGAACTTGAGAGCGTTGCAACCGGCGAACTTGCGTGCAAAGCGTCCGATGAGCTTGAGTGCGAAGTAGCCGCCTGGCTTGAGAGCGGCGCGGCCAACGGGCTTGGGTGCGGAGCGGCCGGCTGACTTGAGAGCGAAGCGGGCGGCGTGGGTTTTGGAATGCCAGCCGCTCGTGCTGTAGTCAGTGGAGGATCATTCATGCTGGAACACAATCCTCTCTGCTCTCGGACAGGACTAGCGACTTGAAGTGATTCAGGAAGTTCAGCGGGGACTTGACTCAGCTCTGGACGATCAACGAAAACGTGACATTACTCTGGACGATCAGCGGAGACGTGACGTTGCCCTGGGCGATCAGCGGTGACTTGACTTTGCACATGAAGATCTGTGACTTGACTTGGCTCATGAAGATCTGTGATTTGACTTAGTGTTGTTGTTGTGGCCGCCATTTTGTGAGTGTTCTTTGATGCGGCGGCCATTACATGACTAAGCAAGGTGTCATGTTCCTCCGCGACACCCACAGTAAAGCTAGAGCCACTCAGTCAAATATATTGTTCTAGAGTCCCATCAGGATCATGCAGTGGCATGAGGGAACTGAGCGGATCAGAAAGTCCCCCACAAAAGAATATCATGAGACATACTGTGTCAAAGGTTGTTAAATGTGCCAGTCCAATAAAATCCTCAACATAATCCACAATCGTTCTGTCTCCTTGAAGGAGACACATTAACTGGACAGAATGACTCATATTAGCTGAGACAGGAACACTCACGAAAGCTGCTGGATCTCGGTGCGGCAAAGTCTTCTGTAACGAAGCAGGACTCAAGGAAAGATCCATTTGCAGCTTTATTGAAGTTAGAGTGGTCGTGCAGGCAGGGTCAGACAGGAGCAAACAGGAATCACAAGGAACAGGCAGAATCGCGGTCAGAATACAGGCAATGGTCAAAGGCAGGCAGATATCAATCACGGAACAGGATAACAAGGCAAGGGTCAAAGACAGGAACAGACAGGAACAGACAGGAACAGACAGGAACAGACAGGAACAGACAGGAACAGACAGGAACAGACAGGAACAGACAGGATAACGCTTGGAATTGACACACAGGGTATTCAAGACTTCGCGGTGAGGTGGTGTGTGTGGAAGTCCTTTATAGTCCTGGTAATGGGCTGCAGCTGGGTGTGGTGATTAGTTTAGTGTGCTAAGCTGTATGTGGCAACAGGTGATTGGTGTGGAGTGAACATGTGACTGGCAGGGAGGATTGTGGGAAGTGTAGTCCGGAAACTGACAGGAACAGACGGTGATCATGACACATGTACACGTCGCTTTTCACTCGCATCCTGCTTAAACAGTGTACTGAAATAACTTCTAAAATGTTGCATTTTATTAGTTTATGACTGATAAATTATAAATAAATTAAATGCACAAATCCCAGTACTCGTTGTAGAGAACAAAATCTGTTAACCGTTTGTGTACTACAAATTGCGCTATTTTTACAGAACGTGCTTATGATCATTTTTTACTTTATAATAAATGTGTCCTGTTTCAACAAAGAATAAGTTTGGCGATGTTCATTTTAATAAACACATATTCGCTCTTGTAGCACAGTGCAGTGGCACATCTGGTCTTCTGTGTTATTTCCATGCTGTCAGAAATTTGTGGAAATTCCTGCACCACAAGCTTGGACCTCTGGTGGTATGACAGCAGTCAAATGTTAAAATACACAATGAACTATGGGAAATTATAGACACTTTTATTCGAAGCAATAAATGTTTTAAAGCTTGTTGTTTTGCAGAACCTCACAGTTATATATGATATGAGAATAGTAAGTCCTGTAGTTAGGGAGTACATGTTATTTATGGAAAATATAATTTTATTTTCAGAATAACATATTTTTTTAAAACCTTTGGGGTAAAACAACCCCATCAAAATTACTGTAGTTATCATGTTCAGAACATCACCTTTGTTTTGCCATCAAATGTATCTAACTTTTTGAAAATGTGACGAAACAAAAATGGCGGAGCTAGGAGCATGCAGTGATGGTGGTGGTGCCTGCAGACGTGAGAAAGCGGAGATTTACAAAACCTCAAGTGGCATGGTTATCGTTGAGGATGAGCTGTTAAACTTTCTTGTTGTTAAAATGCGTATATTGACGCAAGATGAACTTATTATGCTGGCTACTAGACATTTCTCCTCTGAGTGGATTGAGGACTCCAAAAGAATCCTCTTTGAAGTCTGTCCTAAAACCACTCTGCGCAATATTGTGCACAAAGACCCACAAAAGGACATAAACAATATAAAAGCATGTTTGAAAGTGCTAAACGAATCCGGTGATAATATACCCCGGTTTGTTTCACATTATTTGGATGAGCTGCCACTTATTGGATTTGAAAGTCTAGATGCTTCAGGCGCTGCTCAGCCGTATGGAGCAACTTAGCCGGGATGTCATGGCCATGAAGCTGGCGTCTGAAGCACAGGGTAAAATAAACGAAAATCTGCAAAAGGCTACAACGGCCATTGAACGCCAAGTTGCAGCGATTGAGGAAGCCCGATCCTCCTCTGATCCAGGCCTAGAGGACTATGAGCTACGCGAGCTGTCTATGCGGGCGTTGGAAGCTGTGGCACCTGTAAAGAAGCAGGAATGGGCAGATGAGACCACCGAGCCGGCTGGAATGTCTGCCAGCGCCTTATCTCGGGAGTGGACCGCTGTAGTCAAGGAAGGTCGACGCCTGAAGCATGTGCCTCAGTCGGGTACTAAACTGCCCCTGACTACGCGAGCTACTGCAAGGAAAGAGCGAAAGAAAACGGGCATAACTGGGACTAGTACCGCAAGCACCATTAGGGCTGTAACATCTAAGCTGGTGAGTGTGTTTGCTACTCGCTTTGACCCCGGTCTTGATGCGGACATTTTATGTGGATACTTGGCGGAGAAATTAAATAACAAATCAGTCATGTGCAGGAAGATTGTTACGACCCAGAGTCGCTACAGCTCCTTTCAAGTTACGGCAGAATGCTCTGATGTTGCGTGCATGTATGACCCCAATTTGTGGCCAGCTGGAACTTATGTGCGCCGATACTATGAAGCGCGCAGAGCAGGGGGTATGCACGGTAATGGTCAGCGTGTGCTGGAGCAGGACATGCCATCAGCCCATGGGGAACACACTGCTGCTGTAAGTGACTTGTTTAATGCGTAATATGCACATGTTACGATAACCAGACATGACTTTCTCCGTAGTCTCTTACAATGCTCGTGGCCTGAGTGTTGGTCATAGTGATGGAGACAGTGCACGTCATTTTATTGTGGATAAGCTCCTAGAAATATGTGATGTTATGTGCATTCAAGAAACTTTTTTGCCCAGACAAGACTTAGAAAGACTCAATGGTGTACACATAGACTTCTATGGAGCAGGAGAGTCCACCACTGATTTAGACACTAAACTTGTTAAAGGCAGAATACCAGGTGGGGTTGCTGTCCTCTGGCATAAGAAATATGACAATATGGTCAAGGTGCTTAGACTGGGAGTTAACTGGGCTATTGGCCTTGAAGTTCAGTGTGGTAGTAGCAAATTTGTGATTTTAAATATATATACTCCCTATGAGTGTCCTGAAAAGTACATTAACTGCCTTGCAAGTGTTTTGACATTTATTGAGGACATTGACTGTACATGTATATTTATTGTTGGAGACATGATATTACTGATGATAAGTCACTTTTTGCTAAACATTTAAAGGTATTTTGTGCTGAATATGGACTTATACTATCTAGTCAGGTTATCTTGCCTGAAGAAAGCTTTAGCTATGTCAGTGATGCCTGGCACACAACGTCTTGGCTTGATCATTGTTTAAGTACTACAGATGCACATGCTAGTATTCTTAATATGCAAATTTTATATGACATGGCAACATTTGATCATATGCCATTCATTATGAATTATAATTTGGACTATATCCCAAAAGTGATACCTGTTGAAATGTGCGCTAGTAGTGATAAAGTGGACTGGACAAATCTAACTGGCGAGGACATTTCTGCCTATACCCTGAGGACTCATGTGTGCCTTGGTCATATTGATATACCTAAGGAAGCTATTATATGTCGTGATGTGAATTGTACAAATCAAGAACACTGTATTCAACTTTGCTTGCTATACAAGAACACTCTGGATGCGTTGATAACATGTGGGAGAAGTTCATGCAGAGGCCCGGAGTGCGTTTAAAGCCTGGGCTGAGGATGGGAAGCACAGGAGCATTATTTGAACAAAAGAATTATTTGAACAAAAGAAGCTTGATAATGCTAAATTTAAATATGCACTACGCTATATAAAGAGGAATGAGAATCGTTTGAGAGCAGAATCACTGGCATGTAAAATGAAAAATAACAACTTTTATGACTTCTGGATGGAAGTTAGAATGATGAACAATTGCAGGACTTCTCTCCCTTCTAACATTGATGGGGTAACTGGCACAGATAATATCTGTAAACTTTGGATGAGCCATTATTGTGAATTGTTTAATTGTGTCACAAGTAGTATTGCCACTGCAGGAATTGTAGAAAATAATGCGGGGGTGATAGTAACTCCAGAAGAGGTTTATCATGCTGTTACAAAACTGAAGAATAACAAGTCATGCGGTCCTGATAAAGTAACATCAGAGCATCTTAAATTGGCAAACAAAAAACTGTATCCACTTCTGGCTATTTGCTTTACAGGATTTATGATCCATGGTGTTCTGCCAGAGTCACTCTTGTCTGTCTGTCTTGTACCAGTGATTAAAAACAAAGCTGGTAAACTAAACAGCAAGGATAACTATCATCCCATAGCCTTGGCCAGCTCTGTCTCCAAGGTTCTTGAAAGAGTCATTCTGAACAGACTTGAACCGTATCTATATACAGCTGCCAATCAGTTTGGATTTAAAATTGAACATAGTACTGATACATGTATATATGCACTTAAGGAAATATTAGATAAGTATCATAGTCAGGGCTCTACAATGTTTACATGCTTTTTAGATGCATCTAAGGCATTTGATAGAAGCAATCATGAGAAGCTGTTTAGGAAATTGTCTAACAGAGGTGTCCCTGGTTACCTCATTAGAATCCTCATATTTTGGTACTCACAGCAGAGTGTGCAGGTGAAATGGGGTGAGTCAGTGTCTGACTCCTTCAGAATCAGCAATGGGGTCCGGCAGGGAGGTATAATGTCCCCCCTGCTGTTCAACATCTACATGGATGATCTTTCTGTACAGCTCACTAACTGTAATACTGGATGTGTTGTGGGAGGCTCTGTCATTAACCATCTCATGTATGCAGATGACTTAGTTGTTTTTTCCCCATACAGTGTAGGGCTTCAGCAGCTCCTCAATATCTGTTCTCAATATGGTCTACAAAATGACATTAAGTATAACACCTCTAAAAGCTATGTTATGATTGCAAGAACTAAAAGTGATATGAAATCAGCCTTTCCTGAGTTCACTCTCTGTGGCAGTACGCTTAATGTCACAGATGAGGTAAAATACCTTGGGCATTATATATGTAGTGACCTCACTGATGACCGAGACATATACAGACAGTGTTGCAAATTATACGGACAATCAAATATGCTGGTAAGGAGATTTGGTATGTGCTCTGTAAAAGTTACAATTGCTTTATTTCAGTCATACTGCTCTCCCTTGTATACGGCCCAATTGTGGCAGAGTTACAAAAAATCTAGTATGCAGAGACTAACAGTTGCATATAATGACTCTATGAGGCTGCTGCTGAAGGTAGCAAGATACAGTAGTGCCAGTCAGATGTTTGTTGAGTGTGGAGTTTGTTCAATTCCTGCTGCTTTGCGCCATTGTTATTATAAATTCATGTGTAGAGTTGTGAAGTCCCCGAATGTAATTGTACAGACTCTGGTTTGCCCCGAGATGAGCTCAGTGAGGTTCACCTCAAAACTGTGGAGTCACTGGCGCTCTTGCCTGTTTGTAAACAGAGACTGAAGACTTTTTGTACTCTTTTATTAATATGCTGTAAATATTATTGTAACTTGTTTACAGTGTTTTTTTTCCCTTAACTTTTCGTTTTTATCTATGGAACTTGTGTGTACACCTGTGTCCTTAAAGATAATAATAACAATAATAATAATAATAATAATAATAATAACTAGGTGGTTGAATAAATATTTGGACTTATTTGAAAATTACCTTAAGTTATCTGGTTGGTTAGTTAGCCAGTTAGCATCAGCAAACAATTCTTTTAAAAGAAAAAATATTCATATAAGCTTTATAATTTTGTAATTTATTGTATTCAAATATTGGTTAAGACTTTTAAGACTTTAATTAATTTATTTAGTTCATTTTTGGTTGTGGTGGTACTGTTTGTACTCTGATTTTGTTGTAAATATATAAAGCAAATTACTTTGACAGAGTGGGGGCATTTTGCCCTCTTGGTACACATTTACTTTTTGTTAAAATCTAATAGCATTACTAATCTAATAGAAAAACTCTGGACTCTGGACAAAACTCTTTATACTTGGTTTATAATGTTTACAGAATAGACTAAGCTGTATTTTTTTTTCTATAAACCCTTCGAAACATACTAAAACTGAAACTTTCCCACTTTCCAACACAGCTGAATTGTGGTGCTGTCCTCTATATAAAACATATCTTTGCCACTGCGGTACCTCTAAATTCCAATACAATTTCAGTGGTTGCACAAATTGCCTTGGAACAGCTGTAACACTATCAAACAAACTCTAACTGACACAGTACATCTCATCTTTTGGGTATTGTAACTTCTACAAGAAACATTTTCCTGACAAATGTTCCTGGTCAAACACATTTTTGTCTTAATAATTGATTGTTTGATGATCCAATTCTCAACATGGCAATTTGCGTCTCCTGTTTTCTCTGGTCTGCTCTTTGTGTCCACAGTATTGTCGTCTGAGGCATACCTCTTCACACTTCCTAAGAGTAACCCACTCCACAGGGGAAAGATGGCAAGGTAGTTATTAAATAGGAAGTTTATAATGCCTGGACAGAAGTAAAGGTTGTCCTCAGTTGACTCAGTTTCATTTGCTGCCTGCTCTGAGACCTTTTCCAACAGCTGATGGAAAAATGAGGTGAATGGGGACCTGTTAACAATTGATTTAAGGTCCTTTTTTTCACCAGAGTGATCTGTTTCGGATTCTCCCACCACTGCATGTACCCGTGGGTGGGGAACACACAACAGAGCTTCATTGTGGACGTCCTCAGCACACAGTCGGTGAGTCCCATGAATCTAATGCCCCTAAACAGACCGTACTGAGTGCCGAAATTGATCAACATATTAATCAATGGCACACACAGGGAGCGAGACCCAAAGGCACTCGAGGAATCAGATTGTCTCGAGTATCACATATTAATGCAGTAGCATCCTCTAACCCAAACACTAGCTCCCTACCACTGCCAATACATCTGGAGAACAGATTTGAAGTGTTAATGAATGTGGGTGAGGAATCTCCAGACATGATGAATGTGGGTGAGGAATCCCCAAACATAATCGGACACAGATCAAAACAGCCAGCAGCTAACACTGATGCTAACTGCCACTCAAGGTTGAACAGTCAGCGGCACTCAGCTCAGAGAGCAGCCGAGCCCAGGACTCTGATAGTGGGTGACTCTATTATCAGAAACATTAGCAGCCGGGATACAACTACATGCTGCCTTCCACAAGCAACAGTTTATGATGTAAACAGGGAACTTAAGAGCATTTTGATGAAATATAAGACTGCAAATCGACTAATCATTCATGTGGGGAAGAATGATATTCGGAAAGAGCAGTCAGAACTCCTTAAGAGGAATTTCAATGAACTTTTTGAAATGCTTAAAAGACTAAAAGTTCAGTCGTTCATCAGTGGACCACTCCCAGCAAGAGGAACAAATAGATTTACACGGTTGCTTGGTCTTAACACATGGCTGCAAAAAACCTGCAACTTAAAAGGACTGAATTTCATCGACAATCTGTTCTGGAGTCAGAGACAACTGTTCACTCATGATGGCCTGCACCCAAACAAACTGGGCTCAAGAGTGCTAAAGGACAATATCTACTTCTCCTTCCATCATCCTTCAGCAGTGTATGCAAATCCACTCAACCTGAATGGCACAAACACACCTGGAAAGAGTACAACTGACCACAGGACTTCATTTCAACACCTGAATGGACATGCGGTTGACACATCCCACAAGGTCAATGATAACACCACGCAGCCACAACAACCACTGCTCACGGACATAATCCTGACTAAGCCCTGCCCACAGAGCTCACCGAGAGACAGTGACGTGTTAGAACTGCTCCAAGACTCAGCACCCAAGGACGACTTTCGGGAAAACAGCCAGGGAAGCTAGGGAAGCCAGGACAACATATTACAGCCTCTGGTAACACCAGAGCAACAGCCCCTCTCACCGGACACGTTATCCCTCTCTCCAGCATCCCCTCTTCTGTGCTTCTCAGAGAAAATGGAGGAACTGGTGTATGCTGGAACCAAACTCTCCCACTCTTTTGCTGCGAGCCCCCAGATATCAACAAAAAAGCGTCAAGCCCCGAAACCACCAAAGCCTGTGGGCCCAGCTCGACCTCCCCCTCCTCCTGCGAGAGCTCTTCGGCCCCTGCCACAACGCCAGGGCCCTCACCCTCCTCCATCTGTTCTAGGTGAACCAAAAACAACCGATAACAGCTCTCAGTGATGTGTGTCGGGTCCCCGCTATGATAACAGTGACTTTATCAAATGTTTACAGAACAAGTGGGAACCCAGTTTGCCTGTTGCTTTCTCTATTTCTGTTTTATTACGTGATAGAAAGCCTAAAGCCTTCTCAAACCGTTTGGCAAACCCATTTAATCTGCTACCTATTACATGTCAAACTAAGATTACTGTAGAGACAGAAAGTAAGACTGTTAAGCTAGCACTTTTAAACATCCGCTCACTTAAAAATAAATCACTTCTAGTCAATGACTTTATAACCACAAACAACCTAGATTTTATGCTTCTAAATGAAACATGGCTTGAAGACAGTTGCAGTTCAACAATCCTGAATGAAACAGCCCCTCTTAACTTTACTTTTATGAGTGTCTGCAGAGCTGTTAGGAGAGGTGGAGGTGTTGCTGCTCTATTTAACCCTCAGGGGTCTGAGGATTTTTGGGGCCTTGGAGAAGTTTTGACATGCCCTGACATTTGTGCTTTTTTCAGTTGTTCATAAACATATTAATGGAAAAAGTGTCATTACACTGTATTCAGCACAAACTAGGCTACAATAATATGCGAGGAACATGTATGTACATGTTTGTGTTTTTGAAGGAATAATGTTTATGCGTGGTTATTGAAAAAACAAAAAACTTAAGTCACTGAAATAAAGCCAAAAAATATATATTAATCTTTGTTCACAAGACTTCTGGGTATTTGAGGTTGTAGACTAGAGTTTTTGCTTCAAAATGAGGTAAAAATTATGCTGCCTGCTTGTTCATATAAAACAATAGAGAGATTTAATTTTCTAAAACATCTTTGGTCAAGAAACACAGTATGCGGGAGGCGTGAATCCTCATGTATAATGGGTGATTCTCACCTGAGACAAAATAATTCCATAAAGAGCTCTAATGAGCTGCATAAATAATGAGCTCTTTCAGTCAGGTAGGCTGTGAAAAAACCCTCTGTAATCATGATTCAAATCTCATCATGGTGTAAATCAAACATACAGAAAAATAGCAATACTGTGAAATATTACTACAATTTAAAATAATGGTATTCCATTATATTCTTTAAAATATAATGTATTTCTGTGATGCAAAGTGCTGAACAATTATGTTACCTCTATGACATTTCATATAGGCTTTTAGCTTAAAAGCATGCACATTTGGAGAAATACTGATGGATTCTCATATGTTTTCAATTTTCTATTCAGAGGAGTAATATTTATTCATGATTTATAGTCATTACTATGAGTGCTGGATACTGTGTTTTGAATTCATACTTTGCAGCCGGAGGGCGCTCTGTACACCTTTAGTCCACAAATGCCTGAGCACTAAAGAAGAATAGGCAATCCAGTAAATAACTGAACTAACAGAGGCCAGAGATCGCTAACTATGGCTATTCAAAACACTTTTCAAGACAATAAATACGATTGAGACGATGTATGCATGTATTGACTGAATTTGCGTCTGAATAGCGCTGGCTCCGTGGGCGTGGCCGCATTAGCGGATAATGAGCTGAATCACGGATTTCTGACATGGCTCTCTTTTCATACAGATTACATAAACACAGAATGTTTGTTTTCGACATAAGTCTAATTTTTTTGTCATTCGTATTCACTAAGTTACAGTTCATTTTCTGAGAACTATCAGATTGGACTTCGTTCAGAGGGAGACGAGAGATCACGCATCATGTTAGTTTTCTTTATTTTACAAAAAGCACAATATTTTGTTGTTACTCTGAGTGTACACAAATAAAATAAGATATTCCACAGATTAAAATGGTGTATAACTCTTAATTGTATGTGCAACATTGACAGAGTATTTTGAGTCTCTTTCACGCTGGTTAGAAAAAAAAACGCGGTGATCACGCCGGCATGACCGCCGACCCGAGAGTGTTAAAGATGTCTATCAATGCAAGCAAGTGTCATTTGGTGATTACTTGTCTTTCGAATACTTGGGTATCGTGTTAAAAGGCGCTCCTCGCATTCTACTTATAGTTATTTACAGGCCTTCCAAAATACTCTCCAGCCTTTGTGGAGGACTTTACAGAACGTTATCAGCAATTTCCTCTGAGTTTGACTGTTTTGCTATTACTGGGGACTTTAACATCCACATAGAAAATGCAGAATCCAATATGGCAAAAGAAATCATAACTATTTTGAATACTTTTGATCTGACTCAACATGTACATGGACCTACACACAGTCGTGGACACACTCTAGATTTAATTATTAGTAAGGGTCTAAACATTTCATCCATTGTCATTAACACTCTCGGGTCGGCGGTCACGCCGGCGTGATCACCGCATTTTTTTCTAACCAGTGTGAAAAGACTCAAAATACTCTGTCAATGTTGCACATACAATTAAGAGTTTACACCATTTTAATCTGTGGAATATTTCTTTTATTTGTATACACTCAGAGTAAAAACAAATGTGTGCTTTTTGTAAAATAAAGAAAACAAACATGATGCGTGATCTCTCGTCTCCCTCTGAACGAAGTCCAATCTGATAGTTCTCAGAAAATGAACTGTAACTTAGTGAATACTAATCACAAAAAAATTAGACTTGTGTCTAAAAAAACGTTGAAATGTCAAGTTTTAAATCGTGTAAGTCAAATCGAAAACAAACCTTCTGTGTTTATGTAATCTGTATGAAAAGAGCCATGTCAGAAATCCGTGATTCAGCTCATTATCCGCTAATGCGGCCACGCCCACGGAGCCAGCGCTATTCAGACGCAAATTCAGTCAATACATGCATACATCGTCTCAATCGTGTATTTTTGTCTTGAAAAGTGTTTTGAATAGCCATAGTTAGCGATCTCTGGCCTCTGTTAGTTCAGTTATTTCCTGGATTGCCTATTCTTCTTCAGTGCTCAGGCATTTGTGGACAAAAGGGGCAGAGCGCCCTCCGGCTTCAAGTATGAATTGTAAACACAGTATCCAGCACTCATAGTAATGACAATAATCCTGAATAAATATTACTCCTCTGTATAGAAAATTGACAAACATATGAGAATCCATC